>OX596030.1:72639148-72966648 GCA_951394125.1 Epistrophe eligans
TTTGATAATGGAAAAGGTAAATATTGTCAGCCGTAAAAGTTTTCTTAGCGTTGTCAATGTTTTGTATATAAAACTTGTGTTCGTTCGTCTTCGGTATAATGAAATAACTTTCTAGAATTTGTTTTTTTTTTTTAATTTTTTTTTTGCTTGCGTTTTCATCTTTATTACCTACCTTTTTCAGCTGTGGATGCGAAAAAAAACTTAAGTTGAATAAATAGTTGTTTTCATTTCAAAATAAGTGAGAGATGGTGGATAAAGTTTTCTTTTTTGATATTAACTTAAAAACTGCAACTAGTAAGATACCTATATACCTACTCTCAAACAGGCAATATGGTTAGATGATTTAAAAAATCCTTTCTCAGATCAGAGGTAGCAATTTAAAACTTTGAATTTACGATGATTGATTAAGAGATGGATTTTTATATAAGCTTTTATTTTACACTGAGTGAACTTTAAAAAAATTAAATGCTGATATCTTAATCTTAAAAGAAGTTGAAGTATATAAAAAAAATTAAGTTAAAGCTTAACAAAATTTTAATTGTATCTTAAAGGTCATTTAGTTTGTTTGATTAAACCAGATTTTTACTTTAGATATACATAAGTGTAAATAAACCTATGTATAAGTAGGATATGAAGTTTAATATAATAAAAAAATCGAATTCTTTAGATTTTAATGAAACGTTACAACACGAAAAATGTGCCAGTAGAGGATGAAAATAAAAATCGGTAAAAATTAGGGAATTATTTTTTCTTCTTTCAAGATGAAGTTTTTTTTAACGACCAACAGTTTTGAAAGCCTTAACAAAAAAAATTCCTATAGCATTTTTAAGTATTTATTAATGCTGAGTTAAAAAATTAATTAAAAAAAAATATTATCTACCCATTTTTGAAATATCGGATTTTCAAAAAATTATTTTGAATTTCTTTTTTAAATCCATATTTATTATAAAAATCCAAATAAAATTTTAGCTTTGAGAAAATCTAAAATCCAAAATAAAACAAAAGCATTCATTTTTTCATTCATTTTTTCATTTTTCATTTCTAGGTACTATATGCATTCGTACAAAAAATCGTACTCGAGATTTTGATCAAAGTTGACATTACGATGATAGCGAAGTTGAAAAAAAGTTGGTCTTGCAATTCTGTCTGTCTGTCTGTTCGGCTGGAGCCTAAATAGTTGGGTATAGATTTTCTTTAAACCTGGGTACCTAGCGTATTTTAGGCATTCCCCCCACACGTTTTTTTCATTTTTGTTAAGACCAAAATTAACGGTACCTATGTACCTGCCGTGCAAAGTTTTTTTTATCAAAAAAATGAAAATCTTATTTTCTCAAAAACGAGACCACAACTTATTTTTTTTTAATTAAGCAATTTTTTTAAGCAACAATGCCATTATTTTATAAAAAAAAATTGGGAAAAATGGTTTTAAATTGTACACCTCCCATAGAACCAATTTTTTAATTTTCGATTTTCTCAAAAACGGTTCAACTGATTTTGATCAATTTTTGTATAGAAAATGTTTACAATAATTTTAAAAATATTGTATCAAAATTTTCAATTTTTTTTTTTTAATTTTTAAAAAAAGTTTAAAAAGTTTTTTTTGAGAACTTAATAATTCGAAAACGACTTGGTCGATTTTAATTAACCTTAGCACCCAGCAGTGGACATTATCTAGTGGATTTTAAATACACTTTTTTCTTATAAACAAAAATAACGGTACTTCCTATACAAATATTTAAAAATCGGAATTGAAAATCTCATTTTTCTCAAAAACGGCTTCTATAATTTTGATTAATATTTTTGTGTGAATTAATATCAGAACGACGTTAAAAAATGGTACCTCTCATAAAACCATGTTTTGGTCAGGTCTCATTACCTGTTGAACCAATTTTAATGAAATTTACGCAAAAGCCTCTAATAAGTTTGAGTAATATTGCATATCACAATTTAAAAAAAAAAAAACAAATTTTGGATTTTTAAGAAAATTTTAAAATATTTCTTGAAAAATTCGATATTTCGAAAATGGGTAGATGATTTTTTTTTTAAATTAATTTTTAAACTCCGCATAAATAAGTACTAGAAATTGGCGAACCAATTTTTTTTTTCTTAAAAACACATTCAAAATTTTATATATAAAAAAATATTTTTTTTAAAAAATCGTTTCAACGATTTTTAAAGAAAATTTTCTTATAAATTGGATTTGTGTAGGAAATCACTTGGTGTACATTGCGTTGGTGTCAAATCAATTTCAGATATTTTTTTAATCAATTTATTTCTAATTTTTATTTCTAATTCGGCAGGTACGGTTTTTCTGGGCCTAAAATACCGTAGATATCAAGTTTAAAGAAAATCGACCCACTCGTTTAGGCTGCAGACGAACGGATAGACAGATAGATGGAAAAAATTGCGAGATCCCATTTTTTCGAATTCGCTATGACCGTAATTTCAATTGTGATAAAAATCTCGATTTTTTTACGAATCCATAACTTGCAATATCACACCTACATATGTATATACATAGAAATACATATATATGTACGTAAACCGCAAGTAAAAATTAATTATAAAATAATTTGTTATCGTCTATACACAAAATTGATGGAGTATAAAATTTGCTGAGTTCGGTATTAATTTTTTTCAAAAAACACGACTAGTGATAAATATTTTTTCCAGCTATCCAGGTAATCTTGTTAATTTCAACTTTTTTTTTTGCATTAGTCACGCATGACTTGGTTTAAGTGAAAAACTAGTTTTATTGAAAAATTGTAAAATTACTTGTCATTGTTGAATCAAACGCTATCGGTGACAGTTTAAAAAGAAGTAATTATTTATTCAGTTATAATTATATGTATATATTTTAATATTTTAATATATATTATATTATATACTTATTTAAAGTATATATTAAATTGTAGTAGAATTATTTGTGTAAAGTAAAGCGTGTATTCAGTGTATTTTAGATTAAATTATTGTTGTTTTAATACTAAAAGTAGTATAAGTTAAGTTATAGTTTAAGTAGTAGTATGTAATTCAATAGATAGGTTTATATTTTCATTTGACTTTTTAACAGTCATTTCATCTAAGTGGGTTTGATTGTAGCATTTAAATGTAAGGAATATTTAAAATAGATATTCACATATAATAATATAACTTAATTAGATTTTTGTTTTGTTTTACAATTTCAATTTATTTTATATTTATTTTAACATAATTGTAGATATTTAATCTAAACTAAACAACAAGCCTTTGGGGTTTGTAATTGTTATTGTTATTGTTTTTTTTTTATTTTATTCTTCTTAGATTTTGTTTAAAATAAAATAACCGTTATCCAATGTTTGCTTTTGTCAGGCAAATTAACGGACTTATAATGAGCAATTAAGCAAATAAATATAAATTATAAAAAAAATTTCAATGAATTGACAAAATAATTACACCTCTCCTATCCAACTAAAAAAACCCAAACGCCACTTTAGAAATAAATTGCCGTTGGATGCTATTTTAATTTCAATATTGTTTACTAACTAATACAAACAAAAGATAACCGCAACTATACCTATGAATATTGTCCAACGATGTGGCAATGGTGGTTTCATGAATTTCCGTTAATTAATTATAAAATCCTTGGGGTATTTTGTGTCGTTCACATGGGACTACGGCTCTATGCGATTATTCTTTTATGATTCCAATGAAAGAAGATTGTGTCTGTGCGCAATTTATCCGCAACAGGATGCACACTACTTGTCGATAAAATTGCAATTACAAATAGCAGATGTATATATTTTTGTTTTGTTTTTTTATTTTACAAAAGAATGAGAATGACATAAAAAAAAAAATTCAAAACTAAACAAAAAAAAAAAACTCTAAACCGAGGCGGAAAGTTTGCAAAGATGTGCGGAAAGAATAATGAAAATTGAAGGTATTGATATTATATATGATGGGCAGAGGGGGATGTTATAATTTCTTAACTCCAAGAGCTAAGACAATCTTGTAGCGAAAGAAACCAGAAAACACTCGGAGCTGGAACTGGAGAAGCCTTGCAGATAGGGAAAAAGCTTTCAAGATAATTGAAGGATAATCCGCGAAAGATTCTTCTTCGTATACCTACATATCTGTAGCTTTCTGTGGATCTGGGATCCTTTTTGTATATCTACGTACTTCTAATTTCACTTGTTTCAATTGTTTTATTTTTCTTTTTAACTTTTAAGTAAGAATCTTCAACTCTTGGTGGTTGCGTTCCAAATAGAATGAAATTTCTTGTTATTTTTTTTTTTTTTTTTTTTTTGAGGAGGTCGATGTTTTAATTCTTGAATTGTTTCTATGGCAATGGAGCACAGAATGAACTCGTATCTTCTCTACCAACCACATTCACATACGGTGCCTGGTTTTTTAAACTTGTCATGGTTGACAATGTGCAATATTTTTTATCTGCAGTATTTTTTTTTAAACGAGTATGGCAGTCGACTAGTCTTAAAAGAAAACAGCAGCGGCCAAAAGTTTTTTTTTAGACCGAAAACGCCTAAATTCCGGTCAAAATCCTGAAAAAATGCACGAAAACCTTGAAAAAAGTGTTTGGCAGTGAAAGCTATGCCGATGAGGCATGATCGTGCTTTTTTGACACGAACATTTTCTCGTGGCATGGGGGGGGGGGGGGGGAGGACGAAAAAAAAATAATATGACACGCTTTTCTTATTCCTATTATTTTGCGTAAAATAAAGCGAATTTTGACGAAATTTAATAAAAGTTCTCTTAATTTGGAAGGAACTCTTATTTTTTGACAATATGCGAATAGACCAAATTACGTTTCTCTTAGTTTTTTTTTGTTTTATTTTACCCTGTAATAATAGTGAATTATAGTAAAGACATATTTTTTTTTTTCATATTGCAGGAAAATTTTACGTTTTTTTTTTCAGAAAATGTGGTATTGTTTTTATTTTCAGGCGGCAACGCTGTACTTTTGATATTTTTTAAATGAACCCTCAGCGACGGTTAAGTGTGCTATACCACCAAGTTTAGAATGAAGTTAAAGCTATTTGACAGGAACCAACACGATGTTTTTTCAAGAACAAGAATATTATGAGCCACAAAAACTAGAACGTAGGGTAGAGCGGGGCTAGTTGGACCACGGGGCTAGTTGGACCACGCGAATTACTCAGAAACCAAAAGTACTACAAGAACATGATCAAACACGAATAAAGCGTTCTCTCTTACCAACACGTGCCAAACCGGTTTCAGTTTCATTGTGTCACCCGAACAGTAACTACGCACAATTTTGTGTTTTTCGACTACAAAAGTAAAAAATTCGGAAAAGTTAGTTTTTATATTTGTGAAGTGAAAAAAAAAGAATTTTGGACTGAGGTAAAGTTTTTTTATTAGTGAATATATTGTATTTTCATATTTTGTGTGTTTAATTGAATAGTTTTAAGTATTTTTATGTGTATGATGAAATATGTAAACCAAACCAGGTGAGGGGCCAGTTGGACAAGGTGGTCAATAATACAAAGCTTAATTTATGTTTGTGAATTCATTTTTTTTTTTATTTATTTTTGTTAATTTTTTTTCTTACTGAGGGAAGTATTTTTGTTATATGTTTCTGTTAGTCGAACTGTGTTAAATAATAATAAAACAAAAAAAAAATAAAAACTTAGATTTGTTGGATGACTTTTTGGAACTTTTCAGGGCTTGGTCCAACTAGCCCCACACACTGGTCCAACTCGCCCCACTATGGTGGCTAGTTGGACCACTTGGACTTGATCCATTTAAGGCAGCATTATTCATTTGGGGTAACATATTTGCTTTTTTTTCTTATTTGATTTTGAAGCCAGAAGTCCAGTCTTTCGTTTGATACCAGGTCCAAAGTTGTACTATGAATAGTATGATAGTTATGAGACTTCAAGAAAAAAGTGGTCCAACTAGCCCCGCTCTACCCTACCTACAATTTAGTCACAGCTGCTTTTTATCTATTATGATAGAAATTCAAATAAATGCATTGGCAACACTGATTTGTGATGACTCTTGTATAGAGACAGGAAGGAAACAACCTTTACACACGTTATGCCATACATAAATCGGCATATAAAACAAAAACAAACAATTTTTCGATGGAATTAAAATCACACCATGTTCGCAAAAGTGTTAAAGTAGTGTTTTGTTATTTCTTTGGATATTAAATGTGCACTTTCCAATAAAACAAAACTTCTCTGAGTGGTTTTTAAAGTAGTTATTGTGAAAAATTAAATTTTCAAACTTCTTTGGAGCGTCGAATGAATGGGGGGTGGGGGGAGGGGTGACTTAAAATGGCAACAATTTTCGGAAAAAGCTATTACAACATAATAGCTGTTAGAATTAAATAGGAGGTTTATTTATTTGACAATATGGGACCTAGAATGATTTATTTCATCGAGTGATCAATTAGGACTAAAAAAAAAAACAAAATATGTGTCTTACAGTTAAACTAATCTTAGGGACCTTCACGAAACCTCTACATCCGAAATGACAGAATGGTACGCATCTTAAGTATTAAGGAACATTTACACATACATTTTTAAGGAAAATGTTTTAAGCGATGACTGACCATGATTCAGGAAAAAATAAAAAAAAATGTTTTCACTCACAATCAGAATTACAGCGGACTCTCGCTAACTTGAACATACCATAACTTAAACAATTCAATGACTTGAACATGCTACTTTCTCTTTTATGTATTTTGTAGCTTGAACAGGCAATTTTTAAGACTCTTTACCTTGAACTTTCTTATTGCTTACTCTATAAGTTAAATTATTAAGACATTTGAAACTCTTTAACCCTAGAAAGATAAACTTATTTTTTAGTACTGAAAAGATAAACATGCGCCTGGGAGGCGCAATTAAAAAAACAGTTTTTTTTGCAAAAATAAATACATTTTTTTTATTACTTCATTTTATTGTTATAATATTAGTTATTAAGTAAAAGATAAAAATATACTATTAATTTTTCTCAGAAAATTAGGATTTTATATATCGATAACAAAAAGGAACAAAAAATTAGAAATCTTCGGTGTTTAAATTTCAATTATTTTTAATAGGTGATGTTGCGCTTCTCGAGCCAAACGCATTACCATAACTAAAAAACGGTAATACTTATCGAACCGGAACGACAGTCTCTCGCAAGTGTTGATCGACGGCCGAGTTGGCTTAAAATAAGAAGTTTGTCCGAGCGTCGGTTCAAAGAAGAAAGCAATATATATATTTCGCGGGCGCCTCCGAGGCGCAGTTTATCTTTCTAGGGTTAACTTGAACAAATAAATTTTGTATCAACAGAAGTTTGAATTTCCTCATTGTAGGTTACTACGTTTGTAAACTGTTTTTATTCAAGGGGAATTCCCGGAATTTGTTATTCCTAAGGCTTTTTTTATTTTCCAGTAAATTTTGTGCAAGCAAGAACGTGTTTAAAAAAATCTGCAGTAATTTTTTTGCAAGAGTTTGAAGTGCTCGAAGTGCGTGTTTGGAAGTTAAGTTTAAGGTTTAAGTTGATCGATTGGGCCAGTCAAAACAACAGGACATCCTCAGAATTCACAGTTCTCCAAAACCCCAGAGAAAGTGCGCTGAAAAATGTTTTGCAAAAAACTAAGCAATGTAAAATAACAAATATTTTTTCCAAAGTTGGTTTAAATACAATTGTGTTTTGTGTCATTTACATAAATTTATAATAATAAATTGAATACATTTTATAAAAACGAAGATTTTTTTTTATTTTTTCCAGTAACTTGAACAATCCAATAACTTAAACAGGCCTCGTTTCGTATGTGTTCAAGTTAGCGAGATTCCACTGTTATTTGATTCAAATTAAAAATCAATGTGTTAGCCTCGCACCACCCTGTATTTAGAGAACAGTTAAAATTTTGACCTTATAATTATAAATTAAACAAAAAACATATTTGGGTGTACACAAATCGTAACTACTTTTTTAAAATGATTTCGTAGCATAATTAATTATATTAGTTTGTAAAAAGAACAACAAAAATCAAATTCAAAATTTACATAAAATAATTTATGTTAATTCTCAAAACTACTTTTAGCTCTGGTGTGTAATTTTGATTATTTACATCAAATAACATGGTACCTTAATTAAAAGACCTGCTTTTAAATGGCCTATAGCAAATATAGTGATTTATATCATAATACAAAAACAAAACACTAATCTCATACAATGTACCTTTGAATATATTTTAATTGCATATCTTTTATCACATAGAAATGACATAAACTCGCTGCAACGAAAATAAGGTTTTTTTTTGTTTTTTTTCTTTTGGTGTGAGTATTTAATAATTAATGCATCAAATCAAGTTAATTTAAATTATAAAACCACACAAAAACCTAAAACAACCCACACTGACCCAACCGCTCTGGATGACCATTTCGATTTATAAATAATTATGTCTATAACTACTTTGCCCGCACACGTCTTTTCTGTGTGGTGTGTGTGTTTGGGAACGATTTCAATAATAAATTCATTAAAACATTCATTCATTTTAATAATATTTCATTTAATGTCTGAGCACAATCTCTCTCTAGGGGGGGGGGGAAATGCGATTATTTTCCAATGTAATAATAAATCCAAGAGCAAAAGTGAAATATCATCGGCGAGGTATATGTATATAATGCGAAAATCATAAGTAACCAACCTGCAAAGCACAGGGCTGTAGTTGGAATAATATATACTCTTGAGATAAATTATTAACAGAAAGAATTTTCAAATCTTGCTAAAATATACATAGGATCGTAGTCTTATAGAGAGTCAAAGTTAAAGAAGAATTAATTCATTCAACATCAGAAATTATATGGTCGCATTCGCATGGGCTGAAAATTGTCCAAGTCCATTAAGTTGTTAACATTAACGGCCATATTATTCAATCGATTCATCCAGATTAAAACTTAATCGGGATGTAAATTATACAAATTCAATATAAATACAGCCGGATTTAAGATTTAATCTGGATAAGTAAGGTAAGTCTTAACTCTGCTAAAAAATTGTGTTAAGGAGAGAGATTCTTTCTTTAACCATACTATACGAATGTGTAATTCTTTCATAGTTTTCATACCAATTTTACCTGCACTAAATTAATCATAAAAGAGAAGTCATTCCTATTCCTTTGAATGTTATAAACATAAGAGGCAAATCGTTGGCTGAAAAAGCGCCAAACTGTCACTTTCTTTTACTTCTGTTACATAGTAAAATGCACAGTACACAAATCTAAAATAATAATATATTGCGCAGGTTATCAAAGATGCAAGTGTCAGAAATTAAAAATGGATGTTCGAGTACCCAAAAGAACAACTCACTGCTTCAATAGAAACAACAACAAAATATTGAAATTAGACAAGAAAAGGGGCACTGAATCCACCATTTTCTATTTTTGACAGATGCGCAGAACTGAACAAAAATGAAAACGCTAATGATATTACCTTTGACTGCTTTTAGACGACTGTTGATTTTCTTTCCGATTGCAGCATCCATTTAAACGCTGCAAATTTTAATACCTGCAATTTTTGTTAAATGAGAAGGAAATATATCTCCTCACTCTTTACTCCGCTTATGTCTCAAACAATAAGAAAAAGCATAAAGAAGAAAGAGCCATAACTCTGCAATTATTTCAACCTCTGCAACTTTGTCTACCCCGGACACCGCATACGTCCCCCGCCTACATGCTTAAAAATTGCAGGGGGTAATTGCAGAGTAATTGCAGCAGCGTTTAAAAGCAGTCTATGTGTTTTGTGGTTAAATGTAAGTAATAAATATGTTCAGGAAAATGAGATCTCGGAGATCTCAGCAATCTCTGTTACATGAACAGGGGGCGATTCTGGTTCTGTGAAAAAGTGAATCGAATAAAAAATTTACACATTCGCTAGCATGCATTGCTTTTACTCTTTAAAAAAATTGGTTCTGGTTCAGTAAATAAAATTCTCCGATTAACTATATTATCGATTCCGAACCACCTTATCATTTCCCCTGAAGCGCATGCGCAGTCGGCGCAATTCTCTCAATTTTCTAGGACAGAGAAGGAGATGTGTAATGGCGTGAAAGCAAAATATTCATGTGAATGTTTTTGACGTTTGGTTTTACCTTTTCACAGAACGAGAATCGCATTTAAGAGTGAAAGATTGAATAGCTATTCGATTCACTTTTTCACAGAACCAGAATCGGCCCCAAGGATTCCTCAGCAAATTATCTCAGTTTTGCTGTCAAAACTTTGAGGAAAAAAAATTTGGATTCGCTTGCTCACTTTTTGAGTGAGAAAAATCTCTGAGATCTCATTTTTCTGAACGCGCCAATTGTTACTGAGCAAACAAAACAAAATGGAAAGGTGAGAATTTTCAGCTATTTATTTAATTTATTTAGAATAAATAAAGCTATCTATGAAATAGAAAGTTTTATTATTTTAAAAACACTATTCGGGAAAACTTAATTGAAGAACACTAAAAGGACAAAAAGGTCTCTGCGCTGAGCTTGATAATATTTTCAAAACAAACACCACAGCCTGGTTTCTTGAAAAGAATTACAATTCCATTAATGAATTAGTGCTTATCCGAAGACAAGAAAGTTGGACAGTGGTTCACGCCGGCGTATACTTGGCGCAGGTGTTGAAAAAACTGTTTCGCTATGATGATTGGTGTTCCATTGTTGTGCATATAGCTTTGGACAATAGGTTTGTTCCTTGCGGCCTTGCAAAGTACTTTTTAATACTTCCCGTTAGATTAATGGCACCTCCCATAGAATCATTTTATTGATTTTCGTTTTTTTTTCAAAAATGGTCCAGCTAATTTTGATAAATTTTTCATGAAATTTTTTTAATCATAATTTAAAAAAAAAAAATATTTTTATGGATGTAAAAAAAAAAACAGTTTCAAAATTTTGTTTGATTTTTATTATTTCAACATTATCTAGCTGATTTTAAATGAAAAATATTTGTATAGCCCCGAGCATACAACTGTGAAACACTCTTTAAATAATATACTTTTTTTTTCTAAAAAATGACTTCTACGATTTTGATAAAAAAAATCTGTGTGCTTACAATGATACGATCTACGATTTAACAGGAACACAATTTTAGGTATTAACAATAAATACTTCTTAATAAATACTAAAATACTAACAATAGGTTAGGTACCTCTCATAGAAGCATTTTTTTATTTTATTGTCAACTATCTGATTATCTGTTTAACCGATTAAAATTAAATTTTTAATGCAAGAGCTTCTAATAAGTTAAAATAATATTGCATATAAAAATTTATTATAAAACAAAACTTTGTATACAAAGTTAGACATAAAATCATCTAGTTTTCAGTTTTTGATTAAGAATTAATAAGAGCAACGAATTGTAAGAAAAAAAATAATATAAAATCTGAAAGCATTGAAAAATTTTACTTTAAACATTTTTTTTCATGTTTTTTTTCCCAAATTTTGAGTTTGAAACTCGTTTTTTTCAAAAACTATGCATAGATTTCACTTGATTCAAAAACTGGCTAATAGAACAGAGTATTGGCTTTTAAAAAAGGCATAATACTGAATTGTAGATATTACCGTTATTTTTAAATGATTTTTTTCATTATTAGTACTTTTTTCATAAAATTGCCCTCCCGTCCAAACGGGGGGAGATAGACCCACCCCTTCCATAGTAAAAAATGCTTGTATTGAAGTGTTCTAAAAAAAACCGTTATCATTTCTTGTCGCCACGGTTATCATACTTTTTATTTGAAAAATTTTATATACAAAAAATTATTTTTTAAAAAAACCGTTCCAACGATTTGGGAGGCGTGTTTATATCCCTCCTCCCCTCAAGTTATACGTGCCTGCCTTTAGAACTGGGTCTCCTTTTCCTCTTGACCATTAACCAAATGAAAAAAAAAAAAAATTACCATCCACCTGAAATATTTTATTATTTATTGCTGTGCAAATTATCGCTTTTTATAAAAAATGTTCGAATATTTTCATTTCAACCTCCCCAAACCCATCAAATAGAATAAGCATTAGCTGTGGATTTGCATCCACATTCCAATAAACAACTTCAAATCATTAGAGATATCTTCTGTGTGTGTAGAAGCTATGGAGAAGTATGTGTATAATATTGTACATATACATATGTAGGGAGATACATATATGTAGTTGTCAAGGCTCCACTTAAATTAAGTTCACATTTGAATAAGTCATAATCTCTGTCTATTTTGCAATCTATTAAAGAATTCATGACAAGCATTGTTTTTAGCCCCCGAACGGCAACAATGATGATGACGATATTGTGTCATATTATACCTACATATATAAGCAGATATACATATATTCACATATACCTACGCGCCAAAACGCTACTAATTTGGCGTTCAAAGATAATAATTTATTTACTCACATTCAATGCACATTCAAATTGCTTTAGAGAATTTTGTTTTCCCAAATTAATTGAGAGTTTGAATGAATTAAGAATACATTTTTGACACTTTATGTGTCAACGGATTAATTATAATTATCATGTCACTCATATCTTTATACATATAACAATATATAGGTACATAGTTAAGGTAGGTAAATCATAATTTAATTTTGAATAGATATGACATTATACAGCTTGGGGTTGGGGTGTCAAAATTAGATTTATGCAGACAAGAATGTTATATCAAGGATAAAATGTTTCACTCATAGGTTACAGAGGATATGCGATGAAATTTCATAAATAGTCATCACGGGGTTGCTTGCCGAATTGTTTTATTCAAATATTTATACTTTATCTGCATTTTTAACTTTGAATTAAATTTAATACACGACTGGATTCAGGATGCGGTCAATTGTTACCTTTTTTTTATTTTGCCTTAACTTGACAATTATTTATTAGTAATGTTTCATGAATTTGAAACAAGGTGTCAACGTGCTTTATTATTAAAAACGCTCCTTAAAATCTTAAGCGCCACCTAGAAATGCGTGCTGGTTTTAGAATTTGAATGCCCTCTTCTGTGGTCGCCCAATTTAACTGGATACATAATTCAAACACCCGTCGAGTTGGAACTGGTGTGCCCCAAGGCACTATCTTGGCACTACTATCTCTTGTCTGAAACATTTTATCCATCCACATTGTTTTTTATGGCAAAAGCATTTTATAACAATAATTTTCATAATATGCCTGTAAGACCTCAGATATTTTGAATGCAACCTGAATTGGATAGCGCTAGTAAAAAGGAATAAGATGATACAATTTTTGTTGGGACTGACTAATAAGGTGTTATTTTTATTGACCTTAAGTCCAAAAAAGAAACAAAGTTTGCAGTCATAAAAGGCCACCTACTATACATGGTGTTTAATTTTTATGAAACCTCACGGACAGCATTAGAACTTTATTTAAATCAGAGAAAATTTACTACAATTTTAAGAAAGAAAAAAAGAGAGAGACCCACATTGGTTACTTCCCATTGGTGCCCGTGAAAACTGGACGCTACATGTTATTTTGTTTTAAGGAAATTCCTAACTCAAATGTTCAATATCAAGTCAAAACCAAAGTTGGGGCGTATTTTATTTTCCAACTATTTTAGTTGTATTTTTGTTAAAAAAAAAAACTTTCAATTGCATTTTTTACAAACCCCATTAATTTTTAGTCACATAATTGTGACTAATCGTGTGAGTTATATGAATATTATACTGTTTGGCAATATTGTTGAAGAGTCCTCTCTCTAATTATTCAATCAAAGTTAATTAGATGAAATTGTTTTAAAGAACATTTTTGAAATGCTTTTTCTCTCACATTGTTGATAATTGTAATTGGTTATTTGGATAAGTGACACTTTCAATGGATATTTTTCGCTGTGGTTTTCATTAGCATTTTGCTACCGTGTTGGAGACCACACAAAAAATTTCATTACACATCATCTGATAAAACTCTCCATTAATATTTTTTCGAAGACATTTCTTTTACATTTTCGTTGTCGATTTGGAGACCACAGAAAATTTTCGTTTCGCTTCAGCTGCGTACTTGGTTTTTTATGTATTAAAATAATAACAAAATGTTTGTACATTTTAAAAAATAAACATTACTCAACTTAAAAAAAATACTTTTTTGATTTTCACTGTACACGTTTGTTTTTTATCACAAAATCTAAATTATATATTTACTCATTGCAAAACATTTTGTATGCACACAAAAATTATACCTTAAGAATTTACCGTTACTTACTGCTAACTAAAGTAACTCGAAACATTTAACAAGATAATGCATTGCATTTTTCATTAATAATATTACTTCAACTATTACTGCAGTAAATGTTGCTGCATTATTAATGAAAAATGCATTATCTTCTTAAATGTTTCGAGCTACTTTAGTTTTGATTGGAAAAGTGGGATTATGAAAAACAAAATTAAAAGAGACGGGATTATGGAAAGTTGGATTTAAAAGAAGCGGGATTATGAAAAACCGGATTAAAAATAACGGGTTTATAAAAAGCGGGATATCGACCCTTGATTTATAGTGATTTTTTTGGTATCCTGCTTTTATAGTCCTGAGTTTTATAGTTCCGTTTTTTAAATCCCGCTTTTTATAATCCTGTTTTTTATAATACCTACCGTTTTTTTTAATTGCGCTTTTTATAATCCCGTCTCGTATTATAGCTCACCAGCTCAGGTTGTCTTATAAAGGAATTCCCCATAGTAATTTAAAACAATTAATTGAAATTGAGTGGTGGCACATATCTAAGATTATATTCATTAATCCAATTGTTTATTATTTCACTGATTCTAACCAAAGCTTTAACATGCTGATTGTGGTTATATCAATTTAATTAATAAATATACAAAAATGAAAAAGGAATATTAATTAGAAGAAGATTATTTCTTAAATTTTATTTACAAACAAAAGAAAATAGTTCTCAGAAGTTGAATTTTTAATCTTCTTTTGTTTTATCTAAACAAAAGAACTCGTAGGTATATATGCAATATTTAATACGTTATTCACATAAGCCAAATTCCATTCGTATCGTATAAAGATAAACGATAAAATGTTCCTTAGATCTTCCAATTTACATGCCTCCAAGGAATTCTGAAATTTCTTTGGAATTACTCATAAGTAGGTACATAGGTAAGGTAGGTAGGTAAAATCTTTATAATAAAGAAGATGTTGTTTGAAGAAAATATAATCCTTTGATTCTTGATGTGAAATCTTTTGTGGTTTAACTTTTAAATGTCTATTAAAATATATGTGTGTAAAAAAAAATATTTAATATCATACTTTATGGTTTGAAATTAAATTTCTCAACATATGTATGTATGTACGTTTAAGGTTATGGCAGATTATAATATCTTCGTCTTATTAAATGTGCGGTAATAATTCATGGAAAATAGATATCATTTGTAATTTCATATTAATTTTTGCCTTTAGATAGTTGCGAAAGATAATATATGTATATAACTGGGAAATATTTTATTAATTTTAGTTTTTAGTACAATTAATGAATAAAATGAAAAACTGGATTCCACGTAGTGTCTCTTATTAAAATTATGTTACGTATCTATATGCTGAAGTTGCTTTAAAAACGTTAAAAGTAGGTTGTTAATAATTTAGAATGTCATACATATATATTTAAGGAAAAAAATCAGTTAAATGAATCAATAATCTACACATAGAACTAGCGCAAGACTACCGACACAAGACAAAGTTAAAAAGGGAAACTATTTTTTGGACTTTTCCTATTTAGAAGTTTATACATTAAATTTTTTATTTTTTTTTATTCGTTTGCAACAAAAAGCGAATCTTTTTTATAAAAACCGCTGAAGATGTCTTAGTAATTTGATTTCAATTGAGAAATTTGGGTAACCCCATCATTCTGCCATTGGCACAAAGTGATCTGTTTGTTGAATTTTTGGTACAACAATTATTTCGCTTGTCATTTTCTAATGAAAATTAATGATTTGGGACGTTTATACTTCACAACTAAGGTCAGAATATGGTACAAAATTCCGAATTTAAAAACTGTGAACTGCCTGTATTTTTAATTTGAAGTCAAATTTAAATTCAAAGCAATCGGAAAAATCACAAGATTTTTAAAACTATTATTTTAAATTATTTAAAGTTTTTTAGTACATACAAATTTCATCTAAAATTAGCTTGCCAACTTAAAAATGTCTAAATTGTCAAATAAACCGTTTTCAATAAGTACAGACATTTCAAAGTAATATCACAAAAATTAGTAATAATTCCTTGGTAACATTGCGCATTGCTTTTCAACGTACATACATATTATCTACTTTGAATTTTTTTTTAAATGAAAGTGCACGCAATTAAGCACATGCCTTATGGCATTTTAAACATAAATCTGACTCAATTCCTGACTTTGAGAACACTTATTTTGAATTTCGGAATCTTGTATATTATCTGACGTCCTCATTTTGAATACGAATAAAAATAAAATGCACGACTGGGTTACACGAACTTGATCTTATGTGCGAACACGCTGTGGTTTTAAAGTTTTAATAATTTTAAAAACTTTTCATCTGATAAAAGAAATTTATTAAAAATATATAATATATAAATATAGTTTAAGGAAGTATTAATATGTGAGCACATAAATATGAGCAATATAGCACCGTGCTGTCTTGCACTCCGCACGTATGAATAGAATTTACAGTTTAGACTAGGGTTCCCAATCGTGCTATAATATATAGTATTGTACTATATTTCGGGTCTGTGTACTATATACTGTTAAAGAAATATATAGTACGCAAAAGTACTATATTTAAGTTGAATTAATCAATCATAGGAACAAACAGCAAACACACTTTGATTGCACTTTGAGATTCTATTTTATACATGTATCCGAATGCGCCTGAGTCTTGCTGTCAAACGTTTAAATTCAAATTAAAAACATCTTTCAAATTTTCCTTTTCCCACAATCTGTTCATTCACAGAAAGAATATTTTCAATTATAAAAATGGTGAGAAGAAGTAAACAGAGCGAGTATCTCAATAATAAAAATTGAACTTTTGATCTATGTATGTAAATTTGAAAATTGATTGTGATAAAATACTATATTGTTATAGAATACTATATTTTTTTGAAGAGTACTATATTTTTTATGGCTAATTCTGAAAAATACTATACTTTATCGAAAAAATGTTGGGAACCCTAGTTTAGACTGAAAATGTTAAAAAATCAATAAAATTGAAATTGATTTTACACCAACGCAATGTACACAAAGTGATTTTTACACAAATCTCAATGTATGCGAACAAAATTTTACAAATCATTGGAGCGGTTTTTTTCAAATTCTTTTTTTAAGATATAAAATTTTTAATATATTTTTAAGAAAAAAATATTGGTACGCCAATTGTTAGTACTTATTTATGCGGAATTAAAAAATTAATTTCAAAAAATCATCCATCCATTTTCGAAATATCGAATTTTAAAAAAATAATTAATTTTTTTTTTTAAATCCAAAATTGGGTTTTTTGAAAATTTTGATTCAAACTTATAAGTAGCTTTTGGTTAAAAAAAAATTCATTAAAATATCATAAAAAATTGATAATGAGAAAACCCGAAAAATGGTTTTATGAAAGGTACCATTTTTAAACCATAGATAGATTTTTTTCCAAATAATATGGTAGATCGTTCTGATATTAGATCACACCAAAACTTTGATCAAAATCGTAGAAGCCATTTTTGAGAAAAATGAGATTTTCAATACCGGTTTTAAACATTTGTATAGGAGGTACCATTATTTTTTGTTAAAAGAAAAAATTTAACTTAAATTTTGCTAGATAATATTGAATAACTGCTGGGAATTATTAAGTTCTCAAAAAAAAAAAACTTTTTTTTAAAAATTCAAATAATTTTTTTTTGAAAATCTTGGTACACAATATTTTTAAGAATATTGTAAACATGTCTCTATAAAAAACACTTATCAAAATCAGTTGAACCGATTTTGAGAAAATAAAAAAATGGTTTTTATAAAACGGTAATATTTTTGTAAAGAGTTTTTTCTTAAGTTGTGGGCACGGTTTTGACAAAAATAAGATTTTCATAAATTGGTATAAAAATTGTACGGCAGGTACCGTTATTTTTGGTCTTAAAAAATGAAACGTGTGGGTGAAAAAAACGCTAGGTACCAAGTTTAAAGAAAATCGATCCACCCGTTAAGGCTACAGCCGAAAGGACAGACAGGCAGACAGAGAAACAGACAGAATTGCGCGACACACTTTTTTTGACTTCCACATCATCGTAATGTCAACTTTGATCAAAATCTCGAGTCCGATTTTTTATTACGAATGCATAACTTGCCACACAGTACCTACAATCTGCATATATATCGCAAGTAAAAATTATTGCCAATTTGCCACTGAATTACATAAATGTACCAAATTTCATACATTTTGTCCAGAATTGGAGTGAAATTTTTATCGCAAAATAATCCAACGCTGTGGGACCGACGACGCGATGGTCTGTGACATTTTCGTTAAAATATAAAAATTTCAAAATAAATAAATAGTAAATAGTGAATTGTGCTTATAATTCTGTATGTGTCAGAATTTTGTTTTAAAAATTCTGTATTCCAAAATTTTGTATTTGAAAAGTTCTAAAAAACCAAAAATCTTCGCACATTATTTCGTTTTCAAAACAATTTTTTTCTTAACAGAATTTTGAACTATAATTTGTAGGTATAGAATTTGTTTTTAGTACAAAACGGAGGAAAAAGATTAATCAGATTAAATGAATACAAAATAGAATAGAAACCAATCTGTTCCCAATTAAATGACAATCTCCGAAAAATAAATAGACTAATGTCACCACCCATCCCCAAGGCATAAAGCACCAACTTTTAATTTGACAAATTTTGTATTGGTTGTATATTGGTCCAAAATAACATCCAACCAATTTAATTAAATTTAATATTTATAAGAAGTAAACAAAATTGTCATTGTTGGCAACGACACAAACACAACCCTTCCCTCCAAAAAAAAAAATTTAGTCTCACAATAACCGCGAATATCTCTTCAAAAAAACATTAATATTGATTAACACTCAATTAAGAAAGTGCGTTTCACGACATTGGATAATGGATATCTTTGCGATGAATAATTAATTTTACATGTACACGTGCCAATTTCCAATGTTCTTGGATCAGAAGTAAAATTAATGTTTTGCAATAGATTTTTCAACAATAGTAAAAAAAAAAAAAAACAAAAACCTTCTCTCTTCAAAAATTTTTTGAAATCATTAATAATCCAAACAATTAAACAATTATTGTTCTTTTTTATTTATTTTCTTCTTTTTTTTTTTTAGTTGGATTTTTGTATTTATTTCTCCCCGAGGAGGATTAAATTGAGATATTGACGGCCTGGAAATGACATAGCAATTAACCAAAAGAAATTATATTTGCTTGTTCAGGCGAAACGCGCACCACATTGCCACAAAAAAAAAAAAAAAAATCAACGAATAAAATTAAGTCAAACAGAAAAACAAAGAGAGGGTCATTAATAAAACTCAATAAAAGGATATCAATTAGGAAAAAGAAGATATCAATCCATCCGTTGCAGAAAATCAATAACCGCATAGATAGTATCAGTGAAGTGAATTCTTGCCAACGACTTCGTCTTCTACTTCGTTTGCGTTTTTTGTCGTCGACTTTCGACTTTTGATTTTGACTAAACCTATACTAAAAGGACAAAATTGTTGGCTAAGCAGCAGGAGCAAGTAGAGCATTGATGGCGTGTCACTGATGAGCAAGCTCAAGCGTTTCCTTTTTTGACTTCCTCTCGTTTTCCCAATCACGGGCCACCAACAATGGCTGCCTGATGGTTTCTCAGATTCTAATTAATCTTATGTTAAGGAAAGTTGTTGTTTTTGTTTGAAAACATCTTGTTGATGTCGGTTTTTATTTTCCTACGTATTTGTGTGATGTCTTCTTGTTCTTAGGACAAACTACTAAGTTATATATTTATATGTATGTATATATTGAGAGTGGTTTTATGGCATATTGACATTTGGGTAAATAACTGAATGGCGTCTGGGGATTAAGTCATTATTCTAGTCTAGTGCAATTAAATAGAATCAATGATGATTGTATTGGTGTAGACTGAAGGTGTTATTGTGATTCGTAATGGAAGGTATTACAATCATGACGACTAGAAAAGTCAAAAAGGCAATATTTATGTACCTACCTGATGGTGGAGAAGAAAACATTTTGCTACTAACACACAATGGGCCCACTACATTTTGGGTATTTGATCTTGGGCTTAGATAAAATAAATGGAAATGGTTTTTCTTATAATATTCAGGAATATATGTATGAAATAATGTTTAAGTATTCAAGATGTTAAAGAGAAAATTAAAAAAAAAAAAAAATAATAAAAATGTCTACAAAACATTTATTTTTCTTTTGTAAATGTATGGAATATTAATTGGCCTGTGTAGAAGAATCTGTTTAGAAAGTTTAAAGCAAATCAGTCCATTCTTTAAGGGTCTCATTGTAGGTATATAGAGATGGAAGAAAAGATGAAAGGAGGGTATTTCAAATAGAACTTTGTTGGACTTCTTCATAATTGAGCTCATTTTAACCTCTTCAAAGAATACTCAAAAAACTTTAAAATTAATTTATTCCATAATTTTTTTTGATAACGCGCTCAACGTATCATAACTTTACTGGCCCATTGGCATTGCACTGAGGCACCCAAAAATTTTTACTTATAAGCATTGGTTTTTAGTTTTGGTTTTTTGTAAAAAAAAATTCCAAATTATAATGAAAATTAACACTCCGATGATGGAGATGTTCGAAAAAGTGGGTTACATTTACATCATATTGTTCATTGGTCTGTGCATCCTTCTGATATGATTTAGAGCCTAAAAGGTTAGACAAATTTGTTTTAACTTTGGTACGTACCATTTTTATGTGATTGCCTAAAGATAGCTGCCGTATTATAACAATTTCGTTTTTTTTTCAAATTTTCTCTTAAACGCCTTTAACGATTTTAATTAAACTTCGTACCTGTAATGAACAAGGAATAATAATTAAGGAAATAGAATTTTGATGTTTTTTGAGAAAATTTATTTAATTTTGAGTTATTCATATATAACTTTTTAATGGCCTGATCGATTTTGTTATAATTTCGTAATTTGATGCTTCTAAATAGTTTAAAAAATATTGCATTTAAAAATTTTGAAAATAATTTTTTTTGAGCAAAATATCAATTTACTTAGTACTTTTGGCTTTTTTAAATATTTTCTTGATAAAGATAAAATAGGTAAGTTATTATTTTATTAACAACAAAAGGAAGTTTATGCAATCAAGTCAAATATTTTACTTACGATTTTTACATACATATGTACATATGTAGGTTCTATATGGTAAGTTACGGATTCGAAAAAAGTCCAACTCCAGATTTTGATCAAACTTGACATAACGATGATAGCAAAGTCGAAAAAAGTGAGCCTCTCAATTCTGTCCGTCTGTCTGTTTGTCTGTCCACTCTTTTTAGCTGCAGCCTAAACGATTGGTTCGATTTTCTTTAAACATGACGACTAGCGGTTTTTGTTTTTTTTCGGACATGTTTTTTTTCTTTTTTTAAGAACAAAATTAACGTTACCTGTCGTACAATTTTTTTACCAAAATATGGAAATCTTGTTTTTCTCAAATACGTTTCCACAAGTTTTTTTTTTTTTTAAATAGGCTACCATTTAAAAAGAAAATCGGCAAAATGTTTATAAATGGTTCCTCCCTTAGAATCATTTTTTTTGTAATTTTAAATTTTCTCAAAAACGGTTCAACTGATTTTGATCAATTTTTTTTATAGAGAATGTTTACAATAATTTTAAAAATATTGTGTACCAAAATTTTCAAAACATTTTATTTTGTATTTTTTAAAAAGTTTAAATTTTTTTTGAGAACTTAATAATTCGAAAACGACTTGGTCGATTTTAATTAAACTTGAAATTTAATAGTTTTTTAACATAATCTAGCAGATTTTAAGTAAAAATTATCCTTATGACTAAAAATAACAATATACGCGCCATAAAATTAGAGTATCAAAACTGGTAAGGAAATTCTCATTTTTCTAAAAAAACAGCTCGTACGATTTTGATTAAAAATTTCATGTGGGCTAAAAACGGTACGATCTACTATATAATTGTGAAAAACATTTATCCATCTATTAAAAATGGTATCCCTCCATAGAACAATTTTTTTGGTTTTCGAATATCTCATTATCTGTTGAACCGCTTTTGATCAAATTTTTTATACTAGATCTTCTAATAACTTTGCATGTGAAAATTTAAAAAAAAAATCAAATTTTGGATTTAAAAAAAAATTTCAAAATTATTTTTTGAATATTCGATATTTCGAAAATGGGTGGATAATTTTTTTTTTAATAATTTTTTAAAATGTGCATTAATAAACACTAAACAATTTGCCCAATTTTTTTTTCTTAAAAATGTTTTGAAAATTTTTTACATATTAAATTAATTTAAAAAAAAAAACCACTCCAACGATTTTTAAAATTTTTTTCTCATAAATTGACATTTTGGAAAGAAATCAGATCAGTTTCAGAAGTTGTTTAATCAATTTTCAATTCCAATTACATATATTGATTTTTTAACAATTTTTCAGTCTTAAGCATAAATACAATACATACTTTAAAACCACAGTGCAGTGTGATCGCACATAAGAGCGCAAGTTTCTTGCGACCCAGTCGTTTTATTTTTTTTGAAAATCGAAAATGTTGGTGCTAACTGCAAGCGCTTGTCATTAGTCCTGTCATTATATTTTTATAATGTGAACAGCAGTCGGACGACCGAAAATTTAATTTTACATCTTCTTTCTATTTTTTTTGTCAGATTAAAAGAGAATAGGTTGAAATGAAAGTAAAACAAAAAAACGAGAGTAGAAACAAATGAAATTAATGCGCTAGTGTTGGTGCAAATAATGAAATTCACGCCATGTTTAGTTTTTTGAAAATTTATTTTATGTCGGTACGACAGTCGTTGAATGTAAATGCTACAAAAACGACTTGGGCCGTTTGAATTCAATTCAATTTTTTTTATATAACTGTCGTTAAAGCGCTTTACTTTCTTACCGATTTTTGTGATTTGAAGTAACTTCAGAGAAGATCTGCAACCTCGCAGCTTTTAATACCAATATTTTTTCTTGTGTCAAGTAAGTTACGATATCTGTCAATTTTGTTTGAAACAATCGACTGATGGAATGTCAAATCAAAAAATGCCCATCTCTCCGATTTCCAATGTAAATATCTAACAATTTTAAATAAATAAAATGAACGACATCTTAACTTTATTGTTATTTTACCCTCATACAATATTATGGACCTCCCCTCATTAGAGTTCAATGTGTTTTCAAAACTTTTCATATAAGGAGACATATGTACAATAATTTTTCTTCAAGAATATCCCTGATGGTTTATAAAAAAATATCAAATAAATTGAGAGACTTTACAAATAAAGACATTACATACTTTGTTACATATTTGAATAAATAACTTATTCTTGTGTTGTAAGGTGAGGTCCACCCGCACATTTTATAAATTATTGCCCATTCTATATAATTTCCTAAAAATATATATAAATTGCGTTTTGTCATACCCTTCTTATTTAAAATATGTATATTTTTACTGGTACAAATTCAATCAGACAAAAAGTTACTTCTTGTTTTGTCTTCAAAGTAAATTCCAAACTTTTCATCTGATGCTCAAATTTATCATCATTATATTGATAAATAATTTAAGGAGATGAAAATTACGTCGCGTTCGTTGAAACAATGAGAAAATTCGATTTTTGTTTGTTGTTTTTTGTTTCAATATTTAATGAAAGCGCGTCTTCGAAGTTTTGTCATTTATTTATATTTTTTTTATCTATGACAATGTCATTGCTTCATTCGACAAAAATACAAAATGAAGTCTTCATTTGTTTTTTTTTTTTTCTTTTTTTTTAAGGTCATCATAGAGAATTCTCACTTCACACTCGTCGAGCTTATGGCAGATTGTTTTTTTTTTTACTTGCATAGGTAGGTACTAGGTAGGTAATTTATGCATTTGTATTTTGTAATAAAAATCAAATTCAAGGTTTTTATCCAACCTGACATTCATGAAAAATAGGAAAATTTTTTGTCCCACGATTCTGTCTCTCTTTTCGGCTATAGACTAAATCCAATTTCATACACACCTGGCACCAGTCACCAGTTTTTTTTTAATGGGTAGGCACGCTTTCCCACCTATGCGACAGTTGGCAAAGTAGGTATGTTTCATTCTGCGATCTCATAAAAACAGTTACCAACTTTAATGCGAAGTAAATTTATAGTTCCTTAAAGGTTTATCTTTTAAATCCAATTTTTTTACTATCAACTTTTTACAGGATTGCCGCTATTTTAAATTAAATTCGATGTTGATTTTCTCATCAACATCGTTGTATATTTGATCTTTTAGTTAGAAAACACCCTTTACCATTTTTCCAGGAAGAATTGGGTCCTCAGAATTAAATAAATAATATTTTTCATAATTTCCATGTTTCAATTAATGTGATTGTGCTAAAATAATTGTCTAGAAAAAATACCTATCAACTATACATTTTTTAAAAATTGGTTATCGCTCGTTAAATATTCAAATTATGAAACAATATCGCATGTTTTCAAAATTGGAGAACCATTTTTTTTACCAAAAATCAAAAGCAGCTTTAATTCGTGATAAAATTGTAAACTCTTTAAATCAAGATGGCGACAACCCTTAAATTTACAAAATTTAGATTTGAGCTTTCTATATAATTATCAAAAACGATGACAAAAAAATGTCTTCCAAATTTCCATATAAAATTCCCATACGAGACACATAAAAAAATACTGGACTAATAGAAGATAAGGTGATTTTTTTTTACCAAACTGTACATTGTAAAGGGTGTTTTTTTTAAGAGGTAGCTATAGAACTTTGAAATGGAATCCCCGGAACTATGTGAAAATTGTAGAGAAGTCCTTTCTATTTGGCACATATTTGCTGAATGTCCTATTTCTCACCAAATACCAACATCCTACTCAGTGGAGGAAAAGCAGAAACGCTTAGCTGAAATATTAAATCCGTCCGATGTCCTAACAATCCGCCGCATCAAGCAAGCTATAAACCTGCATGGTAAAATAAAAGAGATATAAACTCTACTACCACCTATTATATAAAAAAAAAAAAAAAAAAAGAACTTATGTATTCGTATGTTTATATAAAATGTAAATCTACAAAAATGACATCTATGGTTCTGTTGCCCTGATGTCTTAGTTTTTAAATAATTTTATAAATTTATTTTATAGATTATTTTTGGTAAATAAATAAATAAATGGAATAAAACAAAGATGATTTTTTTAAATTGACATGAAATTTACTTTATTCGGTAGATAATCTTGTGGCCTTATATCGGCAATAACGCGGCAAATGTTGTCCTCCAAGTGGTCAATCGTTTCGGGCTTATCGGCGCAGACTAGCAACTTTACATATCCCCACAGAAGTCAAGCGGCGTTAAATCGCATGATCTTGGAGGCCAATTCACGGGTCCGTAACGTGTAACTATGCGGTTACCAAACGTAATAAATAAATGTTGACACGAGCTGTGTAATATGTAGCGTCGTCCTGTTGAAACCACAACTTCTGCATATCATGGTTGTTCAATTGATGAATAAAAAAGTCAGTAATCATGGCTCTATAATAGCGGTCACCATTGACTGAAACGTTCTGGGCAGCAACGTTTTTAAAGAAGTACGGACCAATTATTCCACCAACCCATAAAGCACACCAAACAGTCAGTTTTTGTGGATGTAACGGTGTCTCAACATACACTTGAGGATTATCATCGCTCCAAATACGGCAGTTTTGTTTATTGACGTGTCCATTCAACCAAAAGTGAGCTTCATCGCTAAATAAAATTCGCTTATAAATATTAGGATTAACGGCAATCTTGTTTTGGGCACAATTTGGAAGCATTGTTCAGGCATCAGTTTATTCATGTTGAAATGCCAAACCAAACGAAAAATAAATCACTTGACAGCTTGCAAAATGGCCGTCAGTTAAAGTTCTATACCTAAAAAAAAAAACACCCGTTACAACTATCCAACGCGTTATCTTCATCCCATTTATATAGTTCTATTTAGTATATTTGATGTTTAAAACCAATTTAACAAAAATTGAAAATTGAATCATTTTGCATCAAATTCAATAAACTACAACAAAAGTACGTATACGCCAGAGTGTACTCTGAAATTCTCTTGAATTTAGAGTATTGTCTTGATTCTTGCTTTATATATGTATGTCTATCTCTTCTTATATATGTGATAGAAACCAGCTCAATTGAGTGATCCATTTGATTTTACGTGATCCGGGCGAAGGTTGCTTTAGCATCATCAAAATGTTTATTTTTTTATCTTATCCACTCTCGAATTTTTAGCTGGTCGAAACAAAGAAATTTAATGTATTCCGTTTAGAATTATAGATGCCCAGAGCACCGCCATTTTTATTTTTGTAAAAAAAAAACGGTTGTGCTGCGATGAACCCAACTTGTGCTTTTATGTGCCGTATTAAAAAAAAAAAAAAATAGTACTAAGCATATGGGTTTTAGAGGCCGGCTATTTTTTGAGCGTAAAGTTAGCACCACCAACATTGCTTAGATGATCTAAATTTTCCTGGGTGGTATAGAAAGTCTGGATGATCAAGATAGTTAAGATGATCTAGATAATTTAGGTGGTCTCGATAATACATGTTGTGGCATGTGCCAAGCTGCATGAGGCATCTGTCAACTGATATGATGAAATTAACGGAAGCTATTCTCATGATGTGTGTTAAATAATTCATGCTGCATGTTGAATGTTTAATGTTTTTTATGTTATGTTTAAGTTATGTGATGCATTTTGTTTTATTCTGCTTACATCATAATATCACACGCATGTCATGCTAAATATAAATACATCATGGAAAAGATTTCGTGAATATTTTCTTTAGCAGAAAGTCAGAAATTCTTATTTACTGTACCAGCCATATTAACTTCAACGATTTCGATCAAAATTTATACACCAACAGTCGTATTTATTAGATTTCCTTAGAACACTCTGGGACGGTTGTCCAGCTAGCCATTGTCTAAATAGTTGGACATCTCCTTATTCTTAAACGCATTCCAGTGACAGTGACTTACAAATCTTCTCAATCACTCAATCACATCCCTCTAATCTGTCAATTTCGTGAGCATTTGGCTACGTTCAATGAACATTTCGTTCATTTGAAGATTATTTTTCAATTTTTTTTTCATTGAACATACCCACTTTAGAATAGGTTTGGACAATCAATTTCAGTATCTATAAGTTAGACACTCGATGGAACATGATTATAAATAAGGTTTTAGACTTGGATAGCTGTCCAAAGTTAGACATACTTTGGAATGGGTTTATAAATACGATTGCAATAGTCCAGTGAAATTAAACGTCCACTTGAAACTATTTTCGACGCATCTTAATTTAGGTGGAGATCTTAAATTTTAATTGCTATAAGAACTTCCCTAAAAAACCTGATCCAAATTTTGGGATTTTTTCTTAAATAACCTAAGAAATAAAAATAAAGTTCCCTATCAAATTTCGGCTCAGTCGCAATCCTGTCAGCCTAATGAAAGAAATATGAACAAAATATCTTAAAAGTACCTAACCTAATTATATTTTTAAAATTATCTCTTTTTAAATCCTTGAGATTACATTAAGCTTCTTTTATAACTATTTCTTTTATTCAAGGACACATTTTTTTTAATACCTCATCATCACATAAAATAAGTAAATTAATAATAATAAATTCTTTGAAAAATGTTATACCTATTATTCAACATGTCGTCGTCTATCCTTACAAAAAAAAAAGAAAAAAAGATCATCCCCATATTATTTAGGGGATTAATTTTCATGCTAATTGCGTGATAAAAGAAAATGATGAAATTTCCCAAGTATACCTAAAGAAACACCTGACATGTCTCATTATTCGTTGACACTTTTCTACTAAACTCAATTTATAATCCTCAATTTGAATTATATCTATTTATGTATAAGGATTTTGTCTCTCTTGAAAACCCTTTGTCACCGTTATAGCAAAAAAAAAAAAAAAAAACAGGGCACCTGTATAAAAACAAAACACAAATCAGAAGTTCAAAATTGTTTCAGGTATAAGGCAATGGATCAAAGGTCGACAACATTCAGCTCGTGCGTAACGTAACTCACATGTTCGGGATTAAGACATTTACAACCTTAGTTACTTCGATGAAACGTCGCCATCGTCGTCGTCGTCGACGAACCTTGACGTTTGGCTGACAGGTAACCAACCTTCCATCATATGTCACATCCAGTGACACATAAATCGGTGTATAATTAATTTTACTTTTGTTGCGTGTCAGGGTACCACTGAGGCATATCTTCAGGAGTTAGGAAAAGGCGTTGGCATGCTTGCTCTAGCTCGGCTAAGCTCGACGGGTTGGGGAGTGGTTCTTGCCTTTTTCCGCTCTCCTCCTACACAGCAAACAAAAAAAAAATCATGCCTATAATAATAAAGGATCAGGATAGGAAATGGGATAGGATATGAAAATAGGGCTAGGATTACTAAAGGACAATGAATTGCACAAACATAGTTACCTATGCCACTGCATTGGAGAAAGAGTGAGGCTTTGGTGTGTTCTCAGTGGATAAAAAAAAGGAATTAAATTTAAACTTACTTTCTAAACCCTAAATTTATAGATATATATAGTTATATATATATATATATATTTATATATATATATTTATATATATATATTCATATATATATGTTCTTAAACCTAATCTATTACTAAAACCTATAGTAAAAAAAAAGATATATATATTTTTTTTTTATTTCCACCAGAAGACACCATCTGCCCCACTGTCTCACCAATACAATGGTTCGCCGAGCCATCAAAGACATTGCCTGGTGTTATTGGCAAAGGTTGGCCTGCCCACCCTTGTATCTGTATGATACAACCGATGCTATCTCGTTGGCCAGTATTCACGAGATAGCCCCTAATCAGAAAACTACAGTCACAACCTAAGTCATTGCAAGCTACGTGTCAAGAAGGCATTTTGGCAAGTAAGTATGTAGATAGGTCGGTATGTATAAAGGTAAGTAATCAAGTGATGATTAGGTAAGTATAAAGATAAGTATTCACGTAATATGTATGTAGGTAAGTATGTATGTAGGTAATTCCGTATGTATGTAGGTTTGTATGTAAACATGTAAGTATAGGTAAGTATTTGTATGGGTAAATGTGTATGTATGTATCACCGTTCGTAAGTTGTCATAATCGTCCTTGTCTGTGTTGTCAGTTACGTCCTTGTCATCTTTTCCTCTCAATCACCGGCCCAGCCGATCCTCCACACACCTACATCTTTAATTTAGCACTCCATATGGAAATCTACTTCACCGTCTCAGAAAAATAATAATTCTGAATTTTATCCAATGTTACTATATACATTTATTTTGCAAAAGAATCCAACTTAAATTCAAATGTTAAATAAAAAAATATCAAATAAGAAATCAAAAGAAATTAATAAAGATGTTAAATGTAAAAAAAAAGTTTGTCTTCAATGAACCTCTTCTTATTTTATTGTATTTACAAAAAAAAAAGGAGATTCACTTTTCACAGGAGAAATGAGAATAAAAAAAAAAGGTATGGCTTGATCTAAAGCACTAGAGTGTGGGGACTTCTTTCCTCTACAAATGTATATATGTCCATACATATGTCAAATGTATATCAATAGATACATATATCTATTTATTTATATATTTTATTTAGCAAATAAAAACTTACTTTTTGTTTTTTTTTCTTTTTAGTTCTTTTTACCCTTTTTTTTTTTTGTTGTTGTCCTTTGATGTTCTGCCGGCAGTAATCCTCAGGTACATTCAAATCAATATCATATTTCCTTATTTATCATGATGTCTCTATTCGAACATATATATGCATCGAGAGTCCAGAGTCGCACAACATTCACTTTTCACTTTGCACTTATATCTTTTTTTTTTTTCTATCTTTTACTGTTTATCATTACTTTCCACCACAAGTTTTCTCTATTTAATTTCTTTTTTCTTTTCTTGTACAATTTCTAACTTTACGTTAATTAAAAAGAATTATCAGAGTTCATAAAAATTAACAATCAAAATTGAAATTCATGGATTAAAAATTACCAAAATTAAAAAAAAGAAAAACCATTAAAATAAAAGGTTGATATCCAAATTAATAAAAAAATACAGTTGGTCCAGAAGGGATACAAACATAAAAAAATCGTTATCTACAACCGAGTACGACGGGAGTGAGTGCCCTTAAGTGCACACTTTTCCAAAGAGGTACTTTGTACTCTGCAGACCACCAGTTCACCAACCCGGGTGGGCTTAGATCTAAGTTCCGAATCCTTCAATATCTTTTCCACCCTCTCTTTGCTATCTCCAATTGCTGTCGAGAACAAAAAAAAAACTCTAAGCAGAGACTTAAGTCGACAGCCTATAGTGGGCGTAGGCAGGCACCTTAATTCTATGGTTATATATATTTATGTATATCTAATTCAATATATGGATATATTATATTATATATATATATGATATGGATATTATATTATATATATATATATATAGGTAGGTGCAGCAGATGCCCTTGAGGCGAGGTTTCCTCTACTTTGACCTAAGCCTGTGAAGGTTAAATATTTTTATTTCACTTTTAACACTCGACTATTGATTCCTACCTCTGCTATATTGGAGCGAAGCCCTTGATTTGCCTATATTAGCAATGTCTTCAATACTCTCTTTTGGATTCCCAATCTTTTCCTTTCACAATATATTTCGGATTTTAAAAATTATTTTTAGATGACACTTTGGCCTATTTTTCAGTAGGCAAAAAAAAATGAAATTAAAAAAAATTTCTTTTTTGTGTAGCGGAATGCACTCTTCAATATGATTATGCTTTCTCTAGATCGAGTCTGATCTTTTTTCTTTTTTTTTTTTTTTTTTGCATCATCATCGGTCGTTGCTCTATGGCCTATATTTCTATCTATATAGATGCCCTCTCAGATCTCTGCAGATTGGAATAATTATACATTGTTCCCCAATTACAAACACCTGTCTATTTAGCTCTAAATCAGTGTTTTTATAATGTACCAGTATAGGTGTGCAGACTACGCTCACGCAATTTTGTTGCAGCAACAAACTTTACAACACTAAGAAATACTATACAAAAATTTGTAATAAATGAATCTGTAATACTATAAGAGTAACGTATTTTAAACTAAATCCTACTTATAACGTCCGAAAACTACTAATATTGCACTAATCCTATTAATAAAGCTTTTACTATCTTCAATATCACCAAGTCACTTGAAGAGTTTAAATTGAAAAATTTCAATTTCCTGTATCCCTCAAGTTTTCGCAACCATTACTTATAAGCTCGTTTTTGTTTAGGTACTTCCCTTTTTCAGCGCTACGAATACAGGCTTAATGCTTAAGTACCTCCCTTTCAGCAAATTTGTAGAAGTGTCGAGATGACACTTCGTAATGACAACACTAATTGACAACGGCATAAAAACAACACAAAATTAAAGTCAACAGATAGATAAGTCATTAATTCACTTATTGTTTTGGTTAATATTTCATTCTTTTTTTTTTTCTACTCCTACAGATCATTTCCCTCCTCACAACATCCCCGCGGATCGGGGACTCCACCTCGTCGACCAAAAATGGACCAACCACCCCAATCGAGGCGCCATTCATCCACATCGATAGGCCCAACATCGATGGGCTAAAAATTGTTTCCCAGTGCCTCTCCTAGTGGAACGAAAGCGATCGCCCTCGCAACAAGCTCGACGATAATTTCCGAGTGGTCGTGAGGAAAATTAGCCTCGTAATAAAAGAAGTCGATCGGTAGTTTATTTATGAGTTCTGTGCCGTTCGGTAATCGGAACTTGTGGCACGTCCCACTCCCTGAGTTAATTTTGTTATCAGTCCGGGCATACTTTTAAATGGAATTATTGCAATTAAAAAAGGACATTTCCATTTAACTCTTTATAAATAGGATTAATTTCATCCCTTCAGAATTGAGTTTGAGTTGAAAGTTTTATGTAGAATTACTATCTCAAATGAATTTATATAAGTCGGTTGGTACAAAAAGGATAAATATCAAGTACATATTCTTAAAATTAGTCAGTCTTTTCTTCTCTTGGTTAATCGTTTCATGAAACAGTCTATATCTTTCACTAATAAAATTGGATGAATAGGTATGTATGTATATCCATCTATACTATGTAGGATACTGAAGATAGTTTTCACTATTTTATTTGATAAGTAAATAGATCTATACGACGGACAACGATATAAATAAATAATTAGATATATAAACATTAATAAATAAGTAGACTAACACCACTACATGCATATCACAGATCTTGAATAAGGCAACAGCGGTTGAGTGCGTCATTAGGCATGAATATCTTTGGCATGGTACACTCCCACTTTCTCACCCTGTAAATTACCCAATTCATATAGTGAATTACCAACTGTTTTTAACACTATTGATTTTAAAAATTTCGGTCCTAGTTTCGCATTGTATTTATCTAATAAATTACTTTGTTTAAAGTTTCGTCGATACACAATCTGCCCTACATTATATGATATATCTTTGCTTCTCGTGTTATACGTTTTTTTTAGCTCTTTGATGTGCTAAGTTCAAATTTTCAAATATTTTTTTTCTAAGTAAAGCTTGTTTATCGGATTTAATTGTGACTTCGAAGTCAGATTCTTTTATTACATCAAGTCGTCTTAGAAGTTCATAAGTTTCACCGCTTTGGACCATTTGTGATCCGAAAACTGCATAGTATGGTTCAAATTTAGTTGCGTCATGCAATACACTACGAAGAGAGAATGCCGTGTTACTCACATGCAGGTCCCAGTTACGTTGGTCACCATCAATGTATGACCTAATCTTTGCCAAGACTGAGCGATTTACTCGCTCTGAGGCATTCGCTTGAGGCGAGTAAAATGCAGTCCGTATGTGTTTTACCCCGTATCTTTTTAGAAAACTGGAAAACAGTTCGGAGATGAATTGTTTTCCGTTGTCAGAATGTATGTATTCCGGTACTCCAAACATATGGAACACACTTTCTTCAAGATATTTCACTACCTCAGCTGCTGTTGCCTTGCGTATTGGTTTCAGAAAAACATATTTGCTAAAATGGTCTAAGACTATAAATATATGTGTATGTCCGTTTTTCGTTCGTGTGTATGGTCCTAAGAAGTCAATGTAAAGTCTTTGAAAAGGTCGTTCCGTTATCATTTGTTGTCCCATGGGTGGCCTTGATATTGAGTTCATTGGCTTATTGCATTTGCATATATCACATTTAGTTACGTAGTCGTTTACTTCGGTAGTCATGTTTGGCCAGAAATACCTCTGGCGAAGTTTTGCCAGAGTTTTATGTATTCCCCCATGGCCTGCGGTAAAGGAGTCATGCGCTGTTGCCAAAAGACTCCCACGCAACTCCCTGGGTACCCAGAGTTTCCAGGCTCTGTCTTCTTGAATCGGGTCTCCAGTCCGTCTGTCTGTTCGTTTGTAAACGAAGCCGTCCGAAATACAGGTGTCGGGTAGTCTGTCTTGGTGTTCGTTTATTGTCTTCTTCAACTCAACATACTCTTCTGATGAAAAGTATGGAGAATTGAAGTCAACCTCTAGTATTTCAGTCGTAATCTCATCCATATGAACTCTTGAGAGGGTATCTGGGACTACGTTGAGAACCCCCTTCCGATGCTCAATGGTGAAATCAAAGCCTTGCAACTTCAAACTCCACCTAGCTAGCCGACCACTCAAGTCCTTCTGTGTCATCAGCCACTTCAGGCTCGCGTGGTCAGTTATAATCGTAAAAGGCAATCCTTCGACATAGGCCCTAAACTTCTTTACAGACAGAACGGCCGCATAACATTCAAGTTCCGTCACGCTATAATTCCGTTGAGCGGGATTAAGTTTCTGGGACATGAATGCTATGGGTCGCTCGTTGTTCTCACCGTCCAACTGAAAGAGAACGCTACCAACGCCAGAAGATGAGGCATCGCATTGTATGAAGAATTGTTTCGTAAAGTCTGGATTCGTTAATATTGGTGCCGTGACCAGGGTCGTCTTCAAGTCTTCAAATGCTGTCAAGGCCTCGCTAGTCATTTCAAAGTTTTTCCCTTTTTTCAGGCAGTCTGTCATCGGGGCTGATACAGACGCAAAATTTGGGATAAAGCGTCTATACCAACCCGTCATCCCTAAGAAACGACGGAGCTGCTTAGGAGTTTTCGGAACAGGAAAATCCCTCACTGCGGATACCTTTTCAGGGTCAGTCCTAAGGCACCCGTCACCAACGAAATAGCCTAAGTACTTTATCTCTTTATAACAAAACTTGCTCTTTTCTACGTTTATTGTCAGACCCGCTGCCCGCAAACAACCTGCCACCTCTTTTAAAACGCTCAAATGGGAATCAAAGTCTGGAGAGCAAATCAAGAGGTCATCAAGATAAACAAAGACATTCTCTCTCAAACGGGATGGGATAACTTTGTCCATCAGCTTACACATCCTCTGGGCGGCGTTGCACAGTCCAAACGGCATAACCGTAAACTGATACAACGGCCGTCCAGGGACTGTGAAAGCCGTCTTCTCCCTTGACTTCTCCTCCAGAGGAATTTGCCAAAACGCATCTTTCAAATCAATGGACGAGATGATGCAAATCGCGAAGTCGACTCAAAATCCCTTCGATATGTGGGAGTGGGTATGCAAATTTTTTTGTGGCTGCATTCACTTTCCGTGAGTCCAAACAAAGCCTATTTTTTCCTGGCTTTCGGACCAGCACAACCGGAGAGCTATATGCGCTATTGCTTTCCTCGATGACTCCTAACTCGAGCATCCGATCAAGCTCAGCATACATCAGCCTCTGTACTACAGGTGAGATTGGGTAGTGTCTTTGTTTGATGGGAATTGTTTCGTCCTCCATCTCAATGACGTGTTCTTCCAAACTTGTTTTACCCAACCCCAACACTGCAAACGAAGGAAATGTCTGCTTGACCCGCTCTAACTCTTCCGTTTGTGTTGGTGAAAGTTGACGCATAGGATTAAGCTCATTCTGTTCCGTTGAGGATGTAATGGCAAGAGAACTGATTATATTTGGAGCAACCCTAAAGTTCCTCCAGAAGTCTACCCCCAAATAAAGCTGCTGTTGCAAACTTGGAACCACATACAGCTCCATCTCTTGTGTATTACTGCCCCATGAGACTTTTGTTAAAATTCGTCCGTTAATTTGTTGGTGTTGGCCATCCGCCGTACGTATGTCTTCGTTCATCATTTTCATTTTCAAGCTATGCTTGCGAACAAAATCTATTGCACCACGACCCATACAACTAACTGAAGCTCCGCTATCTAACAGCCCTAAAAACTCTTCTCCTTCTATAGTTACCTTTGCGTAAGGTCTGTTATCATCGTTGACCGCTAATACTGAAGCTTCAATTTTATGCTTCCTACTCTGTTTTAATGCTATTTTCTCCCTAAGCCTTTGAATTTTCTTAAAGTTTCTGCTCTTAATCCCTATATCACAGTTAATCTCTCCGTTAAATATTCTCTTCCTTGCCGCATCATACTCTTGCATGCGTTGATGAAGAGTTTTATATTGCACTTCTGAACCCGACCTCTCATGATTTACCTCGTGTTCCCTCTTCAAAATTCTTACTTTTCCAGGTTCTGGTTCCCCGGGATTAATGTCGTCGCCGGCTGAGTCGACCCGGGGGCACTGCCGACCTTCAGGTTTCCCTGACAGGACGCACACTTAAAAGATAGATTAGCTTGACCGCAACTAAAACATGTTAGGGCATGAAATGTCGAGGGACACGTTGCTGACGTCAAGTTTTTTCTTTCATAAGTTCAGTTTTTTTGTCACGTTCGTTGTTTTTGCTTGTAGGGTGTCTTTTGTCTGTTCTAGTGTAAGGTTGTAGTTTGTCTGTCCGGTTATATTGAACAGCAGCAACCTGCCCCTCCCATTCGTCTTCAGAATCTACTATTGAAACTTTACTGCGATACATATCTCGATCTTCAATTTCATTTATCTGTTTTTTGGATTTCCAATCTCTTGTCTCGAGATGTTTTTCGGCGCGCCTACACTCCTCTCTCAGATCTCTTATATCATTGATGTTGCATCCAAAAATGAGGGTAGCAACTTTATCCTTGATATTTTGTTTAACCATGGATACTAAATCTCTTTCACTTGGCTTGTTCTTCATCTGAAGCATCAAACTCCTAATCTCCTCATAGAATTCATCAAACGACTCATTAGGTTGTTGACGTCTATCCATCATAGCTCTAAGAATCTCATGATCAGTCTTTCTGTTTCGGAATTGTCTTAATAATTCTGCTTTAAGATCATAGAAATTCAGATATTCATCCCCCTGATTCTCTTCGAGATATTGCCAGTACCAACGTTCGGCTACGCCTGTAACTAGGTGATGAAAATTGGCAAAAATCTGCTCATTGGAGACCCTATTCTTTTTTTGTAAAGTTTCGACTCTAAAAATAAAACTCTCCACCGTCATACTTTTTGGAGTACCATCGAATTTTATAGCCCATTTATAAATATCGACCCTTTTCCCATGTTCATGGCACGACCCGTTGGGGTGGCAACGCGGTTGAGGCCTACTCTTAGAAGGAGTCCTCGGGGGACTTATCTCAGGATCAGATAACAGGTTTACTTCTTGTTGCTCTTTTCGAGCATAGGCCGAGATGGCAGATTTTTCCACGATCCCTAACCGTTCACTCAAAGTGGTCATGTTCCCGGACATTACTTGGACCATCTTTTGCATCACCTTCATATTTTTAGTTTGTTCGGCAAGGAGTGAAATAGTTTTGTTTTGGGCCTCGTTCATTGAGCGAGAGACCGCACAATCTATCGCCTTTTTTAAATTTTCTCCCCCTAAGGTAATTTCATATTCTTCTTTCTCTTGTCTCCCTTTATCTACCTGTTCTAACCGAAATCTTTCTCTTTCTAGGCCCTGTGTTAATCTATTGACCGTATCCCTAGTTTCATCCTCATCTCCTCCTATCGGTATCAAAATATTAGGCATCTTAACCTGACTTGTCTCGAGAGGAATTGGAATTGGTAACGGCATTGCCGCTGTACCTTCACCTTCTAACCCGCTTTCAAGGTTATTGCCGTTTCCCCTAAGTAAATCATCAAATGGGTTCGGTAACACACTCTGGTTAAGTTCTTCTTCCGACGGAGTTGGGCTTGGGTTAGATCTGGTGGTCTGTCGAGTAGTTCGACCCTTGCTTCTACCCCGTTTAGGAATGGTACTCTTTTTGATGGTACCCGTCGAACGTTTCTCCATTTCAAGGGTTTTCTAATTATTGTTTTCTTTCTTAATAAAAGGTTTTGGTTTTCAAAAAAAAAAAAAATTCAAAAATAAAAAAAATAAAACAATTCAAAAAAAATAAAAAAAAAATTTGCATAAAAAAAATTCTGTAATTTTAAAAAAAGCTAGTAATTTCAAGTAACTCAAAAAAATTAATGTAAGTAAATTTCATAAAAAAAATAAAAAAATTTATTAAAGGAAAATTCAAAAATAAAGGAAGATTTTCAACTTGGTTTCGAAGTTAAAGGTTAAAAAAAGGATTATCACCAAATAAAATTTTCAAATGCAAAACTTTTTTAGATGTAACAATGTAAAATTAAAAAATAATCAAAAAAATGATATTGGAGATCAAACTTTCCTGTAGAGTTTTATATATATTCATTTAAGGTGTGTGAAGTTAAGGCTGAGTATCCAAAACAATGTAAGAGGAAAAGTATTGTCAAAAATGACAGGTCTCGTAAAAGGTTTCCGTCGCGATAAAGTTGTCTTAGTAGATGTTGTGAGTCAGCAGTCAGTCATGGTTGTGACTGGTGCCTCTGTGACTAGACGAGTGTTTTGAATTACCCCAGATCTTTCCGCCACATCGTACTTTCTGGTGATAAAACCTGAAAAGAAGGTTGGCTGGAAAATTGAGGCAATCCTCCACACGAATAGAATTGCGAGACTACCCAAGTACGCCACTCTAACCGTCTGGCTTAACCCGACTGGTATAGCTAGCAGTACGTTTCCAGTCTCTCAATACCATTCCGCTCTTTGCTTAATAAAAGAATCCATTTTACCTCACGGAATCCACTGGTTCAAGACCTGTCGGATTGGACAGCCAAACTTCATCTTTCATCTCGCCGAGAGCTTTTACGGTCCCTATACTTGTGCAAATTGGGATAGGAATGGAAAAAAAGTAAAAAAAAAAGGTTGGGATGAAATTGATTGAGATTCTTGTGAGTCCAAGGGAATGATCTTAAAATGAAAATCATCACCTTGGAGTCCCAATGAATCCCGAAAGCCGTTCGTAATCGTTGGGCGCCATTGTTGCGTGTCAGGGTACCACTGAGGCATATCTTCAGGAGTTAGGAAAAGGCGTTGGCATGCTTGCTCTAGCTCGGCTAAGCTCGACGGGTTGGGGAGTGGTTCTTGCCTTTTTCCGCTCTCCTCCTACACAGCAAACAAAAAAAAAATCATGCCTATAATAATAAAGGATCAGGATAGGAAATGGGATAGGATATGAAAATAGGGCTAGGATTACTAAAGGACAATGAATTGCACAAACATAGTTACCTATGCCACTGCATTGGAGAAAGAGTGAGGCTTTGGTGTGTTCTCAGTGGATAAAAAAAAGGAATTAAATTTAAACTTACTTTCTAAACCCTAAATTTATAGATATATATAGTTATATATATATATATATATTTATATATATATATTTATATATATATATTCATATATATATGTTCTTAAACCTAATCTATTACTAAAACCTATAGTAAAAAAAAAGATATATATATTTTTTTTTTATTTCCACCAGAAGACACCATCTGCCCCACTGTCTCACCAATACAATGGTTCGCCGAGCCATCAAAGACATTGCCTGGTGTTATTGGCAAAGGTTGGCCTGCCCACCCTTGTATCTGTATGATACAACCGATGCTATCTCGTTGGCCAGTATTCACGAGATAGCCCCTAATCAGAAAACTACAGTCACAACCTAAGTCATTGCAAGCTACGTGTCAAGAAGGCATTTTGGCAAGTAAGTATGTAGATAGGTCGGTATGTATAAAGGTAAGTAATCAAGTGATGATTAGGTAAGTATAAAGATAAGTATTCACGTAATATGTATGTAGGTAAGTATGTATGTAGGTAATTCCGTATGTATGTAGGTTTGTATGTAAACATGTAAGTATAGGTAAGTATTTGTATGGGTAAATGTGTATGTATGTATCACCGTTCGTAAGTTGTCATAATCGTCCTTGTCTGTGTTGTCAGTTACGTCCTTGTCATCTTTTCCTCTCAATCACCGGCCCAGCCGATCCTCCACACACCTACATCTTTAATTTAGCACTCCATATGGAAATCTACTTCACCGTCTCAGAAAAATAATAATTCTGAATTTTATCCAATGTTACTATATACATTTATTTTGCAAAAGAATCCAACTTAAATTCAAATGTTAAATAAAAAAATATCAAATAAGAAATCAAAAGAAATTAATAAAGATGTTAAATGTAAAAAAAAAGTTTGTCTTCAATGAACCTCTTCTTATTTTATTGTATTTACAAAAAAAAAAGGAGATTCACTTTTCACAGGAGAAATGAGAATAAAAAAAAAAGGTATGGCTTGATCTAAAGCACTAGAGTGTGGGGACTTCTTTCCTCTACAAATGTATATATGTCCATACATATGTCAAATGTATATCAATAGATACATATATCTATTTATTTATATATTTTATTTAGCAAATAAAAACTTACTTTTTGTTTTTTTTTCTTTTTAGTTCTTTTTACCCTTTTTTTTTTTTGTTGTTGTCCTTTGATGTTCTGCCGGCAGTAATCCTCAGGTACATTCAAATCAATATCATATTTCCTTATTTATCATGATGTCTCTATTCGAACATATATATGCATCGAGAGTCCAGAGTCGCACAACATTCACTTTTCACTTTGCACTTATATCTTTTTTTTTTTTCTATCTTTTACTGTTTATCATTACTTTCCACCACAAGTTTTCTCTATTTAATTTCTTTTTTCTTTTCTTGTACAATTTCTAACTTTACGTTAATTAAAAAGAATTATCAGAGTTCATAAAAATTAACAATCAAAATTGAAATTCATGGATTAAAAATTACCAAAATTAAAAAAAAGAAAAACCATTAAAATAAAAGGTTGATATCCAAATTAATAAAAAAATACAGTTGGTCCAGAAGGGATACAAACATAAAAAAATCGTTATCTACAACCGAGTACGACGGGAGTGAGTGCCCTTAAGTGCACACTTTTCCAAAGAGGTACTTTGTACTCTGCAGACCACCAGTTCACCAACCCGGGTGGGCTTAGATCTAAGTTCCGAATCCTTCAATATCTTTTCCACCCTCTCTTTGCTATCTCCAATTGCTGTCGAGAACAAAAAAAAAACTCTAAGCAGAGACTTAAGTCGACAGCCTATAGTGGGCGTAGGCAGGCACCTTAATTCTATGGTTATATATATTTATGTATATCTAATTCAATATATGGATATATTATATTATATATATATATGATATGGATATTATATTATATATATATATATATAGGTAGGTGCAGCAGATGCCCTTGAGGCGAGGTTTCCTCTACTTTGACCTAAGCCTGTGAAGGTTAAATATTTTTATTTCACTTTTAACACTCGACTATTGATTCCTACCTCTGCTATATTGGAGCGAAGCCCTTGATTTGCCTATATTAGCAATGTCTTCAATACTCTCTTTTGGATTCCCAATCTTTTCCTTTCACAATATATTTCGGATTTTAAAAATTATTTTTAGATGACACTTTGGCCTATTTTTCAGTAGGCAAAAAAAAATGAAATTAAAAAAAATTTCTTTTTTGTGTAGCGGAATGCACTCTTCAATATGATTATGCTTTCTCTAGATCGAGTCTGATCTTTTTTCTTTTTTTTTTTTTTTTTTGCATCATCATCGGTCGTTGCTCTATGGCCTATATTTCTATCTATATAGATGCCCTCTCAGATCTCTGCAGATTGGAATAATTATACATTGTTCCCCAATTACAAACACCTGTCTATTTAGCTCTAAATCAGTGTTTTTATAATGTACCAGTATAGGTGTGCAGACTACGCTCACGCAATTTTGTTGCAGCAACAAACTTTACAACACTAAGAAATACTATACAAAAATTTGTAATAAATGAATCTGTAATACTATAAGAGTAACGTATTTTAAACTAAATCCTACTTATAACGTCCGAAAACTACTAATATTGCACTAATCCTATTAATAAAGCTTTTACTATCTTCAATATCACCAAGTCACTTGAAGAGTTTAAATTGAAAAATTTCAATTTCCTGTATCCCTCAAGTTTTCGCAACCATTACTTATAAGCTCGTTTTTGTTTAGGTACTTCCCTTTTTCAGCGCTACGAATACAGGCTTAATGCTTAAGTACCTCCCTTTCAGCAAATTTGTAGAAGTGTCGAGATGACACTTCGTAATGACAACACTAATTGACAACGGCATAAAAACAACACAAAATTAAAGTCAACAGATAGATAAGTCATTAATTCACTTATTGTTTTGGTTAATATTTCATTCTTTTTTTTTTTCTACTCCTACAGATCATTTCCCTCCTCACAACATCCCCGCGGATCGGGGACTCCACCTCGTCGACCAAAAATGGACCAACCACCCCAATCGAGGCGCCATTCATCCACATCGATAGGCCCAACATCGATGGGCTAAAAATTGTTTCCCAGTGCCTCTCCTAGTGGAACGAAAGCGATCGCCCTCGCAACACTTTTTATGATTATATACATTCATCACCTTGTGGAAAAATAAAAACATTTAAAACAATACACAACTGATGTGTGTGTGTTATTGAAAAAAAATAAACTTTATTTGAAAAAGTCCAACAATATGGAGGCTTGCTGGTGTGGAAAAAATAAGCCTTAAAATTCCTCTCCAACACATTTGTTGGTATAGGTATACTTTAACGTGCGAAAATTTTCCAATGAATTCAAATGAAATGTTTTCGTAAATATTTATTTGTGGCATGTTTTTGTCAACGCTATACATATGTACATATATGTACGCCGCCGCCGCTATACCGTGTGGCCGTGCACAGCAAAAACGTGACGGACAGGAATTCATGTTCGAGCATAAATATTTTATAGGTATACTCTCCCAGCCGCAAAATAGATCCTTTTTTTTTGTATCACCCCCTCACTGTTGTGTTTGAAAAAAGGAGAGAAAAACTGTGGAAATTATAATCTATTCAGCACATTCTGCCAACAATACCGAATAGAAAATCACGCCGAATTGATGATTCATTGGCATGCGGACTGCGGAGCTCAAGAGCTATGCTAGCTGATGGTGAATGTTTCGACATATAAATAAGGTATTTTGACATAGTTGACACACATGTGATATTTTATTTAAATGGCATATGAATGAACATTGTTATATGAGATTAATTTTGTGTTAGAATAAGCAAATAAAATAGCACACCTAGTATTTTTTAAAATGTAGTTTATGAACTGGTGTACATAAACTAAAGTCTTGTGAAGAGATGTATTTTGGGTATCTTAAAATGGTGCAGTTCATGCTGTTCGATGCACTTTGGATTAGAATTCTTCTTTATACTTTTATGTTTTAACTGAATCTTAATTTTGGAACCTGAGATAAATCCCTACCTAAGTGAAACTTTGATTCATTACCTACATGAAAAAATAGGTGTTTCTAATAAATCGTTAAAATTTTGCATTAATTTTACAACCAAGAAGTTCTGTTCGTTTACTTTTTAAATATGCCAATTTCTACCAATTCTAGTACAATTTTTTTTTTATGAACTTTGACAGAATGTTGGAGTAAAACTGTGTTTTTCCAGAAACTATTTTTGTCTTCTTTTCTTTTTAGACAAAATAATATACAACGACAAATCACGTCCTGAACTGTCAAATTATTGTTTTTTTTTGGTTGTTTCACTTTGACGTATGTCGAATTGTCAGAAATATGATTTTATGGGTAATAAACGGGCAAATCTTCATAGGATGAGTATATTGATCAAGTTCATAAGAACTCAGCAGCAAAGCAAAATTCTCCTTCTTTTCTTCCAGGCAAATATTGTTCCTTGGAAAGTTTTTCTACTTTTATTTTAAGAAGCGTTGTGGGGAAATGGCACTAATATACCTAGCACCTAGTACCTTACCTACTAGTCCATAATTACCCAAAACTATTTATTTCTACTAATTTTCGTTCAATCCTATTCAAGTTCGTACATTCTGTGTAGTAAACTTGTAAGTTCTGTTAACAGACCTGTCAAAAGTAAATTTCAAGTAAAAAAACAACTAAACAATACAAAATAGCTGTCTTTTGTTAATTCTTTCTTTTAAATGAAACCATTAAAAAAAAACAGTTTTTAAAGAGAAAATGTATACATTACAATTTAAATTTGTTTATTATTAAATTTTATTAAGTTACATAAGAAATTCCAATGTGACTTCGTTTAATTTTTGTTTGACGTTAAAAAAAGTGAAAGAAATTTGTGGTCCATACTGTTTTTGTGCTTTTGAATGTTTTTATTTCTCATTTATCCCACTCCTCAATATTTGACATATTGTAATTTTAAATCCAGAAAGTAGTCGAACAAACCTATTGAACAATTAAATTCAGAAATTAGGTGTCACTCAAAACCGGGGTGGAATCGTGTAAAGTAAATCAAAAATGTGATTGTCATTTTCCAACAAATTTGACGTTTCTGCCACAATACGAACAGATTTACCACCAGCCTACAAAAATTGTACAACTTTTTCAGAGTCCTTTTTTTTAACCATTCATATAAATAAAAATAATCATTCCTGTGACCAAAAAGTTTACTTCCATCCCAGTCGATGGAGAAAATATGTTTAAGAATTTTATAGCAAAGACGGAAATCCCTTCTATAATTTTGAAATTTAAAAAATTCACTATGGCAATCATGTTTGTGACAAATGTCATAGGAAAGTATTCAACCTAATTGAATTGAGTTGAATCACCTTACAAAATGGGAAAATTCAATGACAATCATATGGGACAATGGTTGATGTATCACCTTATCACCTTATCACCTTAGCCGATTCCACCCCAGGCCCAGTGTTTTTTAAAAAACTAAATCTGTACAAAATAAAATGCACGGGTGGATCGCACGAACTTGCTCTTATGTAAGATCACACTGTAGATTTTATTTGATAAACGAAATAAATTATTAATGGGAGCTTATATTTTATGCTACTTAACAGAAACGTAGTTAATGTTGATGTAGTTTTATGTGAGTAATATAATAAATATAAATCGTTGGAGCGGTTTTTAAAACAAAACAATAATTTTTATATATGTATAAAACTTTGAAAACATTTTTAAAAAGAAAAATTGGTATGCCATATTAAAAAAAAAATTATCTACACATTTTTGAAATTTTGAATTTTCAAAAACTAATGTTGAAATTTTTTTTTTAAATCAATTTTTTTTGATAAAAAAAAAATAGAAAATAAAAGAAATGGTTCTATTAGCAAAGTACCATTTATAACCAGTTTTTTTTTTTGAAAAATGGTAGCCTTTTAAAAAAAAGGACATTGAATTTAAAAAAAAAGTAGTTGCCACGTTTTTGAGAAAAATAAGAATTTCATTGCTGAAAAAGTTTTTTACGACATGCACCGCTATTTTTGGTCCTAAAAAAAAAGGCCGGTAAAATGTTCAATTGCGTATACATATATCGGAAGTAAAAACAGCTATCAAATCCCATAGAAAATTTTTACAAGTAGTAACTTGTAGCAAGAAGTTGCAGTTACCAAAAAGACATAACATGCCTTCAAAGTTAAATCAACTTCATGTAGGTATCCAGCGTTTTTTCTTTTCCATTTTAAATATGAAATATAATTTTTGTCCCTTTAAAATAGAAATGGTTTATCAGATGTGTTCTGAAAAATATGATTCGTTCGCGATTTATTTTTGAAGTTTTAAATAAACAACTTCATTTTAAAAAAATTCATAATTATGGCCTTGTATAAATGTTTTTTTTTGTTATTTAAATTTTTAACATTTTAAAATAATTTTAACATTAGAAATGTTTAAACGGAGGCATACAATGTAAAAAAATCAACAGAATTTCAAAAATATGAAACGCCTAGTAGGCAAAGGGGGGTGAAACGTGAGGGGAATAAACAAAATAAACAAAATAAACAAAATAATCAAAATAAACAAAATAAACAAAATTATTTCGTTCATGCTTTGTTCTGAGGAAACAAAATACGAAGAAGATGATAAAACGGACAGAAAAAAAGGAGAAATGTTCGTAGAAAAAAAAATGGGTATGTTTTTGAAGATGATTTTTGCGAAATCTGAAAAATACCCGATTTGCGTTTACTTAAATGCTTACGTATATTTTTCGATCCAATTATCCGATTTTCAATATTAAGGTATATAATTAAAGGAAAAATGACTGGCGTGTTATTCAAAATTTTATACTAAAAACATGAAAATAAATATCGGACAGATAATTTAATTCAATGAGGAAGTTGATAAAAACAAAAAAGCATTAATATACTTTCAACCACCAATTGGCAAGAGGAATATAGTATTCTATAGCCGGCGGCGGCGGAGTTTGTGCAATAAAAAAACCACAATCGTGGCAAATTTGCTTCGCGTCGGAAAAAAAATGCTAAATGTTCTGTACCTAAATTTGTAGTCGGTATAATAATTGTAAAGATACATTGTATTTGGTTTTGCTTGCTTATAACTTCGGTTTAAGGTCTTAAAATTTAGCTAGAATATCGGACTACATTTTTTGTATTATATCATTGCACAGTCACATAAAACTATAGTTATATGAAAAACCTTACAAAAATTTAATACAAAACAATAATTTTTTAAACCACATGTATTTGACCCTTTTTAGGAAAGTTATGATGTTGGTACCTATGTTCAGAAAAGTTGCTCAACATTTAAATTTGACATTCAATGTACATACATAAATACATAAATGCTTTTTTCATTTCTAATGTTCCTCAACTATGCTGGAATGGCAAATCGGGTATTTTTTTTAGATAATTGCCCCTTATGCTTAAATGAGGAGAAATATACCCCCTCCCCTACCATTTTTTTTCTTGATTCGACCCAACCTATACGCTATTACGACTACGAGTATATCTTTTACGAATAACCCTGTATAGTATAGTAGCTATTTTTCGCAAGTAAAAACTCAGCAGCAAATCGATTATAAAACTTATTCCAAAACTACTGCCTTACAGAAAAGCAAGCTCACCCAATAAGTGAATAAATAAATGAATCCACGGATCACCTTTTTATTTTTAATTCAATTTAATAATAAGCTACTTTTTCAATTATTTGGGTATGATAATTTCCAACACCTCACACAATTTCCCAAGCCACTCAAAAGTCTATTGATCTATATATAATTTCAGTTAAATGGGTTCGTTTAAATCCTTCAATCCTGAACACATTTAAGCCACGCTCTATTAAGCCCATCACATTCATGACAGTCAGTATATACTCAACTAAAGGTATACTTCATAATAAACTCACCTCACCACCATATAGCTATGCCAGCAAAAGATTGAAAATTACTGCTAAATGTAACATAAATGCTGATAGTGATATTGCATATTCGTCGTTACATCCACATATTAAATATGAATATAATCATCATCCTTGCCATCATCATTGCCACCCAATAAAACTAGTACATATATCTACTATATGTGTGGAAGGACGGATAATTGTGGCACAATTAAACGCGTTCATGTCATGTCCAATTTTTTAATTCATTTTGACAAACAACTATATTCCACCATTACCATCATCATTATCATCATCATCATCAGAACATCAGAATATTATGAAATGAGCACTAAATACGAACCGAGTACGGTGAACCAAAGCTCGAGAAGCAGAAATAGATTTCTCTAAATATCTCCCCATCAGGCATTGAATAACACATCCTTAATGGTGGTGCAATTCCATTATCCCAAAAAAAAAAAAAAAAAAAAAAAAACTGAAAACAAAAACAAAAACACCATCAGGCTAAGCTTCAAATTACTTACCTCATGCAGTGCTACCGCCACGCCAGCCGCCGCCGCCGTACATTGAGTTTTATTTCAAAAATCCATAATTGCTCTACATTAGCGTTGAATATACTAAAACCTGGATATAGAGCTCCTGCAAAGACTAGCTAGCTCTAATGTGTGGGGAGTTTCCCTTTTCAGCAGCGAAACCTCAAAGCAATCTCGTATTACATACGTGCAATATTTGACGCCCTTCCCAACAATGGTTTTAACTATAAAAATTACGATTTCGTATCCTGCGCGAGGATAATAATAATCGGATCTTGAAGCAAATAGAGTATTTGCACGTTTGTAGGGATAATGTACAAACGTACATATAATGTGTTTGTTCTTTCGTTTTTTTTTTTTAGAGAGAGATATACAGCCAGATGCTCTAGGGGCACATAATTTTTTTGACTTGATAATTTCGAAGTTAAAATAAATTGATTTGATAATGCTTTAGATTTTGGAAAATATATAGGAATTTTGTTTAATGAAAAGAATATTTAAAATCACATTAATCAGAAGATAAGAAACAATACCTGAGGACATTATATCCAAATTAATATTTAACACGAGTGCAATGAATTCTTGAAACTCCGTCTTTCTTCTCATTTAAATATTTCACATTTGTTTATATAAAAAATGTTAGATGTATGAAAACAATAACTTAAAGAAATAACCTCCAAACATGTACATTCTACGCCTGTGGCGTATGATTTTTAATTTTACAAACATACCGATTGAATTCTATTCATTTATGTCATTAGTCTTTGGAATCACGTCTTTTCAAAGTATAAGTAAAAAAGTGGAAAGAATAAGTCGTTAGGTTTTAACACCTTAGGAAATAACGTCAGAATCGATATTTTGTCATTTTGCACGTGGCAAAAATTTTTCAATGGATCTGTTTTTTTTTCTAGTCCTGCATTGTATGTAAGCCATTAATAATGGTTATTGCCACTATATAAATAAGAAATTTAAAAATTATGTTAGTGTTAAAGTAGGCGATAACATCTTAGGAAACAATTTCCATATAATTATATTTGGCATTATGTAGCCATAATTTTGCAATAGGTTTTTGGAGCTTCATCATCTTTAGTATCTCTTGGCTCATTTAGTTCATGCATTTAAATAAGAAAATTTAAAATTACAATTATCTGATTACTTAAGGAAATAACCTTCAAATCTATATATAACACGACCTATAATTCCGAAATCGATTCTTGCAGTCTCTTGCAATTCTAGTTAATGTATCGCATTATCTTCTGGAATCACGTCATAAGCAGGTGTGTCAAAATTGTCTACGAGGCGATACACTCAAGCCAAATGTAAGCAAATTGTAATGTTCTCAGCGACACAAGTACTCAACGACTGATGTACTTTTGACACATATGAAAAAGTCAGACGTTATTATTTTGGGGCAAATTCATAACTCCATTCTGGTCATAAGTACATACTAAACTATTGACCCACATGGTTGGGTTATAACTTAACAAATCAACTGTAAACTTATAACCAACTCTGGTAAGCCAAAAGTCCACAGTAAATTTATTTGGACTTATAGGTATTACTATAATATAATTTAAGGCTTAGATTAAAAGTAGTTAGTAAATGGCGTATACTTCCTGAGAGTATAATTTTGTGACGTTGGATATATCATATAATCTATTTAATGACATCTTCTAACTCAGATTGCAATTTAATTGAGTTTTCTAACTCAGACTGTAATTTAGTGATTATCTTAGACTGTAGTTTAATTACGTTTATTATCTAAAACAGTATCTTATTGACTCTGCTAAGTCAGACTGTAATTTAATGACTTTGCTTTCTAATACTGTAATTTAATGTCTCTAATTTCTCGAACTATAATTTAATGACGTCTTCTAATTCAGACTGTATTTCAGTGATGTCTGATATTTTAGCCTGTGGTTTAGTGACATCTGCTATCTCAGACTGTAATTTAATGACGTCTTCTAATTCAGACTGTATTTCAGTGATGTCTGATATTTTAGCCTGTGGTTTAGTGACGTCTGCTATCTCAGACTGAAATTTAGTGACATCTGCTATCTCAGACTATGATTTAGTCACATCTGATATCTTAGACTGTAATTTAATGACTCTTCTATCCCTGACTGTTTTTAAGTGTCATTTGCTATCTTAGATTGTTATTAAAATACGAAAGGATTATTTTATACCTAAGCCGATAACAGAGCGTAGCGAACATTTTCTGAACAAAAAAACTTAAGGAAATGAAATACATATCAATTGATCAAAATGCAAAACAACAAATCGTGAAATGATCGCACGTTGATTCGCGAGTTGACGCAAATTATTCGGTTCAGTAGCTTGAAACCTGTTTTTGAATTTGTTTGTTTTTTTTTTTTTGCGAGCATTTCGTTGAGTTTTTCGAATGTTTCCAAACAATTCCTTCGATACATGCATTGCACAATGATTACCTCTCTATATAAACGAATGCTCTTGCTATATCTAACAGACTTTTAACATTTTATTGTTTTCCCAATATGGTTTTGGAACATCAATTTCAACGAAACAAATTCCAACATCGTTTTTTGGATTATCTTCTTCCGGGAGGTAATTTGAAAATGATTCCTACTGCTGCCAATGCTGCCACTGCTGCTGTTGCTGCTGCTTCAACTTCACGAATAATTCAGCTTGTGGTTGAACCCAGAGATATTGTCTGTGTTTATAGATCCTTTAGAATTATACATATATGTAGGTATACATACAAAAATCCATAAACAAAACAAAGCGGAACCAATTGTCTCTGGTCAAGTTGTTCCAATATATAAATGTATGTACATATATAGAGAATCCCTTTTAAAATAGCGAACTATTTTATTGGAACCAAATGGGAAGTGGGCGTGTAATATCCGCTTTATTGTTGGATTCTATACTCTTTACCAGTTGTTGTCATTTTATAGTTTCTGTGGTGTTGTTGGCTGACACCAGCATCATTATCCTTTGTTCCGGTTGAATATATAGAGGTTATAGACTATATATAGTTAGAGTTATTATTTAGGTTAAAGGCGTATTGTGCGTTAATGTGGTTATGGCGAGTCTTTGTTATTTTTAAAACAACTACAGAACGGTCATGGCCATGTAGTTAGGAATTAAAAAAAGGGGTTTATAAATAGGGCTCCTTGTAAAGCGTTGATGAAAGAAGAAGATATTGGGCTAGCGAACATTTTAGAATTTAAAAAGTTTTAAGGGAATACCTTAAAAAAAACGTTCCATACTTTTATATATTCTTAATTCTACTTGTCATTAAAAATTGCTTTAAAATAAAATAAAATAAAATAAAATAAAATAAAATAAAATAAAATAAAATAAAATAAAATAAAATAAAATAAAATAAAATAAAATAAAATAAAATAAAATAAAATAAAATAAAATAAAATAAAATAAAATAAAATAAAATAAAATAAAATAAAATAAAATAAAATAAAATAAAATAAAATAAAATAAAATAAAATAAAATAAAATAAAATAAAATAAAATAAAATAAAATAAAATAAAATAAAATAAAATAAAATAAAATAAAGTAAAATAAAAAGAGTGGAGGGGACCTACAATTTTCTGCCTAGTTGAAACGGCTAAGATGAGATGCAATTTGTCATGGGATGAGATATTCTTGGATATTTTGTCACTTCCTCACAAAAGGCAGTAAAAAAACATTTGTTTTTGTTTTTAGTAGAAATAAGGTGAGTTTCCTTCCCATGACCTTCCCTTTGTGGGAAACTACTTCAACAAATAATAATAAATACATTTGGTGATTCAATAGCTTCGGGAGAAGCAGGGTCTATTGATAGATTTGCTGCTTGGTTTAGTCAATATTTGCTGCATATTACCAATTTATTTGACATTAATTGTTGCTGGCCATAAAATCAAATGCCTAATTCTTTTCAAATCTCGTTTTTAGATTTCTCATGGAGTTTATATTTACTTTAACCTCTCATCCATCCTCCTAACCATATGCAAAAGCATCATGATGGAGTGCAAATAGATCATCCCAGCAATAAATATAAAATATCTCGCATGCAACGAAGCATCGTGATGCGCTTGCTGGCTGATTCGATGCATATCAACTTTGCTTCGGTCGGTTATGGCCCATTTAAGCTATCACCAGTGTTGTAGGTATAGAATAATATTTATATCTTTCCAGTGCCACTTGCGACGTCAATACACCACATGAATTCGTAATCAAGCAGAGACCAGAGAGTATCAGCATCATCATCATCTGATGTTCCTCAGACACATTCCGATCCCGGTTACGGTCTGCGCTCGGAGCGGATAACACCCTTTTAGATAGCTGTGTGGCACACAGTTGTCAACATCACACACACACACACATGCCGACTTATTGCTAGCGAACATGCAATTATTTATCCTTTTTCCGGATAATAACTTTATAGCTGTCACCGCCACAGACTTATTGTCAGCCATGTGGATTATTTTATTCTCTGGACTACTGATATGTTGCCATTGTCATTGCCGCTCCACTGGCATGGACTCTGATGCAAAACTGAACTCGCTCCAACTGGAATTCTCTTTCGGGATGATTAAATAGATGCATATGTTGTTTTGAGGTGAAACTGAGCGGGCCGCATAATATCCCCAAGTCGAATTTTCACAATGGAATGTTTACTCAGATGTTGTATCGAATTTTCAATGCACTCAGTCACTCAGCACATTATATGTGAAACATTCGTCTAAGACTAAGGGATGATGTGAAATTTTTCTACAGCTCGAGATTTATTCAAATAATAAAAACAAACAAACAAAGAAACAAACATTCCAATGAGTGACAGCAGCACCATTTCAAATAGAAAAAAAAAATACAAAATAAAAAATCCTCACGTTCACCCACGGCAATTTCCCAAAATTTAATTTCGTTCATGTGTTCAAATTAAATGTGTTTTTGTCTTGTGTTAACTTTTTAATTAAAATCCTATGGAATTGTTTTTATTTTTTTTGTTTAAATTTAAAAAAAAAATCAAGCAATGAACAACAATAAAAAAAAAATTCTTTGAATCCAAAATTGCTGCAAGCTAAACGAAAGGAGCATTGGCCTGGGCTTCTATGATGTGTCGAATGTGTAGAGAAAGTTTTTTGGAACTTTGAATCATATATTTCTAGGTAATGGAATATTATTAAAATTCAAGAAGATGCATAGAGTGCGAAAGGTTGATATTATTTTTGATTAATAAAATATATCATATCGGCTCCATATGTTTCAAACTTGTTTATTAAAGAAATTCGAAAGGTTCAACGATTTTCATCTAACAGGTTGTAGGTGACTAACCTACCACGTTCTAGAAGGAATTTATTAAAAAAAAAAATTATAAAATTGAAAGGAAATATTTGTATGCTTCTTTTCATTTGAACTGAGGTAACCTCTTCGGGAATCAGAGTCAATCCCAAAGATAGCAAAGAACTTGGGTAAAGTGTTTTCAAATTTCAAATCACAATTTATTTTCATCTCTCAATTTTAAGTCTAACAATGTTAAAACTCTAAATTTTACTAGCGACAGCTATTTGTATATTTATAAAACGGTATTTCAGAAAAAAGTTCAGAGCAAAATATCCTTAAGTAAATTAATATTTTCACATTTAATTGGTAAGAGGTTGGAATTAATTTTTCAATTCCAGCTTAATATAAACTAGAGGAAAAATCCGTACATTAGACCCCGATAATGGACTCTTTCGAGTAGCTAAGGAAATGAACGGTTGGAACTTATGGAAGTCATTCCCCACTCTTGCAAAAATAAAAAAAAATAACAAAATGACAAATGAGGTTGGCAAAAAGTATCTTTGACGGGACACTCTAAAGAAATTACTTGTTATAGGGCAGGATGATGTTTGACGGTAATGGGAATTTTTTTTTTTTGAAATATAACATTTAATAATAGTGTATTTACTGTAAATATTTCAATGCATATTTTTTTTAGAATTATTGAGTTCATAAAAAAAATTAACTTTTTTTAAAAATCCAAAAGACATTTTTTTTTGAAAATTTTGGTACACAATATTTTTAAAATTATTGTAAAAATTTTCTATAAAACAAATTTATCAAAAACAATTCGACTGTTTTTGAGAAAATCGAAAATCAAAAAAGTGGTTCTATGGTCGATACCATTCAAAGCCATTTTTCCGAATTTTTTTTTATAAAATGGTAGCGTTTATGTACAAATAATTACTAATTTTTTTTTTTTTAAGTTGTGGGCACTTTTTTGAGAAAAATAAGATTTTTATAATTTGGTTAAAAAATATTTTACGGAAGGTACCCTTACTTTTGGTTTGAAAAAACCTGTGGGGGAATGTCCGAAACATGCTTGGCACCAAGTTTAAACAAAATCGATGAGCCATTTGTTAAGGCTGCAGCTGAAAGGACAGACAGACAGAATTCCGAGACCCCAAAGCTTAAAAAAAAATCAGTATTTATTTTTTACAAAAAGGCTACCGTTTTATAAACAAAAATTCCCAAAAATTAGTTATAAATGATACCTCCAATAAAACCATGTTTTTGGTTTTCGATTTTCTCAAAAACTGTTCAACTGATTTTGATGAATTTTCGAAAACTACTTGGTCGATTTTTATTTAATTTAGCACCTACTAGTTTTTAAACATTATCTTGCGGATTAAATTTAATAATTATTCTTATAACCAAAAATAATGGTTCCTCTCATATAAGTGTTTTAAAACCGTTAAAGAAAATCTCATTTTTCTCAAAAACTATTCCTACGATTTTTATTAAAATTTTAATGTGAGCTAATATCAGTACGATCTAATATATTTTTGAAACAAATTTAGTACTAGTCCATTATTAAAGGTGTCCAATTTCTTTGTTTTCGAAAATCTCATTATCAGTTCGACCGATTTTAATGAAATTTTTTTACACAAGTACTTCTAATAAATTTTTAAATAAAAAAAAAAATTACAAAATTATTTTTTGAAAATTCGATATTTCGAAAATGGGAAGGTGATTTTTATTGAAAATTAGTTTATATATTTCACATTAATAAATACTAAAAAATGACGTACCAATTTTTTTTTCTTAAAAATGTTTTCAAAATTTTATAAAAAAACACTTCAAAGATTTTAATTTTTTTTTCTCATAAATTTAAATTTGTATAAGAAATCAGATGGTGTACTGTACATTGCGTTGGTGTCAAAATTATTTAAGAAGTTGTTTAATCAGTTTATTTCTAATTTTTCACTACTTCCTCCTCAGCAAAATTTATCAGTTTTGCTGTCAAAACTCTCAGGAAAAAAAATCTCTGAGTTCCCATTTTTCTGAACGTGTCTTTTATACCTAAACAATTTTTATCATACAAAATATAAAATATTCAATAAAAAAATTGTATGGCTGATATTAGGGAGGTTCACATTCAACCACTGTCGTACTGACATGAAATAAATTTTCAAAGAACGAACATGGCGCGCAGCTCATTATTTGCATTGCGCATTAATTTCATTTGTTTCCTTTCCCGTTTTATTATTTTGCTTACATTTCAACTTAATCTCTTTTAATCTCACGAACAAAATTGAAAGAAGACGTAAAATTGAAATTTTCGGTCATCCGGCTGCTGTTCACATTTACTACAGCGGTCGTTCGACAGAGCGAATTATTAAAAAAATTGAACTACAGAGTTAGTTCGACTGGTGTTAACACTACAAAAATCTAACGACACGACGCATGTTGATGAAAATGTCGTTGGATGTAAACGGCCCTATTAGGAAGAAATCCACAGAAAATAAGTTTGTTTTCAAAACATTCTAGAACCGATATGTATGTAATATTTATTTTTAGTGCAATCCTTGTCATACATAGTTGCCTCCTGCAAATAGATTTTATTTAGAAAACTTCTGTTTCATTTCCTTTTTAAACCAAATTAAAACTTAAATCCGGATATATTTACATTGAATTTGTGTAATTTACCTCCGGATTTTAATTTTAAGCCGTAAGTCATTTGTGGCATTAAATCCGCATTTGATGAATGACAGATCCTGGATGCGTTCAGAAATATATCTCCAAGGGTGGAAACATAGATTTTTCAGAATAAAGTGTAATGCAGCTTAATTTTAAATTGCCCCCCTATGGGGCGTGGGCCACACGTTGGGAAACCCTGGTCTAAAGTGTAAATTCCATGCATATGTATTATGTATGTGCAACACGATACTAATATGTTCACATTTTCTTTCTTTTCTTATTGAAATAGTTCTAACAGAAATAAAAATTTTCTTTAACTACCAGGTAAGTACTGCATAAAAGCATAGGTACCTTCAAATCTAAATAAAATACATTTACCCATGTGGAGAATTAAAAAAAATGGTTTTAAAAAATATGATCTAGCTAGCCCTTCAGGTCACTACACCACCTTTCCACCAAACTACAAAGCACTCTACATCATCGTCCCTCAATTAAATATGACAACATCCCACATGCTTCATTACTATAACCTCATTTGCCAAGCATTGTACAACTTTTATCAAATATTGAGTTTAAATATTAATAAATTACTTAAATTAATATTAAAGTTTTGACTATTATTTACAGTTTAGTGGCCGTCATTTCTTAAAATGTGTTTTTTTTTATCAAAAACCTCTTTAATAAAAAGTTTATATTCTAAAAATAATAATTATTGATTCAACAAAATTTTGTCTCAAGTTTTTATCCTCTGCCTCGAAGGCCATTCTTTTCCCAAAATTAAAATGGGATTTTTGCACATTTCAGGTTTTATTATTTTTCTCTTTAATTACACCAACTTTTCTGAATTTTGTTGTTGATTTTTATTTAATCTCTTTAAAAGATCACATCGTTGATAAACTTTTGATTTAAAAAAGTAAGACTTTAGGGAATAAGGCTAGTGGCCCTTTTATATATCTCTAAAGATTAGACGGAATAGCAGACTTGACTTTTTTCGTCTTCTTAGATATGCTAAGAATTTTTTAGTTGTCTGTCTAAATTACAAGAAAAAATGATTTTAAACACCTTCTTCTCGACGTTAATCTTACAATTCTGAATCAATTCATAAATAGCCTTGAGATATGTATACACATAGTCGGTGACCTAGTCGTGCATTTTATAAGTTCACATTAAGTATCTATATATCCTTGACTTGTGATGATACTTAAAAGATTACTGCTCTAAATAAATGAAGATGACATTTTTTCTATTTAGTAGTTAATTTGCTGTCAGTAAAAATCGTTCATTTGAGTATAGAATTAAATTTTCTTTTCATCCATTACATTCTAAATTCTATAAAAAAATGTTCAACTCTGAAAAAGTTTTTTCTCTTTTTTTTTTTTTACTTTCGCCTATAAATGATAAATTAAGGATTGGTGTTTTAACATTTTTAACAGCGCGTCCTTAAAAGAAAACCAGGCAGATGTTTCTGCATTTTTAATTGAAATTTTATTTTGTCTGGACTTGAAAAAACACAAAAAAAAATTATTTTATGGCATCAAAATGGGAATTGATCAGCTGGTACTATATCTTAGAAACATTTAATTTTACACGCAGCAGTTAAGATGTACATTATTATTAAATTTGCCCTTATATATTTTTATTGATTTTCCAGATGGATGAAATCTGAAATGTCTGGAATACTAATGCTTCTTAATAATGCTTAAAAGGTGAAAACATAAAACAATAGTCGGTATATAAATTCAGAGTTAAGGGAAAATCTTTCAAGGTTAAGAAGTATAAATGTCTTATAAATTACGTAATTAATACAAAGTATCGGTATATCAGAGGAAATGTTTCGATATAATATGATAAGCTCTTAAAATGGACTAAACAATAGAGGTGGTGAGATGTGGATGTCAATAAGTCGACTGGGTTTAAAAAATGTATTAGTGTATTTTTTTTTTAACTAATTGATCTTCAAATTGAGATTTATGTACATAAATATAAAATAAAACGTTGATTGGTTTTTTGTTTGTACGTGAATAACTTAAGAAATAAATAAGTTATGGAAGTCTTTATTTTACACCACCTGCCGTAAACGTAGTTTTGTTTCAGGTAGTATTATGTGACTTCATAAATAATACTACACGTTATATTGCGCCGTCTTGCACATACGCATAGAACTTCGACTTTAGACTGAAAAATTGTTAACAAAATCGATATAATTAGATCGAACTAATTTTAGCTCATACAAAATTTTAATCGAAATCGTAGAAGTCGTTTTCGAGAAAAATAAGTTTTCCTTAGCGGTTTAAAACACTTGTATCGGTGGAACCGTTATTTTTGGTTATAAAATTGGTTCTATTAATTATGATCTGATAGATAGTGTTTAAAAACTACTGGGTGCTAAATTTATTAAAAATCAACCAAATAGTTTTCTAATTATTATATACTGAAAAAAAAATTAAACAAAAAAAAACTTTTTAACTTTGAAAACTTTGAAACCTTTTGAAATAAAAAATGATCAAAATCAGTTGAAACATTTTTGAAAAAATCAAAAATTAAAAAAAAATGATTTTAAGGGAGGTATCATTTATAACCATTTTTCTGATTTTTTTTGTAGCTTTGTTAAATAAATTACTGATTTTTATTATTTAGAAAATAAGAGCTTAATGTGAAGAGAAGTTATTATCGGGTTTTCCAATAGGGACTTGACAACTTTGAATTTAATTTGTGAACACACCCGTTCACTAATCATCGAACTGTCATTGTCAATTTATTCAGTAAACTCAACATTTTCATCATGGTAAAGTACACGAGGAGTAACGTCTACATATTATAAAAATTTTTTACCCAAATTCGGAGTTGGTGACCGCAACTTTAAGAGCGTTAATTCCAATTTTCGGTCGTAAATGACGAAGCTCATTTTTGGCTCAATGGGTTCGTCAATTAGCAAAATATTATGCGTTATTTGTCGGGTGAAAATCCACATTTGCTCCATGAATCACCACTTCATCCACAAAAAATAACTGTTTGGTGCGGTTTGCTTGCCAGCGGCGTTATTGGGCCATGTTTTTTACTATCAATTTATTGAAGAATAAGTTTGATGAGCGTGTTATCTTAAGAGTCATTGGTTTATGCCAACAAGCCGACGACGACGTTGGAAGAGCGTCGGCCATACGAATGAAGCCGAGTTCCATTCATAAATGTTTTGATTGTACTTCAAACCGATAATAAAGTTTTTGAAATATCTCAAATGGTTTGCGTTTTATTTAAAAAAAAGTTGTCACGTACTTATTGGAAAACCCTTTACATGTATTTTTTTTTGCAAATTCATCATATGCCTACTTCAGGGTTGCCAAAAAATTCCGTGCCACATTTTCTAAAAAAAATTCAAATTCTTATGTTTAAAAAATAATTCAACAAAAAATAGAAGACATAATTTGCTCCATTGGTATATTTTCAAAAATTTAGAGATTCTGCCAGTTTTTACTCCATTTGGAGCAATTTTCCTAAAATTTCTTCAAAATTCGCTTTAATTTAAGTAAAAAATTGAATTAAGAAAAGCGCGCCATATTGATTTTTTTCTTACCACCGTGCCACGATTAAATTTTTGTGTCAAAAAAGCACGATCGTGTCACTTCGGCAACACTGAACTACATGTTAACCTTTGGGCATTTAAATTTGGTCAAAGATTTATAGAAAATAAAATAAATTTTCAACTTTTCAGTTATTCAGATTTTCAACATAATAAGGTTATATTTACTGATATTTTCTTTTGTAAATTTTGTACGCAACTTAGATTTTTTGTCTTAATTTTATACTTGATGCAAAGTCAGGATGGATCTGCTAGTGATATAAATAAATCAATGCCTTAAATAAAATAATTTAGATTCAAGGAAACAGCAATTGTAATTTTTAGAATTTGAAATAGGTATATAGAAGACATAATAGTTGTTCATAATAAAGGGTGTCCCAAACAGGAATTAATTTGATAGAAAATTTGTGTTTTTAATTTAAAATTATATTTTTTTATTGATTGATATATAAACTATACAATATAGGGTTATTGTTTGGAATAGAATAATGGATAGATGACCTCTTCGGCTTTGATGGTACATGTATTCTATTGTTGACATTTTCCATGATCGTTCAGCATAAATGTGGCTGATTATATTTTATACGTTTTAGACTAAAATCCGCGCTAAACAGTGATACGTTGTAGATGTATTTGTTACTTATCAATCACTCGTTTATTTTGTGAACTTCAAATGTTACAGTTTTAAAAATTAACGAAGCCACATTGATATGAAAATGAGCCTCACTTAAACATGATTTTGTCTCAAAAAATTACCGCGAAAATTTTGTTATTATTCAAACTGAATTGGTAGGTACTTAACAATTTAAAAGCATTGTTCTTTCATCTAACGCTTTTTTATTTTTAATAAACTCTCAACTATCAGCTGCTGTCAAGTTGTCTGTTTTTTCCGTTGGCATGAATTTCAAATATTGGGTGTGAACTCTGGGACACCCTTTATTTAGGCATATAGGTCAAGGTCTGTCACCTAATGTTATTTCATGACCTATGTATATACACAAATTTGTTAACTATTAATGTTCTCTCCATTTTCCAATCGTTCATGTGCATCAGTTTATTAACAAAAATTCTCGGAGTTCATATTTAGGATACAATTTCAATAATATTCAATAAAAAAATCTTCGTTTTTGTGTATGCACTTTTTGAAGAATTCAGTGAAAATACTGAAAATCTATTGAGTAAAAGTAATTGAAATTCTAAAACTTTGCTCACTTAAGAACTTTAACTATGAGAATGAATAAAACATGGGATGCACAACTCATAGGATTTCTGCAAAATACATATACGGTATTGAAATATATACATATAATGTATGTGATACTAAATAATATGTATATTTGAAGCTATTTTCCTATAAAAGCCTTTAATAACAGAAAGAAGAATTTCAAATATTTTTAATTGGAACCTGTACTGATGAACATTTAGATGAACAGAAGCCTGCTTTTCGGATATTCCTTTGACCTAAAAACAAAATATATGTATGTATTTAAATTTCTAGGGAAAAATATACATACTTGAAATTGATATTAAATTTACATTTTTCCAAATGTTCTATTTTGTAGATGATCTCTCAGAATTTAGTAAAATGTTCATACCAAATCATGAGGCTACGATTAGACGGTCAACATAAATGTGCAATGTGTTGAATGCTCGGCATCAACAAAATTATGAAACATGAAACTAATATGACAATCACACGAATGACACCGCAGTAGGTCAATCCTGTGTCAAAATGCATTGACAAGTTATTTGTTAACGATTTGTGTAATAAAGTGTATGGACCACCGATTTTAAAAGTCCCGTTTTTCAAAATCTCGTTTTCCAAAATCCGTTTTTTTTTTAAATGCGGCATTTTTACCGCTTTCATGTCAACGCGTTGACATGCTAAACTATGAAAATCAATCCATCACATCTGAACACTTAAAGCGTTTATACGCGGAGTTGACAAGAACAAAAATCAATAATTTTTGGCATTGAAACGACATTAAAATGTTAAGTCATTTTGACCTAACCTGAGCTATAAATTGTAGTGGAATAAAAAAACCTCTAAGAAATCCGTAATTTTTATTTTTTGCTCTGAAAAACATATTTTTATGGCTTTTGGGTGAAATGTGGATCAAAATATTTAATACACGTCAAAATATAGTTTGTTATCTATCTGTCAAGTTATGAATTGTTAAATTTGATTAAAGGATTGCTACGCTGTCAATAGATTATAAAATTTCTACAAAATCAAAAATTTTTTAAATTGAGATGATGGTCAGTGTAACGTTAGCTTTTAACGGATTTGTCAAATTCACAAGCAGAAAATTCTGATTTATCAACGTTGATATAAAGTCAACGCAGACTGTCGAGTCGATGTTTCCTAACTGCGTATAAAAGGTGATTGATTATACGGTGATGAAATGGCCAATAAAATTCATGTCGACGAGTCAGAAGATTGACAGTATTCTGCGTTAACGATAATAGGACCTGACAACTTAGGGGCGTCATTTTGACGTTAGAGAGTTAACGCGGTCACCATTTGCATTGGTCGTCTAATTGTAGCTTAACAGTTTTGAATTAACCCTTGTTTGAACCAGTTGTTTGCTCACTTATAAGAGACAGAGACCAAAATGTTATAAACGACAATTGTTGGAATCTTACACTTGCTGTTTTGCTTTATAGAAGTCCAAAATCATGAGAAAAAAATTACATGATACTTAATTCCAGAAGGAAGATACATTTATTTGAAAAATTGCTCAGTGGGTACTTTTGCTCCGAAAAAGTTATATATAGGGCATTTTTCTTTTTTAGTTCAGATTAGAGCTCTGAACAGAGTCTGAGCACTCCGAGCATACTCTGAGCGATCTCTGAACTGAGCGTGCTCTGCTCTGAGAATTCAGATTTATTTCAAGAAACACTCTTCACCAGCTGTCACAATTGAAAACAATAATTTTATTATTATTAGTAAATTTATTAAATTATTTTACCTTCTTTTGCAGGTCGACCATTCTACTGTTTTTTCCACTTTTAAAATTTTTGTTCAGCAATTCAAAACCGTCTTCTCTATCAATTTAATCTGATCTCATAGAGCATGCTCTGAACATGCTCAGAGTGAAAAAAGGAACACTAAATTGGAGCTTTGAATGCTCTGAGCTAAAAAAAGAAACACAATTTTTTTTCAGGCTCTGCTCTGAACTAAAAAAAGAAAAACGCCTATAGTAAAATTTTAGGAATTCTTTAGGCTCTAAACATAATGCTGAAAACTTAAATCTATTACATTTGACACGAATAAAAATAAATTTGTATCTTAGACAAAACTCTCGTGAAGGGATGCACCCTTCTTATCCGTCTCTGTCTCTGTGTCAATGCATCTTTAAATGAAAAGTTCAACTTTGTTATTCTACTCGAAACAAGGAGGAATATTTTTCTCGTTTCATTCGGCATTCTTTTGTTCAGAAATTAAAAGTAAGGAAACACATTTAGAATGTTTCTAATTTGTTTCTGGGTAAACGTCACATTTGACAACCGAAACTATCAGTAGCTTAACAAGCAAGAAAATGTTCGTAAAATGAAGGTAAAATGTTCGGGTAGATTCTTTTTGGTGGGGAAACTGAAAAAAATCAAAAGCTCTGGCATTTTCGTGTCAGAAAAAAACTAAAGATATATGGGTAGATTTGGGATAGCTCGGTATCCCGCGTTCGAGTAAAGAAACAGACCTTGATAAAATTGAAAAGACTACAGAATAGAAATGACACTTAAAGTTAGCAATTTGACATTTGGTTTGACAGATACTTATTTAGTTACCTGATATGGGTACTGAGTTAAAAAAAATCATCATTTAATTGCATTCTCCGATTTCTGAATTTAATTCAAAAGTGAGAGAACTAGTGCCGGAGTCATTTATGTTTGTGATGCAATTATAAAATATTTTTTATCATTTTTACATACATACCTGGAAGCATTTGACAAGTGTTTGAAAATTCTGAATGTTGAAAATTCTTATCAAGTGTTGAATGTAAAAGAAAGAAAAAAAGAATTCAATCAGTGGCCGGCGGCGGCTGTCACTATAAAACCAGTCCTGACAAATTTACTCGAACAGGGGACAGCTTAAAGTTCCCATTAACTTATTATTATAGATGGACCAACCATATTATTTCAATCTTTCTTTTGACATTTGACTTTTCTTAGATATCTTCAGTTATGTAATTTATCCAGTTTTAATCTGATTGTTACTTGAGAATGAATGAAAAACTTTACTTTATTTCTAAAAAGGAGCTGTATAAGAAAATTCATTATACTTTATTTTATCCTCGAAAACTCTAATTTATGTACATTTATATAGAAAAATAACAAATAAACTGCTAAAGACGACAGCCATCTGACACACAAAAATTCTAACACAAAATTAAAAGCATATAACATACAAAAAAAAATCAAACCAACCAAATAATATCCCTGCTATAGCTATATACATTATGTACATACTCGTAAAATCGTAAAACACAACAAACGAACAATCCCATCACTTTAATTCCCGAACGTGAGCTTTTTATAGCCGATCTTTTTCGAATTTCTTTGCCTTTTGCAAAACAAAAAGCAAATTTCATTTAAACATAAATCAATTTGGCATCAAAACAATACATATACAGATATACAGATATAAATATAAGACACACCAAGTTTGGCCCCGAATTCGCTGTTAATTTTATTCAAGTTGGTGTAAATGTATGTGTATTTGTGTGTGTCATGTGGACTGCTGTCGCTCCCCAAAAATGTTGTTAGAATTCTACTGCGGCACAACCAAAAACAGCATGCAACACAAACAATAACATAAATGGTTAGTGACTATATACACACAGTATACGAAGGCCATACAAAGGACGAAGAACTGTCATAAATCTTCAAACCCGAAGCCCTAACCAAAGCATCAGACACAAATACCAATTCTAATCCCATTCCAGAAGATTAACACTTTCCAAAGAGTATATTGTTGAGAGGAGAGGGGGTGGAGAATGTTGGCGGTGTGGGTGGTTTGGTTGTTGGTTGACATGTCACGCACACTCGTTCAATTTAACTCCTTTGACTAAATTGCTTGCTCCTTTCCATCCCTGATGGCTGTAAAAGCATTTTCCAGTAACCGAAATTGCCACTGAAAGCAAACAATAGACTCTCGATAGTAAATAACGATTGAAAAATCGACCAGGGCTGAATTTATAAAGCTTTTGCATGACTGGGCCTTATGTTTTTTTAGTTGGGTTTGACTTTACAGTCCAAGTCTAATAGATAGTCAACGTAAATTGTCAAAACGTCAAAAAAACGACAAATTCCGTCCCAATATTATTGTCAAGTCGTGTTTTTGTCAACAATGTCACTGTCGTTGACACTCGCGTTGACACTCGCGTTGACACTCGCGTTGACACTCGCGTTGACACTCGCGTTGACACTCGCGTTGACACTCGCGTTGACACTCGCGTTGACACTCGCGTTGACACTCGCGTTGACACTCGCGTTGACACTCGCGTTGACACTCGCGTTGACACTCGCGTTGACACTCGCGTTGACACTCGCGTTGACACTCGCGTTGACACTCGCGTTGACACTCGCGTTGACACTCACGTTGACACTCGCGTTGACACTCCCGTTGACACTCGTTCACAAGTGTCAACAAGAAGTGTACAAACGGTTGTATTTAAATTTAAATTTTTTTAAAAACTTAAAATGTTTTTTTTTTTTTTTCAACAATAAATTGGGACATTCAAAAACGAAAAGAAACGATTATCCAGATTTTTTTAAGAGCGATACATATATCGAGAAGACCAAATTCCATTTAGTTTTATCCAATTTTTTTTTGAATAATTAATTAAAAATAGAAATAAAGGATAATATTAAAACTAATTCCATAAAAAATCATTATAATAAATATAACAACGATTAAATTTTTTTTTAATAAATTTCTTAAAACAAATTTTGTACGTAAAAAAAATTGGAACAAAAAAAAAAGAAAAAAGACAAACTTGTACAAAAGATTAATTATCTATCAAATTGCATTAACAGATTTTTTAGCGAAAAAGTAAATGGGCCAAATTTTGTTCCAAAATTCGTAAAATAAATATTTAAAAATGTACAAATGCTGCCATTTTTTTAATTTTTGGAAAAAAAAAATTGGGACATGCAAAAACGGAAAAATAACAAACGTATGCACAAACAAATTATCTGTATCGCAGTGCACATAAAGATTTTTCGAGTGATTGGGCCAAACTCTGTTTTTTTTTTGTCGAAAATTTATTTGAATAAATAATTAAAGAAAATGTTAAAATAAATTCCATGAAAAATGTACAAACGATGGCATTTTTTTTTTAAATTTAAAAACTTTTTGTAATACAAATTGAGACATACAAAAACGAAAAAGAAATAAAAATGCACAAACGAATTATCTATCGCACTGAGTTTACGGATTTTTCTAGCGATAAAGTGAGTGGGCTAATCTTTGTTTATTTGTCCATTTTTTTAGGTCGCATTGCTTGAGATTCGATTCCCAAACCTTCAGTGTGACATTCCTACGCACCAGCCATAACGCCACGGGCGTTATAAAAATTCCAATTTTTAAAAATTTAAAAAGAAACACAATCTTGAATTGATCAAAGGCATCTACATCCCGAGAACCAGCCCTGATGACGAGCCAAAGCATAAAGACATATATGTAAAACATGGCCATTAGAGAGTGTGTATATGTGAATATGGTTTTATTGTATATGTACCTATCTATTCATTTGCCAGTCTGGAATCCATAATATTAATTGAAAATTATTGAAATTCCAATTTACCAGATTAGCTTAAGGCCATTTCATATTTAACAGTTAAAATGTATATTTAAGGGCACAACTCCCCATCATCAGGGCTTTACATGTATGTATAATATAAAATCGACCCCAAGGAAAATCATATCATCTATCTATATACTGATGGCAATCCTTTGGACCCAAATCACCGCCGCCTTACAATATGCACGTCATTGCTTTGGGAGTTTAAATGTGTGAATAATAATACAACTATTTCCAATTCCTTATTTTCAATGGAAAAAAAAAAAGATTTACAGATTCTCTCGGATTCACAGCCGCTTATAAATAGAATCTATAGATATAGGAAAAGGCAAAGCCATTATATGCAATAGTATGACTTTATTCATCCAAAGGATATCGTTTGTTTAAGTTTCATATATAGAATCCTTTGTAAACCATTGGAATGTTTTCATGTATAAAGCTAGATGAGAAAAAAAAAACAGAGACGACAAATAAAATGATAGTTTAGAAACAATGAGAATTTATCCTTTCAAAATGGAGTAAATTTAGTTTAACATTTACTTTGGGTGCGAGGCAATAAATGAAGCTGGAAGATGATTCAACAATTTGAATCAATTGAATCCCTTACTTTATGGCTTTTGATTTGAATTTAAATTCCAGTTCAAATGTACATAATATATAGATTTTCTTTAAACGTATGTCTATTTAAATATCTAATATGATAATGGAGAATATGCTATAGGAAGTATCAAAAGGTCTTCCTACAAGTATATAGGTTGAATTATATGTACTTAAATAAATTGTTTCCTTTTAACAAAGGAAAATTCAACAATGCAATTGGATTTTTTCGATTTGGACAATGAAAGTGGTTCCTTTAGTTCAATGCGAAAAAAGTTTTCACCTGAAATCTAGGAAGGTATCGTAATTTTCCAGATTTTGATAAAACTTGACATAACTATGTCTATATACGTCGAACAGTGAATTAAATTTGTAGTATGGAGTTGTTTTATTTATTTTTTTTTAAAAGATGAAAACTTTTCTATGTTTTCTCAAAATTTTTGAAATTTTTGTCAAGGAATATAAATACAAGATACAGCGCTCTAAAGTTACCTTTACTTTAATTTTCTTGCAATAACTTTTTGGCATGAAATGTAGCATTTTTTAACTGTTTATTTAAACTTAATTAACTTAATTTAAAGCTTCCATTCTTCCAAAATAAAAAAAAAAATTAAAAAAAGGTTTTTTTTTCGTGTTTTAACATTTCGCTGGCTTAGGACCGAGTGCACTAGAAATAATATTTTAATATTCTTTTCCTTGAGCTATAGTTTTAACTCCATAAAGCTACGTCTTTGTGGTTACAATTTTTAGATATCTTCAGTCAAGGCCGTAGCCAGACAATTTTTTCGGGGGGGGATATAATTTTTCGGAAACAAAAACGCACCAATTAGTAATAAAAAAAAGCCCACACAATTTTTTTTTTAACATTTGGGCATGCAGGTTTATGCATATACATAATATGTACATATGTATATATCATGCAGTTCCGGTTATAGCTACATAAGCAGAAAAATTTACGAAAAGGTAGTATTTATACAAAATATAATCGTACAGTTATTATTTATTAGGTAGGTACATAATTAAATAGTATCATTACAAAAGTATTACATATTTTTACAAAACTATATTCAGTCTTCTGGCCTTCTTAGCTGCAAATACATCGATAACTTGGTCAGTGTCAATCTCAATTTGAAACCGGTAATGTCGCCAGAATTTTTAAAAGCTTGTGGATGTTAGGAAACAGATCCTTGTTGCACTCTCCAAGAGCTGCTATTGCACTCTTTGACCGCTGTGTAACTAGTTATTTATGACATTTTGTCTTCCATAGCATTTATTCAGCATTTAAAATGTCCCAATCCAAAAACTTTTTATAAAATTTGAAATTTTCTTCATTAAAAATTTGTTCATTTTTGCCCTGAATTGATGGAATCAGAATGCACAAAGAGGAAAGTATGGACTTATGGTTTTCGAATCGCATTTTAAGCTGACTTAAGAAATCATCTAAAATAGGAATCATTATAATTATCCTAAAATAGATTTCAGGATCTGTTGTGCTAACGTTTTGCCTATGCTGCTGCCTTGATACTATTTGTGGAATTTTCAGTTTCTCATCTGCAACATTTAGTAAGTTTTGTGCAGTCTCAAAAATTACTTTGAATTTCATGGTGATATTTTTTGAATTCCTTGGAACGTGTTTGATATTAATTCCACATGCTCCAAACCAGATACTAAGTCGCATAAAGGGGATTGTAAGATCTTACAAAGTGGCAATGTATACGTAAACAAAACTGCCACTCATAGCAGAAGCACCATCGTACCCTTGTCCAATCAAATTGCTGCAATTTATGCCCATGGTTTGAAGTGCAGAGAGAATTTTTCTATAATATCATACCTACTGAAGCGAAAAAGTGTGATTTAGAAACATTTCGGGGGGGGGGGGGGGGGGGGGATCAAACCCCTTTAAAAAAACACGGTTTTGACTTTGATAATGTTACAAGAGTTCTAATTTCATTGGCTAATAATGATTGGAAAAAATTCAATCAGGACTTTATTTTTGCAGGAATCCATTGACGGAGCTCTGAGATAATCAATTTTAAGCTCAACCTCTTTTTCTTACCTCATTATTTCTCCAATTTCTATTTTTCTTAGAAAAATATGGTAAGCCTATTTTAATCAATGATGTTATTTAAATAAAATGTTAGCACTTAAAAAAAATGTCTACCTAAATATTTAAATCCAACAGTTTTTATCAAGCAAAAAGTAGGGACCGGTAAAAATAAAAAGGTGTTTTTTAATACTATTTATATTAGATAATTGAATCCAAAAGTATTATTTATGTTTTTACTATTATTTTTGAAGTATGTATTTTTTTTTTTTTATGTTTTTAAAAATAAGATGCACGACTGGGTCGCACGAATTTGCTCTTATGTGTGATTACACTGTGGTTTTAAAGTCTTAATAATTTTAAAAACTTTTTATTTGATAAATTTGATTATTCCTAACCATTGTTAGGGACCAAATATGCATATGAGTAATTGTGTGCCAGATTAAATTAAAATCTGTTAAATAGGTCAGATTTAACAGATTTTTGTGGAATTTCAGTATAACATCAAAAACCTCGAATTTAAGGAAAATGTCAAATCATTTTGTTTAAATCAAATTTTGACCAAAAATGTACAAGAGTAATCTGAACATGTGTGCCAAATTTCATTCAAATCTGTTAAATAATTCCGATTAAACTGATTTTTTCCCGGTCTTCCATACAAAAGGCACCACTGTTCGCCACCACCGCTTCGTCTATTTATAGATTAAATCGAACAGTGACAGTGAGACTTGAATCGTAATCCCCGTAATATGGCTTGCAGAAATTATATTTCTATATGTCATCAGCATCGACTGCCTCTGCCATTCTTCTTTGATCGTCTTAACAGACTTACGTTATTGGACCCTGAACATTGAGAGGTTCTCAGAAGCTGGTGTTAGTCATACTGGAAATAGGAGTTGATAATGAATGGGTTGCGAGAAAATTACGTTTCAGTTTTTTTTTACCAAAAAATTCCCCTAAGGGAAGAAGGGGTTTGAAGTTTTTCGAAAAAAATTGCCATAATATTTTTTGGATATTCACGTATTTTGTTATAATTTTCCAGTTTGTTGCTTCTAAATATTTAAAATTATTTCGCATTTAAAAATTCTGAAATAAAATGCATAATACGTTTGACTTTTAACTTTTCATAATTATGTAGGTAACTAGATACATCAAAGCTGTTTACCACAACAGCAAATTCGTGCGACGCAATTATCCATATCTTTAAATGGTGATTTTCAATTAAATGAAAAGTGAATAAAGTGACCTCATAAATGCTTTGGTAAATTAATTATGAAAGGAAAATCATTTGTTGATCCTTCCAAAATTCCTTCTAATGCAGAAGGTGTTATTTTTTTTTTTGTCGGGTTAAAGTTTTACATTTCTAAATGCGCATAATGTGTTTCAAGAGTTATAACCTTTCTAATTTAATTCCAACCCAAAAAACATCTGGACGACCTCAATTGCCACCATAACTGAGTTTCTTTCGAATTTAAAATATTTTTCAGATTCCAAGAAAACAACCAACGACTTCAGGATGAGGAAAAAAAAAAACAAATCCCAATCTTCAAAAAGGAATACATTATCATTACGGGATCCCTCTCATTCATACCCTCTTTCACTCAATTTACCTTGATAATATTCCCCTTCATCTAATCCTAAACCCCAAATATAATAATTTGTAATCACATCCACAAATATCCCAGCAAGCCGCATAGTTGTATTAAGTGAAAACGTATGTTTTAGTATTAACCTGGAGTAGGTACATGGGACTTGGGAGGCAGGAATTCCCAGAACTCGCAGTTTGAGCGCGTATTCTTATTTGGTCCAATAAAAGATAATCACATACACACAACCAAAAAGAGAGTTTAACCACAATGATGTCGATGTCGATCTCGACACGATGCGATGGTGGAGGATGCTTCATAAAAAGAAAAATCAGCAATGTAGGTTTAGGTGGGTACTGTGCTCCGAGGAAAAGAAATTTTTCTAAGAACCTTTCCTTTATACCTGAAATTGTTATTTTTATGTTACCAAAGCTTAGATAGCTGTCGGGAAGTAACTGATAGTCCTTTTTATCCTTTTAAAGAGAAGTACCTTAAAAAAATAAATATAGAATAAACGTGCAAACAAAATATTCAAATTGCTTTTATTTTTTTTTTTTTTAGGTTTGTTCCTCCTTTGACTTAGACTTTGCGTTCGTTATTTCGTGGTATCCATCAGGAATGCAGTCAGGGCAGAGCACTAGGCTATGTAGCTACTTTATGTGGGTTCGAAAAAAAAAACTTAAAAAAATCATCTAAAAATATTGAAGCTATAGTATGTTGATATGAATACTAATCATTTTAAAGGTAATTCAGGACTGGAGATGATGAACTATGAGAAGTCATAAAATGGAAAGTTGGATGTGTTTTTATTTTTATTTTATTATTTAGTTTAGCTTCAGGAAAGTTCTCAATTTTCTTTTTTTTTATTGAATCTTGTAGTGGATGGTGGGAGGATTAAGGAATGAGTTAAGTTTGGAATATGTACCTACATATATAAAACAAAATTATTACGTAAAATGGTAAACGAGTTCCATATGTAATATCACCCTATTTTTTGTTAATGCGAAATAAAAAAAAATTATTTATGAAAAAAAAATTATCTACGCATTTTCGAAAAATTGAATTTTAGAAAATTTATTTTTTTTATTACAATATTGTTTCTTTTCCAAAAATTAATATATTTTATACTATTGTTTTTAGTTGCGATATATGTACATATACAACACATTTGACAAGTTATGCATTCGTAAAAAAAAACAAAGTCGAAAAAAGGTCTCACAATTCTGTCTGTCTGTCTGTCCTTTCGGCTGTAGTCTAAACGGGTGGGTCGATTTTCTTTAAACTTGGTACTTATTGTTTTTTTGGCATTCCCCCCACACGATTTTTTTCACTTTTTTTAAGGCCAAAAGTAACGGTACCTGCCGTAAAAATTATTTTACCTAATTAAGAAAATCTTATTTTTCTCAAAAACGCCCGTTTAGATAAAAATTCTACCATTTTATTAAAATAAATTTCGGAAAAATAGTTTTAAATGGTACCTCCCATAGAACCATTTTTTTGATTTTCGATTTTTTCAAAAATGGTTTAGCTGATTTTGATTAATTTTTTTTTACACAGAATGTTTACATTAACTTTAAAAATATTGTGTATCAAAATTTTCCAAAAATTTTGTTTTGGATTAAAAAAAAAAAAAATAATTTTTTTTTTTGAGAACTTAATAATTCGAAAACGACTTAGTCGATTTTTATTAAACTTGGTATCTAGCAGTTTTTTAACATTATCTAGCAGATTCTAAATATAATTTTTTCTTATAGCCAAAAATAACGGTACTTCCAATACAAATTTTTATAAACCGGTATTGAAAAGCTCATTTTTCTCAAAAACGGCTCCTACGATTTTGATTAAAATTTTGTGTGATTTAATATCAGAACAATCTACTATACTATTGGAAAAAAAATGTATCTATCACTAAAAAATGGTTCCTGTCATAGAACTATTTTTTGGGTTTTTGACCATCTCATTATCGGTTACATCAATTTTAATAAAACACAAGCTACTAATACTAATAAATTTGAATAATAGTGAATATCAAAATTTTCAAAAAACCAAATTTTGGATTTTTAAAAAAATTTCAAAATAATTGTCTGAAAATTCGATATTTCAAAAACGGTTGGTTGATTTTTTTCCAAATTAATTTCTTAACTCCGCATAAGTAAGTACTAAAAATTGGCGTAAAAATTTGTTTTCTTAAAAATATATTCAAAATTTTAAAATTTTAAAATTAATTTTTTAAAAAATCGCTCTAACGAGTTTTATTTCTTTTCTCATAATTTGAGATTTGTGTAAAATTTACCGGTCCAATATTTCCAACAAATGTATTCTTATTTAGATATACATATCTCCTTTTAAAATTATTATAAGTAAAAAAGTAAAACAACATCCTTCACGTTTATTTTTGCACTTTCTACACATTTCTGGTATTTTTAGAAAAATAAAACATAAACCACTATTAACAAGAAAACGGTTAATTACCTATTTTTATCACAAATGTATTTAAAATCCAAATTCTACCATCTTTTTCACCTTTTAAAAGATAGAAATGAAAATAAAAAAAAAAAAAGAAAGACCGAAAATAGCTCCCAGTACTGACCGCTCTTGACATATAATATTTGTCTAAACCTCGCTAAACAAATAAATACCCCCGAATAAAGCTAAAAACAAACCATTCCTTGAATGGAATATATTTACATATTTCAAATAACATAAGTAAAGTACTTTTAAAGAATAATATTGAAGGATTAAAAGCAATGGCAACTCATTAATTTCATTTTATATGCGCAATTCAATAAAATATCAGTGCAACGTTGTCATAGATTTAATCCTTTAGTTTTTTTTGTATTTTTTCCAAATCCAATTCAGAGAATTTATTTTCCAATCTATCAATTCGGGTTTAGGGTTTACCATGCGTCCCTCAACATTCATAGTATGAGTATGATGAGTGATGTGTGGGCGGACGGGTAAGCCATTGTTCAATATGTTTATTTAATCCGTCACAAAACTGTGTTAGGTGCAAGTTGATTACACCGTGTAGTATACATTAATCGCTTACATTAAAAATACAACTCAAGTGAAAAATCTAAATTCCAAATACACATGTATTGTTTTCATATATGTAGCTATGTGTAGGTAGGTAACATAGGGAGTTGAATAGAATGCAAATCAAATCACAGCGAGTCAGATTTTCGCAAATCATACAACGCAAAATAAAAAAAAAATTGCAATTCAAGTGGAGAGTGAATATTTTAGTTCCAAGGCTCGTTTGTATTATTTTTATTTTTATTTTTTGTTGGTTTATCCTGGATATATCTATATACCTATACATTTGTTGGATTTAAAATTTTATTCATATTGTTCTGGGTTATGTGATATGAGTTTAGGTTATAGGATTGTTTTTGTGAAAGTTTTTTTCTGTGTTCCCTGAAATGGGTTAAAATAATTTCCATTGATGATATTGTTTGTTACTTTGAATATGGGGATTTTTATTTAATCAGGATTATATACATTTAGGGCCCGCATGTCTAAATTATTCAAAACATTCTTTTTTTAGTTATTTCAATTCTGTTCCGTCGTTTAACAATGTTTTAAATTTTGTGTGTGGTTTGTGTAAAAAAGAAAAAAAAAAACATGTAATTTTATATTTGTAAAGTTTAGAAAGTAAGATTGCTATGCTGATTAAAGTTATTTCGTCCAGACTGATTTTTTGTACCAATGGGATATTTGGCCATTTGTTTTGAACAAAAAAATAAAAACAAATAAATTTAAAGACTTACAGTTTATTTACTGAACTTAAAGACTTATTGAACAAAATTTGGGCAGCACTACCAACACCAAAAATAACGCTACCTGCCGCACAACTTTTTTAGCAATCAATTAAAATATTTTTTTTTTTTCAAAAACGTCCCTACAACATTTAAAAAAAAATTAGGTAAGGAATTGTTCTTATATTTTTGTACAGAAAAAAAAATACAGAAAAATGGTTATAAATAAAACCCATTGTACAATTTTTTTCGATTATCTCAAAATTGGTTGTACTGATTTTTATCATTTTTTTATGGAAGATATTTTAAAAAAGTTGTAAAGTTTTGTTTATCGGAATTTTCAATTTTTTTTTTTGATTTTTAAAAATATGTTTTCGATTCTTTTTTGAAAACTTAATAATTAGAAAATGACTTTGTCGATTTTTATCAAACAACCCAGCATTTTTTTAACATTAAATAATTATTATTCTAACTAAAAATAACTGCATGGTACCTAACCTGACATACAATTGTTTTAAAACCCTAAAAAAAAACTTATTTATCTCGAAAACGACTCCTACGATTTTGATCTAAATTTCTGTGAGCTAATATCTGAGAAACCGATTTTAATTAAATGATTATGCAAGAGCTTCTAAAAAAATTGGATTTTAAAAAAATTTCGAAATTATTTTTTGAAAATTAGATATTTCGAAAGTAGGTAGAAGATTTTTTTCAATTTAAATATTTTAACTCTGCATTGAAAAAAAAAAACTAAAAAATGGCACATACTATTGTTTTTAAATGTTTATAAAATTTTATATATAAAAAATATTTTAAAAAAAACCGCTCCAATGATTTTCATAATAATTTGTAACAAGTTGAAGTTAAAGTTGAACTTTATTGAGGCCTTTATAAATCAATACATTTGTCTTCTTAAAAAATAAAATTTAAATATTTGTGTCGACTTAAAGATATGTCTGACTTAATCAATTATTATTAGATAATCTTACATAAACGTTTGAGACACGTCTATACGCTTCGAGTGATCGAAAGAGAATCCAATTTGTAACAAGCTGGACTTTCTTTTTCATTGTTCCTCAAAATCTTGTGTCCCTTCCAGGGTCGGATCAACCATATGTGCAGGATGTGCATATGCACAGGGCCCAAAATTCTGATGGCGCATTATCAGGAGCAAGAAAATGTAATATGATCTTGCGCAAACAAATATGTACTGCCTTAAAACTTGTCCAAATTATCCCAAAATAAAATCCATCACAACTGTGCCAAGTTATATCTTGCACACTAACTAATATCAACTACTAAGAAAACGCATTGAAAGTCTACCTCCTGGGTAATGTGGAAAAGTGTATCAGTGTATGTACACACAGAGAAATTTACGCAATAAAATTTACAAAACCGTGCAGTAAATTTTACAAAAGGCACTTGTAGTGAAATTTACAACAAAAATTATGAAAACGTAGTACTCGTAATAAAATTCACAACAAAAACTCCGAGAATGTAGCGCTAGTAGTAAAATTTACTGTGATTTTAAAGAAATTTGCAGCGAAAATCATTGCAATTGTAATGAAATTTACTACACTGATAGTACTACAAATGCAGTCTAATTTACTTCAAAAAAAGTAGAATTTACTATCAATGTAATAAAATTTACTATAATGATTTTGTAAAATTCACTACAAATTCAGTATATCATGTACCCGCCGTTTTTGCAAACACTTTTATTGTATTTACTACAAATACAATGAAATTAACTGCACATACAATAAAATTCACTACTTTGCTGTGGTGAAATTTACTAAGTGATTTTGTAAAATTTATTGCTATTGTATTTAGTACAAGTACAGTTAAATTCACTACACATGCAATCAAATTCACTACTATAGCGCAGTCAAATTAACTACAAGCTTTTGTAAAATTCATTACTATTGTGTTTAGTACAAAAACAGTGAAATTCACTACACATACAATTTAATTTACTACAAGTGTGATAAATTTTACTACCTGATTTTGTAAAATTTACTACTATTATATTTAGTACAAATACAGTGAAATTTACTACACATACAATATAATTCGCTTCCTTGGTGTGGTGAAATTTACTTTCTGATTTTGTAAAATTTATTATGAATGCAGTATCTCTTTTCCCCCCCTTTTTTGAAAACACTTTTATTGTATCTACTACGAATACAGTGAAATTCACTACACATACAATAAAAATCACTACTAAAGCGTAGTCAAATTTACTACGTGATTTTGTAAAATTTATTACAAATGCAGTTTCTCCCTGCCCGCCTTTTTTAAAAACACTTTTATTGTATTTACTACGAATACAATGAAATTCACTGCACATACAATAAAATTCACTACTTTGTTGTGGTGAAATTTACTACGTGATTTTGTAAAATTTATTACAGATGCAGTATCTCCTTGCCCGCCCTTTTTGAAAATACTTTTATTCTATTTACTACGAATACAGTGAAATTCACTACACATACAATAAAATTCACTACTAAAGCGTAGTCAAATTTACTACGTGATTTTGTAAAATTTATTACTAATGCAGTATCTCCTTGCCCGCCCTTTTTAAAAATACTTTTATTCTATTTACTACGAATACAGTGAAATTCACTACACATACAATAAAATTCACTACTAAAGCGTAGTCAAATTTACTACGTGATTTTGTAAAATTTATTACAGATGCAGTATCTCCTTGCCCGCCCTTTTTGAAAATACTTTTATTCTATTTACTACGAATACAGTGAAATTCACTACACATACAATAAAATTCACTACTAAAGCGTAGTCAAATTTACTACGTGATTTTGTAAAATTTATTACAGATGCAGTATCTCCTTGCCCGCCCTTTTTGAAAATACTTTTATTCTATTTACTACGAATACAGTGAAATTCACTACACATACAATAAAATTCACTACTAAAGCGTAGTCAAATTTACTACGTGATTTTGTAAAATTTATTACAGATGCAGTATCTCCTTTCCCGCCCTTTTTGAAAATACTTTTATTCTATTTACTACGAATACAGTGAAATTCACTACACATACAATAAAATTCACTACTAAAGCGTAGTCAAATTTACTACGTGATTTTGTAAAATTTATTACAGATGCAGTATCTCCTTGCCCGCCTTTTTGAAAACACTTTTATTGTATTTACTACGAATACAGTGAAATTCACTGCACATACAATAAAATTTACCATTAGTGTGGTAAAATATACTACGTGGTTTTGTAAAATTTATTACGAATGCAATATATCATTCGCCCATTTTTTTTTTGCAAATACTCTTGTGGCAATTACTACAAATGGAGTGGATTTCACTATACGAATAATAAAATTTACTACACATACAGTGAATTTTACTATCTGTATAGCGAATTTTATGAAAATAACAAAAAATAATAGTGCTCAAAATGAGGTCCAGAGAGGTCGTTTTTGTAAGTTTCGAGGGTATCATATCATTATTAGTATTAATGATCTCCCAAACCAGAGACGCAAGACATTTGGAACGACCGACGCAAAATATATTTACCGACCGATATAGCAACACTAACACGAGTGGTTAAGCGTTTAAAATATATTGACGGCAGAAAGTTTCGTCATCGTTCCCAATGTTTCGCATTTGTTTGGTAGAACCATAACTAAGGTTTTTCTTGGCGTTTTCGAAAAAAAAACAATCAGAAACAACATCAAATAATTTCAGAAACATAAAATACAAATTACTTAAAGATCAAATATTTCGCGGGTTAGTTAAATGGTTGATATTCAAACCAGATTGTAATTAAACCCATTATAATCGGGAACAAAGACGTATTTCGAACGGCAAATTGTTAAGAACAAAAAAAATAAAAATTTACATTTATTCCTAAATTTTAACTTAAATACCAAAAATGTCATTACTGTGGCGTGTCCCAAAATGTACTTTCCCTCATAAAAAGCAAAATATTAATATTTTGAAATACTAACCCACCCGGAAAAGTCAAATTTTAATCTCGGATGAAATTTAATCGAAACACATTGTCTAAGACCTTGACATTGTCTATTATATATTTTTTGACTCTTAATTTGGGATTTGTACATTTTTGTGATTTTAATTTGTATCTAGTGTTGTGCCGTAACTTATTTCAAAACTAAGTTCTTTTAAATATGTATTTAATTTGTGGATACTAAGTGGGGTTTTATAATAATAACAATACAAATTGAATATATCTCATATTTTCATTCTTCCATTGAACTCTTCATTTTCTTTGCTTTTTTTGGCAATTAATATAATTTCAACAAAAATTAATGAACATATTTTTGTATAAAGAAAATGAAAAGCTTGTGCAATCATTAACGCGTGAAAATTATCTCCTTCAATATTAATTCAATTTGCATGTAGTCTTGTGGCAATTACTACAAATGCAGTGAAATTTACCATAGATATAATGAAATTTACCAATAGTACGGTAAAATTTACTACGTGATTTTATAAAATTCATTACGAATGGAGTATTTTATTTACCCGCCTTTTTTGAAAACACTTTTATTAAATTTACTACAAATACAGTGAAATTTACTACACATACAATAAAATTCACTGTAAGTGTGGTGAAATTTACTACCTGATTTTGTAAAATTAATTACGAATGAACTATATCATTTACCCGCCTTTTTTGCAAATATACTCTTGTGGCTACTACCCATGCCTTGTAATTTGCCTTTTACAGTTTTACGCTTTTGTTTTTAAACTTTTGTTTTAAAAATTTATTTAATTTTTGTGTACATCTGGTTATAATAATAACAACTATAATAATCATGATATAAGAATAGAATATATCTCATATATTTATTCTTCCACAGAAATTTTCGTTATGTTATTATAGAATTTTTGACAATTTATATAATTTCAAACAATTAAATATAAACTTAATAAAAATTCTCAAAAAATGGTAGTTTATATATTTTTTCTAACAAACGTAAAATTCTTTTAATTTTCTTTTCTTCTAAAAGTCACAATGACGTTTGGTTAAGTTTTTTAAAAAAATTGATTAATTTTCCGCAGCGAAATCCTTGAGGTTTTTTAACTACCTATAAATTGTGTAAATCATTTCTCATAAAAAATTTGACAGTTCATTAACCAAGTAGTAAACTTAAACAAATTTTAAACTTATCTTGTGTTTTACATCAGTGTATGAAAAGTTTTAGGTTTACTTCACCCATTAAAAAATATATCCTCTAAAATTTGCTTGTTAGTCCTATTTGTTGACAGTCAGGCATATTTATTAGATTTTTGACTAGTTAGACAGTGTCTTGACAGTCCGAAATATTTGGAAATAATATATTTTATTTGATTAAATAAAATGTTACATTAAACAACCGAGTCTAAGTAAGATAACGTTTAAAACATCAACTAAAAATGTTTATCTATAACTTGGATGGTTGTTCAATGTACTACTACGTTCATAAATAAGATCGAATGTTTCTTTACCAATGAGGTAGATAGTCTCATAATTTTGTGTTCCTTAGTTCAGGATTTGTTATGCCATACTTGAAGTTTAAGTGAACCATCATACACACATGTGAACACTGGTTAACTGTTTTTATGCCACAACATGTTATTTCACCTCACGGAAAATTTTTAGCAAGAGATGTTATTTTCTTGGCATGGACACAATTGTCGTTTTAATAGTACCTTATTGTAAATAAATTGTAAAGAAATAAATATCATTTGCAAAAAAAATCTCTTTATTATCACTCCAATATACTACCAATGAGTAGCTACTGCGAAGTGTATAAGCAGCTTTATGAGACGACAGCACTGGCAACCATACCAAACACTAAATTCAAAATGGAGTTCTATTTCATTCGTTTCAGATTTCGGCGTGGCGCGGTGCGTTTAGTTTTAAACAGTTTAACTCGGCATCGGTATTTATCAAAAAAGTGAAAAAAGAAAAATCATTAAAACTAATAAATTCAGTGAATAAAGGTATGTATGTGAAATTGTGATAGTGTTTATTACATTGTCTAGAGCTTCTAGAAAAATGATAAAAAAATGTGTAATGAGAAAAAGCACTCTTAAAATACATATATAGGTTCGTACATATACGCGAGTTCCAAAAGAAAATTTTTTTTAATGGTGATTCTTTTTTATCAAGTTTTGATGCTTGCGTTTGAAGCATCAATTGCTGATTCCAAAAAGGTATCAACCATCTCTGTACGGCTTACGGTTGGTCAGATATACTCCAAAACGTTTTTGATTATTCTTCATGATGGCAGAAATTAGGAAAATTGAAAAAGGTTTTGGAGTGTATTTGGCCAACGGTAAATCGTACCTTTTTGGAATCAGCACTTGATGCTGTTAAAATAAACATCAAAATCTTTTACTCAAAATATGTAATGAGAAAAAGCACTCTTAAAATACGCATACGGGTTCCTATATGCGAGTTCTAAAAGTAAATTTTTTTTAATGGTGATTCTTTTTTAACATATTTTGATGCTCGCTTTTGAAGCATCAATTGCTGATTCCAAAAAGGTATCAACTAGCTCTGTACGGCTTACGGTTGGTCAGATACACTCCAAAACGTATTTGATTTTTCTTCATGATGGCAGAAGTTAAGAAAATTGAAAAAGGTTTTGGGATGTATCTGACCAACGGTAAGCCGTACAGCGATGGTTGATACCTTTTTGAAATCAGCACTTAATGCTGTTAAAATAAACATCAAAATCTTTTACTCAAAATATGTAATGAGAAAAAGCACTCTTAAAATACGCATACGGGTTCCTATATGCGAGTTCCAAAAGTAAATTTTTTTTAATGGTGATTCTTTTTTAACATATTTTGATGCTCGCTTTTGAAGCATCAATTGCTGATTCCAAAAAGGTATCAACTAGCTCTGTACGGCTTACGGTTGGTCAGATACACTCCAAAACGTATTTGATTTTTCTTCATGATGGCAGAAGTTAAGAAAATTGAAAAAGGTTTTGGGATGTATCTGACCAACGGTAAGCCGTACAGCGATGGTTGATACCTTTTTGAAATCAGCACTTAATGCTGTTAAAATAAACATCAAAATCTTTTACTCAAAATATGTAATGAGAAAAAGCACTCTTAAAATACGCATACGGGTTCCTATATGCGAGTTCCAAAAGTAAATTTTTTTTAATGGTGATTCTTTTTTAACATATTTTGATGCTCGCTTTTGAAGCATCAATTGCTGATTCCAAAAAGGTATCAACTAGCTCTGTACGGCTTACGGTTGGTCAGATACACTCCAAAACGTATTTGATTTTTCTTCATGATGGCAGAAGTTAAGAAAATTGAAAAAGGTTTTGGGATGTATCTGACCAACAGTAAGCCGTACAGCGATGGTTGATACCTTTTTGAAATCAGCACTTAATGCTGTTAAAATAAACATCAAAATCTTTTACTCAAAATATGTAATGAGAAAAAGCACTCTTAAAATACGCATACGGGTTCCTATATGCGAGTTCCAAAAGTAAATTTTTTTTAATGGTGATTCTTTTTTAACATATTTTGATGCTCGCTTTTGAAGCATCAATTGCTGATTCCAAAAAGGTATCAACTAGCTCTGTACGGCTTACGGTTGGTCAGATACACTCCAAAACGTATTTGATTTTTCTTCATGATGGCAGAAGTTAAGAAAATTGAAAAAGGTTTTGGGATGTATCTGACCAACAGTAAGCCGTACAGCGATGGTTGATACCTTTTTGAAATCAGCACTTAATGCTGTTAAAATAAACATCAAAATCTTTTACTCAAAATATGTAATGAGAAAAAGCACTCTTAAAATACGCATACGGGTTCCTATATGCGAGTTCCAAAAGTAAATTTTTTTTAATGGTGATTCTTTTTTAACATATTTTGATGCTCGCTTTTGAAGCATCAATTGCTGATTCCAAAAAGGTATCAACTAGCTCTGTACGGCTTACGGTTGGTCAGATACACTCCAAAACGTATTTGATTTTTCTTCATGATGGCAGAAGTTAAGAAAATTGAAAAAGGTTTTGGGATGTATCTGACCAACAGTAAGCCGTACAGCGATGGTTGATACCTTTTTGAAATCAGCACTTAATGCTGTTAAAATAAACATCAAAATCTTTTACTCAAAATATGTAATGAGAAAAAGCACTCTTAAAATACGCATACGGGTTCCTATATGCGAGTTCCAAAAGTAAATTTTTTTTAATGGTGATTCTTTTTTAACATATTTTGATGCTCGCTTTTGAAGCATCAATTGCTGATTCCGAAAAGGTATCAACTAGCTCTGTACGGCTTACGGTTGGTCAGATACACTCCAAAACGTATTTGATTTTTCTTCATGATGGCAGAAGTTAAGAAAATTGAAAAAGGTTTTGGGATGTATCTGACCAACGGTAAGCCGTACAGCGATGGTTGATACCTTTTTGAAATCAGCACTTAATGCTGTTAAAATAAACATCAAAATCTTTTACTCAAAATATGTAATGAGAAAAAGCACTCTTAAAATACGCATACGGGTTCCTATATGCGAGTTCCAAAAGTAAATTTTTTTTAATGGTGATTCTTTTTTAACATATTTTGATGCTCGCTTTTGAAGCATCAATTGCTGATTCCAAAAAGGTATCAACTAGCTCTGTACGGCTTACGGTTGGTCAGATACACTCCAAAACGTATTTGATTTTTCTTCATGATGGCAGAAGTTAAGAAAATTGAAAAAGGTTTTGGGATGTATCTGACCAACAGTAAGCCGTACAGCGATGGTTGATACCTTTTTGAAATCAGCACTTAATGCTGTTAAAATAAACATCAAAATCTTTTACTCAAAATATGTAATGAGAAAAAGCACTCTTAAAATACGCATACGGGTTCCTATATGCGAGTTCCAAAAGTAAATTTTTTTTAATGGTGATTCTTTTTTAACATATTTTGATGCTCGCTTTTGAAGCATCAATTGCTGATTCCAAAAAGGTATCAACTAGCTCTGTACGGCTTACGGTTGGTCAGATACACTCCAAAACGTATTTGATTTTTCTTCATGATGGCAGAAGTTAAGAAAATTGAAAAAGGTTTTGGGATGTATCTGACCAACGGTAAGCCGTACAGCGATGGTTGATACCTTTTTGAAATCAGCACTTAATGCTGTTAAAATAAACATCAAAATCTTTTACTCAAAATATGTAATGAGAAAAAGCACTCTTAAAATACGCATACGGGTTCCTATATGCGAGTTCCAAAAGTAAATTTTTTTTAATGGTGATTCTTTTTTAACATATTTTGATGCTCGCTTTTGAAGCATCAATTGCTGATTCCAAAAAGGTATCAACTAGCTCTGTACGGCTTACGGTTGGTCAGATACACTCCAAAACGTATTTGATTTTTCTTCATGATGGCAGAAGTTAAGAAAATTGAAAAAGGTTTTGGGATGTATCTGACCAACGGTAAGCCGTACAGCGATGGTTGATACCTTTTTGAAATCAGCACTTAATGCTGTTAAAATAAACATCAAAATCTTTTACTCAAAATATGTAATGAGAAAAAGCACTCTTAAAATACGCATACGGGTTCCTATATGCGAGTTCCAAAAGTAAATTTTTTTTAATGGTGATTCTTTTTTAACATATTTTGATGCTCGCTTTTGAAGCATCAGTTGCTGATTCCAAAAAGGTATCAACTAGCTCTGTACGGCTTACGGTTGGTCAGATACACTCCAAAACGTATTTGATTTTTCTTCATGATGGCAGAAGTTAAGAAAATTGAAAAAGGTTTTGGGATGTATCTGACCAACGGTAAGCCGTACAGCGATGGTTGATACCTTTTTGAAATCAGCACTTACTGCTGTTAAAATAAACATTAAAATCTTTTACCTTTTTGAAATCAGCCCTTAATGCTGTTAAAATAAGCATTAAAATCTTTTACTCAAAATATTTAATGAGAAAAACAAAAAGATATTTTCTATTGTCTTTAAGTAGATACGTACAATGTCTGACCCTGAACTTAAAGGAAGCCAACATTCAGAGGGTGATTTAATTGAAGAAGTTTTAGAAGACTCAAGTGAAGTTGATTTGGGTGAAACAAATGAAAACTTAGATTTCAATCAGCAAATATCAAGCAAACACTCAGTCGCTGTAGAATATGTTTTCTCATATAAGTTGCAAGATGAAGCAATTAGCGATATATTGAAGCGATGGGGACTTTCAGAGCTCTGTGAGTTGTTTAATGGTAAATCATTATTAGTTTAATTTTTCCCTCCAGATTGTTTAATATCAGTGTTTTAGAAAAAAAAATTGATTCAGATTGCTTGGAACACATAACAGTTTCTGACATAGACAATTTAATTCCTCTAGAAATGATGGGATTGCGGATCAAGTTTAAGGCAAGGTTAACTGAATGGAGATCTTTAAAGGTAAGATGTCTGTAAAAAGAGGAAGTTCGTTTTATAATACATAGGGCTCACGATGTTTAATAACTTTTTAGAGCTTACCCTTAACTTCAATATCCGAAAAACTTAGTGGGTGTTCAAGTAGTGCTGTATCTGTATCAAGCGACATTATGGAAGCATTTCCCAAAAATTTACGATCTGATTCCGAAAATAGTTTCAACCAAGAAGTACAACACATGGTGAGTCATAATACCATTGAAATACTGAAAATGGAGATCCTTATTTTATTTGTTAGTACATTTTTTAAACTTTTCACCACACACAAAATTTTGATTAATGTAAAAAGTTATCGATAACAGAATTCGACAGCTGCTGTCTTTATAAGTATACATACATATAAATCTATTACACGAACAAAAATAATTTCTTCCTCTGACTGTTAATTGAACGTTTAAATTATGATTTAAAATTCGGTCCTAAATTAACATTTTAATGATGTGCAACGTTTTGAAAATATATGTAGGTTTCCACTTAGTTCGAAATTTCAAATTATTATTGTCTTAATTTTACTCATCAAACTAGAACGTATGTGAAGATTTTAAAATAATTGAGATTTGAGGCTTACATTAAATAACTGTCATCAATTCACACAGTATAAGGCGTATGTTGTATAAATAGCGCGAACCCATTCACTTGGCGTTTTCACTGCGCAGCTCTCTTTAAATTTCTCAGCTCATCTATTTAATTTTGAAACAAAGATACTGACTTATAAAGATGTGAATCCTAGCAGCAATCTTAATTTGCCTACAAGCTACAACTGTCAGACTACGGATAATAAATGAGATAGTAGACATACTTAAAAACCCCCACACATAGACAGTAGGGATCCGCACAACCCCTTTTATATTGTTGTTGGATTTCGCATCTATTCATAGACATGAAATAAAATTATATTATGTTGGATTTTTTTATTATAAGCGAGTCAAAATTTATCAACTCTATAATAAAAAAAATTAAAACAAATAGTACCTACATGTCCTACATGCAATAGCATTTTAATTTAAAAGAAAAATAAAGTTGAGTTAGGCATTGTACAATTTAGGAAATAGGACCTTCACTCATTAAATTGCGCACAATTTTTGTTTTCTTCAATCCTTTCTCTGCGCAGGCGATTGTTGGCCAAGTGATTTGATTCAAGCTATATTATACATAATTCAATTAAAGTAAGTTACCTCAATCGCTCTACCTTAACAGAAGTAATCATCATCTTCGTTATTATTATACCATACATACATAACATACATATACTTGTTTATTGATGTATCAATGTTTTTTTTTTCAATAGAACGTTCAACAGATATTAAAATCAAACTCCAGAGGGAAATTGTTGCTATCCAAAAAAACGGCGTTCAATTCTTCAGACAGAAAAGATCTCATATATTTAATAGTAGACTTTGCTCTATTTAACGAGATTTTACTCGGAACAAAAGAAATAAACTCATTAACGGAACAAATCATCAAACTTTTTCCGTTTGAATCCAAGGTCTTATATTAAATACTAAGAAAAATAGTTAACTAACGAAAATTTCTTATAGACTTCTTATTACGTGCCTAGTGGAAGTGGTGGTAGAGCTAGAGGTCAACTGTATTCAGCTTATAACAATAAAATTAAAGCCTTAAGAAAAAGAGGAGTTTTATCAAGGCGCTCAAAACATCATGTTTTTTTAATGTCTGAAAATTCATCTTCATCATCACCTTCATCGCCATCATGTTCACCGCTGGTAGATAACTCCCAAAGTAAGATGTAATATGATATAATATACATAAATAAATTATTTTATAACTATACAATTAAATGCTTTATTTACAAGTTGGTGGAAACCTAATGTAAGAAAAAAATTAAAATGTAAAAAATTGTTTTCCAAATCTTTGAAAAATATTTACGTAAAGTAAAGTTTCAATTGAGCTACTTGCAATCTATTCGCCAAATTAACAAATTTCAAATCCATGAATCATGATTCTTATCATATTCCTGGAAAATGTTGCTGTTTCAATAAAATTAAAATGGTTCCTTCTCCAATTGAACGAAGAGCAATTACAAGTTATAAGCTGAAAAGCACTTAAGTTGTTCAATTAAATCTCCTAGCCCAATACATTTATAACAAATATAAATCTCATAGCCCAATACATTTATAACAACACTCTTTTTAACAAACACTCTTTACTATTATCTGTTGCATCCACCCCACGAAGGGCTAGGATCGAAGATAAAAACGTTTAAAAACGTATTTTCTTGTTAAATCTGAAATAACTTGAAAAATTGAAACCAAAGGAGCACCAGTAAGCTTTATGAAGTTCTTACTTTGTATAGTTTCTGGTATTTTGTATAATACGTGTGAAATTGAGAGATTTAATTTTTTTCCAATTTTCAAAAAAACCAAAGCTGATTTCCACTCTTGTTAATTTTATGTAACCAAAATGTTTAATTAACTCAACTTAAAACAGTTTTTTTCATAATACGAAAAATGTATTTAGTTTAAGTGATCTAAAGTCATCCATAATATGCACAAAAACTTATTGTTATTTTAATTCCTCAGGTTTAAATGAGAAGGATTGGCTGAAATACAACTCACAACCAATAGAGTTAGTAGTTATTAAATGGAAAAACTGCTTTCATATCAGGAGGGCAGAAATTTTAGAAAAGACCGCAGAGGAAATTTTTAATGACTGGCCACTTTTCACGCAATCTATCGGCCTTCATTTGGTATATTTTTTTTTTGTTTTAATTTTGGTAATGTTATTCATATTAATTATTCTTACAGATCGATTTAGACTTTATTTTTCTTTTCGGTGAAGAAAAATCAGTTTGCTTGAAAAAGAAATGGGATAGCTTTCAAAGAACCTTCTTGCAAAGTGTCGAGAATCAATCTGAAAGTGCAAGCAAACCTGTTAAGCAGATACTCGAGCAAATAAATGGTATTGATAGTAGTCAAGGTAATAAAAAAATTGTTTAAATAACTTTAAAAGCATACATTTTTGTCTACAATAATAAATACATTTCACCATTTTTCACGTATACTAACATATACAAATTAATTTCTTTACAGATTATAAAAACTTATTAACCTACAAGCTCATCCATTATAAATTGCCTCCATTTCAAAAAATTTCACTTCAAAGTGGGAAAAAGTGGCACGCTTCAATCCAGGACTCAATCAATAGCACTATATTAGAAGCCGAAAACCAGGCAGATATCCTGGTTAAATACCAACATATAAAAGAATCGTACAAGGGCTTACATTTCAACATTCAACCAATGGTAGTGGCAAGTGAAAAATTATATTATGTAATATCAGATAACATATTCCATAAAACAGAAAGCTTTTTATCGGCTCTTGATTCGGCTTTTAAATTAATGTATGTATTTAATCTTAAGTATCCACTTCAAAGCCAAAATGTGTGGTTGTTTTTAGAAAACTTCTTTTATGATATTAATTCAAGTCCTCCTAGCTCTGCAACAACAGCCCTGATTAATGAGTTACGAGATAAGCAAAATTAAGTTTTTTTTAAAAACAACACAAATTGTAAGACGTTCTTATAAACCTTATTTAATTGCTTTGGTAGACTGATAAACTTGATACGACTAAGTTTCTAAAGACTTTTTTAACATCCTTTTAGACGTTTATTAGTGCTTAAGGGGATCAAGCTTGATTCTGACTTTGCTACTTAAGACTTTTTTAGCAGCTCTTTCAACAGTTTACTATTTCGGATCAAGCTGATAAACTTGAAACGACTTAGCTTCTTAAGAATATTTTTAACAAAATTTTAATCGTTTATTAGTGCTTTAGGGGATCAAGCTGATAAACTTGATTCTGACTTTGCTACTTAAGACTTTTTTTGCATCTTTTTTAACAGTTTACTAGTCGAATCAAGCTGATAAACTTGAATCGACTTAGCTTCTTAAGACTTCTTTAACATCCTTTTAAACAGTTTACTAGTTCGGATCAAGCTGATAAACTTGAAACGACTTAGTTTCTTAAGAATATTTTTAACAAAATTTTAATCGTTTATTAGTGCTTTAGGGGATCAAGCTGATAAACTTGATTCTGACTTTGCTACTTAAGACTTTTTTAGCAGCTCTTTTAACAGTTTACTATTTCGGATCAAGCTGATAAACTTGAAACGACTTAGCTTCTTAAGAATATTTTTAACAAAATTTTAATCGTTTATTAGTGCTTTAGGGGATCAAGCTGATAAACTTGATTCTGACTTTGCTACTTAAGACTTTTTTAGCAGCTCTTTTAACAGTTTACTATTTCGGATCAAGCTGATAAACTTGAAACGACTTAGCTTCTTAAGAATATTTTTAACAAAATTTTAATCGTTTATTAGTGCTTTAGGGGATCAAGCTGATAAACTTGATTCTGACTTTGCTACTTAAGACTTTTTTTGCATCTTTTTTAACAGTTTACTAGTCGGATCAAGCTGATAAACTTGAAACGACTTAGCTTCTTAAGACATCTTTAACATCCTTTTTAACAGTTTACTAGTTCGGATCAAGCTGATAAACTTGAAACGACTTAGTTTCTTAAGAATATTTTTAACAAAATTTTAATCGTTTATTAGTGCTTTAGGGGATCAAGCTGATAAACTTGATTCTGACTTTGCTACTTCAGACTTTCTTAGCAGCTCTTTTAACAGTTTACTATTTCAGATCAAGCTGATAAACTTGAAACGACTTAGCTTCTTAAGAATATTTTTAACAAAATTTTAATCGTTTATTAGTGCTTTAGGGGATCAAGCTGATAAACTTGATTCTGACTTAGCTTCTTAAGACTTTTTAACAGTTTTCTAGTTCGGATCAAGCTGATAAACTTGATTCTGACTTATCATTTTTAGACTTTTTTAACATCCCTTTTAACAGTTTTCTATTTCGGATCAAGCTGATAAACTTGATACGACTTAACTCCTTAAGATCTTTTTAACATCCTTTTTAACAGGCTGATAAACTTGAAACGACTTAGTTTCTTAAGAATATTTTTAACAAAATTTTAATCGTTTATTAGTGCTTTAGGGGATCAAGCTGATAAACTTGATTCTGACTTTGCTACTTAAGACTTTTTTAGCAGCTCTTTTAACAGTTTACTATTTCGGATCAAGCTGATAAACTTGAAACGACTTATCTTCTTAAGAATATTTTTAACAAAATTTTAATCGTTTATTAGTGCTTTAGGGGATCAAGCTGATAAACTTGATTCTGACTTTGCTACTTAAGACTTTTTTTGCATCTTTTTTAACAGTTTACTAGTCGAATCAAGCTGATAAACTTGAATCGACTTAGCTTCTTAAGACTTCTTTAACATCCTTTTAAACAGTTTACTAGTTCGGATCAAGCTGATAAACTTGAAACGACTTAGTTTCTTAAGAATATTTTTAACAAAATTTTAATCGTTTATTAGTGCTTTAGGGGATCAAGCTGATAAACTTGATTCTGACTTTGCTACTTAAGACTTTTTTTGAATCTTTTTTAACAGTTTACTAGTCGAATCAAGCTGATAAACTTGAAACGACTTAGTTTCTTAAGAATATTTTTAACAAAATTTTAATCGTTTATTAGTGCTTTAAAGGATCAAGCTGATAAACTTGATTCTGACTTTGCTACTTAAGACTTTTTTAGCAGCTCTTTCAACAGTTTACTATTTCGGATCAAGCTGATAAACTTGAAACGACTTAGCTTCTTAAGAATATTTTTAACAAAATTTTAATCGTTTATTAGTGCTTTAGGGGATCAAGCTGATAAACTTGATTCTGACTTTGCTACTTAAGACTTTTTTTGCATCTTTTTTAACAGTTTACTAGTCGAATCAAGCTGATAAACTTGAATCGACTTAGCTTCTTAAGACTTCTTTAACATCCTTTTAAACAGTTTACTAGTTCGGATCAAGCTGATAAACTTGAAACGACTTAGTTTCTTAAGAATATTTTTAACAAAATTTTAATCGTTTATTAGTGCTTTAGGGGATCAAGCTGATAAACTTGATTCTGACTTTGCTACTTAAGACTTTTTTAGCAGCTCTTTTAACAGTTTACTATTTCGGATCAAGCTGATAAACTTGAAACGACTTAGCTTCTTAAGAATATTTTTAACAAAATTTTAATCGTTTATTAGTGCTTTAGGGGATCAAGCTGATAAACTTGATTCTGACTTTGCTACTTAAGACTTTTTTAGCAGCTCTTTTAACAGTTTACTATTTCGGATCAAGCTGATAAACTTGAAACGACTTAGCTTCTTAAGAATATTTTTAACAAAATTTTAATCGTTTATTAGTGCTTTAGGGGATCAAGCTGATAAACTTGATTCTGACTTTGCTACTTAAGACTTTTTTTGCATCTTTTTTAACAGTTTACTAGTCGGATCAAGCTGATAAACTTGAAACGACTTAGCTTCTTAAGACATCTTTAACATCCTTTTTAACAGTTTACTAGTTCGGATCAAGCTGATAAACTTGAAACGACTTAGTTTCTTAAGAATATTTTTAACAAAATTTTAATCGTTTATTAGTGCTTTAGGGGATCAAGCTGATAAACTTGATTCTGACTTTGCTACTTCAGACTTTCTTAGCAGCTCTTTTAACAGTTTACTATTTCGGATCAAGCTGATAAACTTGAATCGACTTAGCTTCTTAAGACTTCTTTAACATCCTTTTAAACAGTTTATTATTGCTTTGGCAAATCAAGCTGATAAACTTGATTCTGACTTATCATCTTTAGACTTTTTTAACATCCCTTTTAACAGTTTTCTATTTCGGACCAAGCTGATAAACTTGAAACGACTTAGCTTCTTAAGACTTTTTAGCATCTTTTTTAACAGTTTTCTAGTTCGGATCAAGCTGACAAACTTAAACGACTTAGCTTCTTAAGACTTCTTTAACATCCTTTTAAACAGTTTATTATTGCTTTGGCAAATCAAGCTGATAAACTTGATTCTGACTTATCATCTTTAGACTTTTTTAACATCCCTTTTAACAGTTTTCTATTTCGGATCAAGCTGATAAACTTGAAACGACTTAGCTTCTTAAGACTTTTTAGCATCTTTTTTAACAGTTTATTATTGCTTTGGCTAATAAACTTAACAAATTAAAATAAACATAACAAATTTTTAAGTTAAAAAAAACCGAATCAAGGGCCGATACAATTTATTTTATATTGTGAAGTATTTTATTGTATATACTATTTACATATATAATATATTAAACTTTTAGATTAAATATTAACTGTAGTCAATCATGTTCAGTTGTTTTGCTTGTGAATTAATTTTTTTAAATTTAGATGATTACTATTCACATTTAAAATGCAAGCATAAATATGAAAAAGAAATATATTGTAAACAAGGGGATTGTCCTCAAGCATTTTCCAATCTTTTTGTCTTAAAACGGCATTTAAAGAAAGTACATTTTGATTTAAATAGCAATTCAAACACCTCTACCAATACCACAAATTCTACCACTCTCCTCCCTGCGGAAAATGTAAACAATTTGAATCAAGACTTAAATTCAACGTTTCCATCTCAAAAATCAGAGAGTTCATTACATGCTTATAGTTTCGATCAAAAGTCTACTGAAAATTTTGAAGAATCGTTTATCAATAAAAAGGATGTCGACCTCTCAGAATGTGCTTTAAGATTTGTTTTAAAGTTGATGAATCACAATTCCGTTCCAAGAAATTTAGTATTCAAAGTTGTGACAGAAATTCAAAAACTTTTACTTGACCCTATTAAATGCGTTATTGAATTGAGCGATTCGAGCTTAGCAATTCAAAAAATAAGTCAATTTTGTGATACAGCTTTTTCTAAAATAGAGACTGAACATAAGCTTATAAACCATTTGTCGAAAAAAAAATTACTCGAATTACCAATAAATAGTACAGTTTCATCTGAAATTCAAAATACAATTGAACGGGGTAAACCAATTTTAAAATACAAGGAAATAAAAGGAACTATTCTATCTATTCCTTTCATAATTAAAAAATTTTTTGAAACTGAAAATTTGCTTAAAAAAACTTTGAAAGAAATGGAAGATCTTATGACACATTCCGATGATATAAAAAATTTTGTATGTGGTTCTGTTTGGCGAGAAATTCATTCAAGATTTTCAAACGAAAACAAAACTGTTGTCCCATATTTTCTGTATAATGATGACTTTGATCCAGATAATGTGTTAGGCTCGCACTCCGGAGTGAATTCAATTTCTGCATTCTACATAAACTTTCCAACTTTACCAGAGCATAAACGTTCTTCTTTGACCAACATTTTGCCTGCTATGCTAATAAAAGCCGAGTATTTTAAAAAGTATGAGCGCCTCGATGTTCTTCATAACCTTCTGAAAATTTTATTAGATTTAGAACTGAATGGCATAATGATTCAGACGGAAGGTGTGGAAAAAAAAATTTATTTTGTTTTAGGCTTAGTAACTGGTGATAATCTTGGACTTAATAAGATTCTGGGCTTCAGATCATCCTTTTCGGCTCTGCATTTTTGTCGAATCTGTAAGGCTTCTAAAGCAGAAACGCAAAATCTTAGTTATGAGTTAAAGAGCAGTTTAAGAACAGTTTCAAATTATGATTCAGATCTTTTACTTAATGACCCAAAACATACTGGAATATCGGAAGTATGTATTTTCAATAGACTTCCGTCTTTTCATGCGGTTGTTAACGTGTCAGTTGATATCATGCATGATCTTTTCGAGGGAGTTTTGAAAAATGATATGTGTGCTATTATTTTATATTTCATTAAAACAAAGAAATATTTTTCTCTCGAAAATTTGAATGACAGAAAACAACTTTTTGATTATGGAAGCATAGACTCGAAAAACTATTGCCTTCCTATAAAACTTGAGGCTTTGCAAAACAAAAATTTGAATATGCAAGCTAGTGAAAGCCATTGCTTTGTACATTTTTTTTCGTTAATGGTTTGGGATTTTGTACCTAAGGACGATAAATGTTGGCTTTTTTTTTTAAATCTTCAAAAACTTGTAGATCTATGTTTATGTACTTCATTTAATAAAAATGATTTAGAAGAATTGAAATCTCGAGTAGCTGATCATAATAAAACTTACAGAGAATTGTTTAATGAAACTCTTAAGCCGAAAGCACATTTTTTGACCCACTATCCCACTGTTATTGAGAGGGTTGGACCCTTAAAAATGATTTGGAGCATGCGAAATGAAGGCAAACACAAAGAATTAAAACAATATGCACAGAGCATAACATCTAGGAAAAATTTATGCTACTCCGTTGGAATGAAGTTGTCTTTAAAACTAGCTAACTTTTTTTATTTAAATGAAAAAGACATTAAGATTAAAATTTTAAAAAGTAAAAATGTATGTATATCTCAAAAACCATATTTCAAAGATCTTCAAGAATTTGGGCTTGATGGTATTCAAATATTTTCAGAAAACATACAATTTATGGGAACACCATACACTTCCGGTTTTTTTTTGTTTCATAAGCAAAGTAACTTTATTTATAGAATTTCTGAAATAGTGATAAGCAATAAACGTGTAATAATTGTTTCCACTAAATATATGTTTCAATACGATGTAAATATAAATGCTTTTATTATAAAAGATAATACAAATATTTTAAGTTTGAAATTAATTACGGAATTTCAATATTATCCTGCTTTGCCACATAATCTTTCTGATGGTAGAATGGCCCTTAGGTTTAAAAATTTATAAAATTTATATTATAGTCATTTTAATTGCCATTACTTTTATTTAAGAGATTTTGATATTAGCTTGTATTAAATATTACCATAGTTATCAAAAATAAAATAAAATAAAAATACATATGAACATTCAAAATGATACCTGCTTTTAATTTCAGATATAGTATTCCACTAAAAAATGAAAAAAAAAAAAAAAATAAGAGAATTTTATTTCAGGAAGAATGGTTTTGACATAAGAAAAAAATCAGTACTCTAAATCTCTGTACAAGTACCTACATATGTAAGTATTCCTACATGCCTACATAATATTTAATTCATCCATTACTGTTTGTATAGGACTAATAGATCTCTGTAGAAAAACTCATGGTAGATATACCATTTTTAATTGTATTACAGATAAAAATCAAATCCATTGCATGAAACAGTGAAATTTATTACATAGATATGTAGTAAAATGTATTACAGATTAAAGTTAAATTTATTGCATGAAACAGTGAAATCTATTACAGATGTAGTTAAATGTATCACATCAAATAGGGGATAATTTACTGCAGTTGTAGTTAAATTTACTACAACTACAGTTAAAAATCCACTATTTTATGTTATACATTTTATTACATCTGCAATAGATTTCACTGCTTCTATGTAATAAAATTTACTACCATTGTAGTATATTTTACTACAACTGCAATAGATTTCACTGTTCCATGTAATGAATTTTACTACGGCTGTAGTAGGTTTTACTACAACTGCAATGAATTTTACTACAACTGCAATGAATTTTACTACAACTGCAATAGATTTTACTACAACTGCAATAGATTTCACTGTTCCATGCAATTAATTTTACTACGGCTGTAGTAGATTTTACTACAACTGCAATGAATTTTACAACAACTGCAATAGATTTTACTACAACTGCAATAGATTTCACTGTTCCATGCAATGAATTTTACTACGGCTGTAGTAGATTTTACTACAACTGCAATGAATTTTACTACAACTGCAATAGATTTTACTACAACTGCAATAGATTTCACTGTTCCATGCAATGAATTTTACTACGGCTGTAGTAGATTTTACTACAACTGCAATGAATTTTACTACAACTGCAATAGATTTTACTACAACTGCAATAGATTTCACTATTCCATGCAATGAATTTTACTACGGCTGTAGTAGATTTTACTACAACTGCAATAGATTTTACTTTTCCATGTAATGACTTTTACTACCATTGTAGTACATTTTCCTACAACTGCAATAGATTTCACTGTTCCATGTAATAAATTTTACTACGGCTGTAGTACTATTTACTACAACTACAATTAATTTAATTTTTTAATGTAATAAATTTAACTACCACTGTTGTAGATTTTACTACAGCTGTAATAGATTTCATTGTTTAATGTAATGAATTTTACTACCACTCTAGTAGAGTTTACTGCAACTGCAATAATTTTCACTGTTTTATGAAATGTATTTTACTACCAATATCGTGGATTTTACTACAACTGCAATAGATTTCACTGCATCAGTAGTGTATTTTATTACTACTGTTCTAAAATTTTAGAACAATTGCAATATATTTCACTGTTTATGTAATAAAATTTACTACAACTACAATAGATTTTAATGCTCATGTTGGAAACTTTTAGTACAATGACAGTATATTTTACTGTTTCAGTAGTGAATTTAACTATCATTGCAAATCTTATTTTTATTACATTTTGTAGTAAATTTAACGACGTGTGTAGTAGGTTCGGATTTTACTGCTTTTATCGTAGATTTTACTACAGTTTTTCGTAGATTTTACTGATTTTTTCTCTGTGTGTATGTGTGCAAATATAAAAAAGGGGCGCTTTCTACAAATATTGCCCAGGACGCAAGTTTGACTGGGGCCGGCCCTGGTCCCTTCCATAGCGTTTATTCCAAATTCTGCCCCTTTTTGTTTTAAATCGAATTTTTTGAATACCTTTTGATAGTAGGAAAAAAAAACAGAGTAGGTTAAAAATATTTAGCTTTCTATTTTGAAACTTTTGCAGCGCACAGTTATTTTAATGTAGCCACCCATTTCTTTGAAGTTTATTTTGTCTCAAATACTAATTTATATAAATTTCTAAATTTTAAAATTTATTAAATGAAATTGCAATTCATCATATTTATCTCAATACTCTATGTGAAACTTTTTTTCAGATTTCAGTATAATATGCAATTACTAAAAAAAGTTTTATCTAATAAAACATTGATTTAATTCACTTGGTGAAAAGACATATACTCCTAAGTATAATAATATTCCTTCTTTTATTTTAATTTTACTTAAAAACATATAACATTATCATTATTTTGTTTTCCTTTCCACCATATCACCATAACATCATCATCATCGCTAGGACCCCAAAGAGCAAAGACTCACCAAATAGCTATATTTCGAGCATTTCCATCTTTTTGTGACAACAACTAAGACAATTTCGTTTTCCCATCCTACAACATCAGTCCCGCAAGTGTTATTTTTATTTTTCCCAAAATGCAATGAAAATAAAAAATTTTAAATAAAAAACAAAAAAACTAGAAAACTATTTCGTTGCAATGGTTGACGACTGCAGACCATGTCATGATGAATGGATGACGGTCGGTGATTATTTTTGAATAAATCGTAATACAAATGAAAAAAATAATAAAGAAAAATCAGAAAAATGTCCAATGCTGAAAAAAAAAACTCTTCCTACCAACATACATATATATAAAAAGAAACATCCTTGACGAAGGAAAATCGCATGCACTCTCTTCATACCTTCTGAATGGTTTGTTGTTTGTCTCGATGGAATCCTCCAGTTGCAGCCGTAGCTTCAGCATGATGATGGTTTGGATTGAGTAAATAGCACTTAAATTTGCATTTCACTAAAAAAAATAAAAAAAAAAAACAAAATAAAAAAAAATTGCAGTGAAACAATTTTTCATTCGCTTTTGGCGTTTGTGCAGATTCCACAGGGAAAATGAGATGCTATGATGGTAGTTTATGTAATTGAACTTGGCTTTATCTTGATGGTTAAATTAACATTTTATATAGAAACTAAAAAAAAATTTATAAAAACTATAGTCATGGTATTTTAATTTTTATAATTAAAATTGTATTTTATTATTTTATGCAATGCATTGTATAGATTTGAGGAGTGTTTAGATTAGAGGAAAAGATTCATCTTTCATTAAATGATGGAGACCATGGAGCCCAGTGGAACTTTAGAAAGTGAATTAATTGGTTCACATAAAAATTGTGTTCAAAATCATAGGAGCCGTTTTTAAGAAAAATGATATTTTCCATTCCGATTTTTAAACACTTGTATGGGAGGTACCGTTATTTTTGGTCATAAGAATATTTTTTATTTAAAATCTGTAAAATAGTGTTAAAAAACTGGTAAGTATCAAGTTTAATAAAAATCGTCTACGTCATTTTTGAATTATTAAATTCTCAAAAAAGAAATCCAAAAAAAAAATTGCAAAATTTTGGTATATAAAGCTTTTAAAACTTCTTGAACGATTTTTTATAAAAATAAATTGGTTAAAATCTGTTGAGCCGTTTTGAGCAAATCGAAAAAAAAAATGTTTCTATGGGAGAACCCACTTATAACCATTTTTCAAATTTTTTTTATGATAAAATGGTAGCCTTTTTTTAATATAAATTATGTAGTGTATTTTTTAAGAAATAAGATGTGGGTAAGTTTTTGAGAAAAATGAGATTTTTATAATTTGGTAAAAAAATTTGTATGGCACGTACCGTTATTTTTGGTCTTAAAAAATTAAAAAAAAAAAACGTGTGGGGGAAAAAAACCGCTAGGTACCATTGTACCAAGTTTGAAGAAAATCGATACACCCGTTTAGGCAGAATTGTGAGACTCACTATTTTCGACTTTACTATCATCGTATCTCGTATCTAATGTAAAGTTTTATAAAAATCTCGAGTTCGATTTTTTTACGAATTCATAACATATAACGGGTGTTTTTTTTTAGACGTATAGATTTTTAAGTTGGCAACAATATTTTAACTGGCGAACATTTTATCAGCTGTCAAGTGAATTACTTTTGGTTTGGCATTTCAACATGAATAAACTGATGCCTGAACAACGCTTCCAAATTGTGCCCAAAACAAGATTGCCGTTAATCCCAATTTCATAAGCGAATTTTATTTAGCGATGAAGCTCATTTTTTGTTTAATGGATACGTCAATAAACAAAACTGCCATATTTGGAGTGATGATAATCGTCAAGTGTATGTTGAGACACCGTTACATCCACAAAAACTGACTGTTTGGTTTGCTTTATGGGTGTGGAATAATTGGTCCGTATTTCTTTCAAAACGATGCTGGCCAGAACGTTACAGTCAATGGTGACCGCTATAGAGCCATGATTACTGACTTTTTCATTCATCAATTGAAAAACCATGATGTGCAGGAGTTGTGGTTTCAACAAGACGACGCAACATGTCACACAGCGCGTGCCAAAATTGATTTATTGAAAGAAACGTTTGTTAACCGCATAGTTTCACGTTACGGACCCGTGAATTGGCCTCCAAGATCGTGCGATTTAAGGCCGCTTGACTGTTTTCTGTGGGGATATGTAAAGTTGCTAGTTTGCGCCCATAAGCCCGAAACGATTGACCACTTGAAGGACAACATTTGCCGCGTTATTGCCGATATACGGCCACAAATGTTGGAAAAAGTCATTGAAAATTGGATCTCCAGATTAGACAACGTCCAAACCAACCGTGGCGGTCATATGCCAGAAATCATATTTAGGTAAATTATAATGCCAGAAGATTATCTTTCGAATAAAGTAAATTTCATGCCAATTTAAAAAAATCATCTTTGTTTTAGTTCATTTCAAAGTTCTATACCTCTAAAAAAACACTCTTTACTATAAGGCTCGTTTACTCAAAGGAATTTTAAAAACTTGACTTCAGCATAAAATTTTAATTAGCATCTAATACTTGCTTGAAAAGTTAAACTTAAACATTATTTTTTCGTTTTAACGAACAAAGTATCAGAGTGCACCACACCCCCAACATCAATTTCAATAATAATAAATGCATTTAATTTGTATCTTATTTTGTTTTAATAAATATTTATATTTATTTTGTAAAATTCAATTAATTAATAATATTTTCTAATTTTTAATAAGAATGCATGTTGGCGAACTATATTTACTATCTAATGTAGTTTCCATAAAATCATCTGTTGTTTCCATAGGCTTCGACCAGCTCGAAGAAGGACTTTGCACCAAAATGACATTTTCTTGTTGAGTTGGTTTTTGTTGAATAGTTTGTGCTTCTTGCACGTAAACTACATTTGCTTGTTGAGTTGGTTTTTGTTGAACAGCTTGTACTTCTTGCGCATAGATTACGTTAACTTGTTGTTGTTGTTGGGGTTTTTGTGCTTCTTGCACGTAAATCACCTGCGCTTCTTGTGCTGGTTTTTGTTGAATAGTTTGTGCTTCTTGTGCATAAATAATGTTTGCTTGTTGTTGTGGTTTTTGTTGAATAGTTTGTGCTTCTTGTGCATAAATAATGTTTGCTTGTTGTTGTGGTTTTTGTTGTATACTTTGGGCTTCTTGTACGTAAATGACTTCTTGTTGTTGTTGTGGTTTTTGTTGTGTACTTTCGGCTTCTTGTACGTAAATGACTTGTTGTTGTTGTTGTGGTTTTTGTTGGTATGAATTTTTTGCATCGTCTAAATAAATAACATTTACTTTCTGAGGTGTACTTTGAGATTCACCAAAGAAACTTCGGCCTCGAATTACTTGAACGGGTTTGCCGCTATTACCCATACCCATATTGCCCATTGACTGCTGACCATCCGATGTAAAGCAAAGCAAACTTGAAGATGAATCGAACATATAATTAGGCTTACTTATCATTTGAGAACTTGAACCCTGGTAGCTTGAATCTAAAATGATTGCATTTGAAGATCCACCTCCACTTGATGACATTCCACTTGATCCAGCTCCATTCAATAAACCCAATGCAAAACTTTTTATTGCAGTTATTCCATCAGTGATACCACGTCCATTGGGCTTATCAATCTGTGCTTTTTCGGCTTGCTTAAGCATTTTACGAAGTTCTCCAACTGATATTGGTCCAAGTTGTACTTTCTTACCTTCGATGGCTCTCAATAATGTCAAGCCAAAGACAAAGATAAATAAAAAAATAAAATAACGTCGACCGATCATCTTGATGGGCCAGATCTTCAAGAACTTTTTAGTAAATTGATTGGCAGCGCTAAACTACTAGAATAACACATTTGTTCCGATCTTATATTGAAAAATTTAACAGACCAGATTGACCCAGATTGACATGTGTCAAGAAGTTGAATTCTTAAAAATCTCTTCTGATTCACAAAAAAAAAAAAAAAAAAAATGAAAAAAATCAATAGATTCTATAGCTTTAATTAAATGCAAAATATTGTTTAAAGAATTGTTAAAATTATTGCCAAGCAAAAGCAATGAAAATGTCAAAAGTTTAAAAATGTTATTCATATACCCTGAGGCTGTTATACAATTTAAAAATTCAATATTCGATGAATATGATAAAAATGAGATTAACAATGATTTGAGAATTAATTCATTTACAATTTAAAAAAAAAATAAACATTTTATTACACATCGCCATTCGGATAGGGCGTGAACTTTTTACCCTATTGACCTGATTTGCGAACGAGTTATTTGAATATATTGCGGTGTTTTTTTTTTTTTTTAATTTTAAATAATTTAAGCCAGCTCAACTTTATGAACAATAAATGTAGCTTTGACTGGTCAACATATTAAATATTTTGAACTGCAATAAAATGGAAGCATACATACATTAAACATATTCTAAAATTGCTAAATGAAAATCCAGTTAAAACAGCACGGCTTTAGAGAGGGTTTTATGAATTTAACATCAGCAGATGCTACCTAGCTACATAAATGTATATCGTATAACTTGTTGAACTTTGAATAAATTAACGGAAATTGATTTCGCGCTGTGGAGTTCTGTTCTTTCTTTTTTTTGTGAGTATGTAAAATTGGCAACAGAACTACATAATATAAACGATTTAATATGAAACTAGCTTGCTTGGATTTTTTTTTTTTATTTTTCGCTGAATAAAACTTTAATTGAACGAATTTAAATCTTCTGTCGTCAGAAAAGTATCGCTTTAAAAAATGGAAGGTATTTAAGAAATAGACTTTTAAGGTCAAAAGCCAGAGACATTTGAATATGATTTCTGTATAAATTAAATCGTAACTAATTTTAAGTCTGTTCGCGCATCACGTAAAAAATGTGAGGTTATATTGAGATGAGGATTTTAATTTAATTGTAATATAGTTCAACTGTTGTATTAATGATCTTAAAAGGGACGCAATATATACAGTAAAAAATCTGGTTAATGGACAATGGACAATCTCTTAATTTTCAACTTAAGAGATAGTTGTCCGTCCAAGAAAGCAAATATTTTTTTTTAATAAATTATTATGTTTTGTTTCAAAAATACACAAATGAAAATAGTTTTAATTGGTGTAATAGGTACCTACTTTAATTGCAGGTGTGGGGGGGAGAGTACGATAACTATTGAGTATTGCGCCAAAAATTGATAATGGTTTTTTGTAGAGGGGGGTCAAAAACACGCATTTTTTTTGCTATGGAATGGAAGATGGGTCTATCTCGCCCCGTTTAGAAGGTAGGGGCAATTTTAGAAAAAAAAAAATACTTAATGGAATTATTTTCTCTGCTTAACCCATAGATAAAGATATCATTTACTATGTCATCACGCAAGTCTCCAAACTCACATGATTTGCTCAAATTTTTTTAATTTGTGACAAATTTTGTTATGGACTCACCATTTATTTGCTTCTTCGTAAAGAAATTGTGTCTCTCAATAGCGATAGTTTTCTTTGGTGAACAGAATTCTTCGAATCTTTGTATTGCCTCATCACATTTGATTGTATTCATATCAATGCTAAAGGAGCTGAAGATAGGCAATGATTCTGCTCCGAGATAATGCAAAAATATGGCCACCTTTCGGGATTCTGATTCCTTCTCCATATTTGATGCTCTCATAAAAATTTTAAATTGCATGATCCAACTTTTCTAGAGATCAGCTAAATTTTGACCAGATGTAAAATCTAACGGTGCTAACATGGCGACCAGTGTTGCCGGGAAGAAATATTTCAAGGTAATACTGAAGCCAAAAAAGAGGAGTATTTTGAAAAAAATAGTAGTACAGACATTTTTTAGTCTTCAAACTTTATTAAAAAAAAAAAAATCATCAAGAAAAAAAATCAGTTACAAAAAAAAAAACATAAATAAATAAATTATTAATTCTAAGAACAAAAATAAGTAAATATCTTTTCTATCACACAAAATCTGTCTTGTGGCAGATAGCGTAATGCATAGTTATATTTGCCTTTTTTTGCCTTTACCTGCTCCAAGGAATCCAATTTCACTAAATATCTATACAATAAAAGTTTACTTTGAATTTTTCTAACAGGAATTAATATTAATAAACATTAATTAACAAACCTTTTCATTTTATTGAACTATACATAAAAATTTACGGAGCTCAAAAAAAAAAAAAAAAACAACCACCAAACCAAAATTTCTGGTAACAGGTAACCATTAAATAAATGCCGAACTGACAGATGTAAATTGAACGTAGACGTCCACGCCAACGAAAAACAAACAAGAAAGAGGGAAATTCCCTTTCTGACGACAGTTTGGAAGATTAAAGTGCTGCCAAATTTGATTTAAATTTGAAGTGAATTAAATTTATTAAGGTTAACATTACACTTTGCTGCAAGTGTAAGATATTTTAGGTCTTTAAAAAAAATAGGAGTACGAATGTAAAAGGAGGAGTACAGGAGTACGGAGGTGTTGAAAGGAGTACAATACTCCTATGGGAGTACTTTCGGCAACTCTGATGGCGACAATTCCCATGTGTCCTTCTTTTTCTGTCATATTTGTAACTTTTGGCTTTTGATCACTTTTAAATTCACTTATCATATCGTCATTCATACTTTGTAATTATATGAGTATTTGAAACTTTTTATTTTTTAATTTTTTACTTCTGACAACATATTGTATTGTGGAGTGAGACCATATTGAAGACACAAGTGTTGAGTTAAGACTTAATTTATATATAAACTTAAATTCTATTTAAAACTATAACAGTTTTCTTATATAGGTACCAAACTAACCTATATACTACATATATAATTAATATATGAACTTCACTTCTCAACTTCATTATGTTCTTACAACAAAAATGAAAAAAAAAAAAAAAAAAAAATATTAAAAACAACGGCAACACTTAAAATGAAGTATGAAGTTTTGAAAGCCAGAAATGTGTTTTTTAATTCTTAATTTAAATTAAATTATTTATGTCAACAGTTTTTTTAAAATTGCCATGCAAATTCAAAATTTTGAGAAAAAAACTTTAGACCAATTTTTTCAAAATTTTGAAATAAAGTGCTGAATTGGCTATTTGTGGTCAATGCATAATGCATATATCAATTTTGAATCGAACACAAGAAACCGAATAATTTTTTGGTCTTCTAAAGGGTGGTTAAATTTTAAGGGCCGATGTTGATTTTGAATAAAACACAAATTATTTAGGAAATTATTGTCATTTCTTTTTATTATGATAATATTGGTATGGTTCAATTATGTAATGAACAAAATATCGGCCAAATAGCCGCCGCGACCTCGGCGGCACACCTCCATCCGATGGTCCAAATTTTCGATGACGCTGAGCCATAATTGAGGTTCTATTCCGTTAATGTGCCGAATTATCTCATCCTTTAGCTCTTGAATTGTTGCTAACTTATCAACGTACACCTTTTCTTTCAAATAACCCCAAAGAAAGAAGTCCAACGGTGTCAAATCAATCACATGATCTTGGCGGCCAATTGACATCGCCACCACGTGAGATAACACGGCCATTTAATTTGTCGCGCAAAAGAGCCATTGTTTCGTTAGCTGTGTGACAAGTGGCACCGTCCTGTTGAAACCACATATCGTCCACATCCATATCTTCCAATTCGGGCCATAAAAAGTTTGGTATCATCTCACGATAGCGAACACCATTCACAGTAACTGCCTGACCGGCCTCATTTTGGAAAAAATACGGCCCGATGATGCCGCCAGCCCATAAACCGCACCAAACAGTCACTCTTTGTGGGTGCATTGGTTTTTTGACAATCACTCTTGAATTATCATTCGCCCAAATGCGGCAATTCTGCTCATTGACGAATCCACTGAGGTGAAAATGTGCCTCCACTGTTGCCATTTCTTGAATGACTTTAACGCGTTGCTCGATTGTGTATCTTTCCATGGTTCAAATTGATTTAGTCGAAAATTGATAAATGTCAAATGAAATGCAGAAAAAAAACTTGACGCTTAGGTGTGGTTCACATTCAACATCGGCCCTTAAAATTTAACCACCCGTTTGTTTATGAAAAAATTGAAAATTACAAAAACTAGTTTTTTATGAGATTAAAATCCAGATTCTTAAAATGCAAAAGAAACTTTGCATACACGCAATTTCGCACATACCCCAAATCCTATAGTGTGCCCAAGCAGCGGGTTGCAGGGGGGAGCACAATTTTGAAAAAAATTGGTTTAAACTTTTTTTTATCACAATTTTGAGTTTGTATGCATTTTTTTTTAAACCTTTGACATAAATAATTTAATTTAAATTAAGGATTAAAAAACAGATTGCTGGCTTGTATAGTACTGCATTTTAAGTGTTGCCGTTGTTTTCAATATTTTTTTTTTTCATTTTAAGCCATTTTTTTAAAACTACCCCAACCTCCTAAACAGAGCAAGATAGACCCCCCCTCCTATAGCAAAAAATTATTGTTTCTGACCCCTCTACAAAAAACCGTTATCAGTTTTTGGCGCCATAGTTATCGTACTCGTGCCGTAGGTGTTGCTGTTGTTTTTTAATATTGTTTTTTTTTATAATTTTAAGCAATTTTTTTTATCAAACCCTTTCCCACCTAACCGGGGGGAGGTAGACCGCCTTCCCATAGTAAGGTGCCGTACGAATGAAGCCTAAAAGAGTAAATCGATTTGCGTCAATTTTTTTTACAGATAATTCTTATGTTATTCCCTAAAGGGAAAATTCAAAACTAGTTTAAAAGTTTTTGGTGTAAAATTCATATAACGGAAAAAGAATTCGTACGTTTTTTTAAGTAAGTTACTTTATTTTTTTGGTTGTTCCCATTTATTTTTTTATTAGCTACGCACTACGCACTGCCCAACTCAAGATTTGTATCGAATCAATACGATAATGGGGAAGACGAAAATTCATTATTTCAAAAATGGTTTCATTAATGAAGGAAAGCTGCAATAACGTATGTAATGTATAGCTTCAAACAATTTTTTGCAATTAAAAATTTTAAAAGTAAATATTTTAACTAGAAAATAAGTTCCTTAGTTTAATACCTACATTACATATATATTTACATATAACAGGATAATTTAAGTACCTATAAATTTTAACTTTTACAGAACGTATGAACACATTTTTGTAAATTAGAAAACTTTCAAAAAATTTGTAAATATATTGTTTGTTTATTCAACTGGACTAAAATGTAAACAAGAGTGTCATCTACCTTGTTAAACTTGTTGAGCAAATAACTTCAACGAAACGACGAGACGAGACGCGGCAAGGCAAATGAACGAACGAAAGAACGTCCACGTTCGTTGTTTTGGTTCGTTCACCGAATAATAATGTCAAAAACCTTCCACACAATATGCCACACAGTAAATGACAACATTACTTTACTTGGCGGATAACCATCCAAATTGGGATAGTATACCTATACAATCTAGGTATATGTTCATGTGAATGCGCTGTCGGAAGGATTCACCAAGAGTGACACACTCATAAATGAAAACATTGTCCTTTGCTCTGTATTATAAAGAGTTCGCATATATTCCAGAGAATATGCCATTTACATGTTGCGTTCCATAACTTAATTAATTCTGATTTGTTATAGTCGCATTCGCAAAACACATTTTCTCGTTGGCATTGGCCAGGCCATACGTTGAGATGATGTAGTGAAATACATAGATAGAACTTGACCCGGCCCGAGTGGGTTGGGTATATATGCGATGTGTTTTTGTAAATGTTTTTTAGAGATTCCCATACTATACGAAAAGGATAAATAAACATTTTTGCATATTACAGTGAAAGTTGAATGAAAGGATAAAAACTGTTTTTTCTAGTATATTAGGTTAGGGACGAACAGTGTGAAAAACAAAAATAAATATTATGAGTAGAGTGTTTTTTTGAGTGATTTTTTAATCGTTTGGTTTGGTTTAAACAGCTTTTTAACTGGAAGGTTATAGAACTCTTTCACTTCCACCAAAACTTTATCAAAGTTAAGATTAAATAAATTAATGTGTAGTGTTTCCACTGGTCAAAATTTTTAACAAGAAGATTAACTTTGGCAGCACCTTTCAGAATGAAAATAAAGTTAAAGTTATTTGATATGAAGTGGAAGTGAGACAGATAGTTTCTTTGTGCCAAACGATGAAAAATCTGAGTTTAAATTTCAAATATACTAGATTTAATAAAAAACATTCTTGCTAGTAACGGTTAAGAGTTGTAAGTCATGCCTGATTCACAATGCGACGAGACAGCGGGACTTCAAAGTGAGGAGATCTCTTCGCAGATGTTCTCTCTTAATCAAGCATTTAAAACAATATTTCTCGTCGTAACCTCAAGTCAAAATTCCAAATATTGAAAAAAAAAAGATGCGATCACGATGAGAATTGGTTCATTGTGTATTATTTCATTGTTTTAAGAGAGATTAAGAGAGCAAAACTTTGAAGATATCTCGTCATCGTCATCGTCACGTCCACGTCTCGCTTTCTCGTGGCATTGTGAATCAGGCATCACTGTAGGCCCTAGATGAGCTATCGCGCCATTCAATCAGATCCAGCCCCTACTACAAATGCTGCATTTTTGATACTTTTTTCCAACAAAAAAAGTCACTACGTACAATCACAAAATATTCGTAAAACACTATAGTTTCAAAATTTTGGAAATTAAAAGTCTAGAATTAAAAATGACATTACACATTGTGTTTGGCCCCTAAATTCACCAGTAGCACTTTTTATGTAAAAGCTTCAAAATCAAATCAACGTCCAGGTTCCACAATGCAAAATGACACAGGAAAAATGACAGTTGTTTATGTCGAATTCCTTTCAACAAAAAAATTTGTTTCCAAACAGAATTGATTTGTTTCTGAAATCTTCTAAAATATGCAAGATTTGATTTGACAGAAAAAAAATTGATTCTTTGGTTGAAAGGAATTTCACATTACTGTATTTAACTTTTTTCTTTCATAATGGTTTAACTACTTCTTCTATTTCATTGGAACAGACATTAAGAAAATTAAGAAGCTTTATAAATTGGCAATAATTTTACTAAGCCCACAGGAACACATCGGAACCTTTTGACTTTTGTGGAAAATGTCTTAAACAAATTGGATTCCAAGCTACATTTTCTTGATTTAACTGTATCTACATCTTCAAGGAAACTAGTTTTTGATATATACAGAAAAAGCACGGCTACTGATACAATAATTATCCCTATGTGTTCAGCTAAATGTCCCTCTAAGTCGAACTAATTTCAAAAAGGAGCTAAACTTAATAAAAAATATTTCAACTAACAACGGATATAACTCTAAAATAATTCACCGCCTTTTACAAAAAAAAATCAAGACAATACACACTGCGATCCATTTTCCCTTTACAAATTGAAAAGGACATTGGGATGTGGCGTAAGATTTCTTATATTCCCGGTGTTTCGGACAAACTCTCCAAGCCACTTTCAGGAGCTAAAACTAAGCCAGCTTTCTTCACTAATTTCACCTTAAAAAATGCACTATGCAACAACAAAATCAAACAACCTATCGACAAAAAAAAGTGGAGTTTACAAAGTTATTTGTAAAGAATGTAACGGAATTTACATCGGAAAAACATCGAGACCTCTGGGTAAACGTATTATGGAACATCTAAAAGCCTCATCATATCATGACCCTTTCTTAGGACTTTCCCAACATCTAAAAAGCACGGCCCATGGATGTTCCATCGAAGATGTCACCCTGCTGCATAACCTTCCGGCTGGCAGAGTATTAGATAAATACGAGGTGTTTAAAATTAACAAACACAAATGTTTTAATTTATTAAATTGCCAAATAGACTTGACTAATAACAGTCCTCTGTTAAATAATTAATATATTTTTGAATGCTCTTAAAATGTTTGCAATATTATTTATTAAATCTTTAATTTTTAACGTTTTTATATTTTTCAATTAAAAAACAAAACAATTTACCGAATAGTAATGTACCTACCTACCTATTATATTCACCACGAACACACAATTTTGCATGTTAAATGTTAGTGCCCTGAAGATGTCCTAAGAAGACGAAACGTGTCGGCCTTTATAAAATTTCTAAATAAAGTATTTATATATACATATATATATTTGTGGAATTAACAAGTGTTTTTAATTTATTTTATTCTTTTATTATTTTATTTAACTATTCATTTTCGCTCTTTAATTAAAAGTTTACTTTATCGTTACCATGTTTTATGTTTTCTTTTTAATTCTAAACAAATTACGGGTCATTTTCAAATAATAGATATTGTACATACTTCACTGTGACGCTACATATTGAAACAGTTGGAGGGGCAACACTGCACCCAATATATTTATTTGTACGGTAAATATTCATAATTTTAAGTGGAAAAATCTGGTTGGTTAACAAAAATTGCATGATCGGGCTTGCAGTCGAGAAATAGGTTTAACTCCAGCCTATAAAAACTGCCTAGTATAATCAGGCAGGGTTAGAATAATAGATATAATAATAGATAGAATATAATAGAACAGAAGAATAAAATAAAATTCTAGATTAATAAAAAAAATTATTGAGCAATGGAATATTTATACAAACGATTTAGTTACAAATTTATATTAACTACCTTTTTAGGGTTATCGATTTTGTAATAGAATGTAATGTAATGTAATAGAATAAAAATCAATTTTTGGACAGGGTGACTCAAAAACTAAATTGAAGTAGAAGTTTTTCTAATAAAAGTTAAAAGAAATTTGATAACTGAAAACAATTAGGACTTAGTATTAAATATTACAGCTTATGTAATTATTAAGACAATAATTTAAAAAAATTGCATTTTGATGCACCAATTCGAACAGTTAATTCTACATCACGGTTATAGTATTTTTTTTTGAAAATATTGTTTAAACAATTTAAACCAAGAATCTAACTTTGGGTTAGCTTCTAGGTCATTGAAGTCCGAACAAAAAAAATTGTTAAACATTTATTTCAAAAATTAAAATAATATATATTCAGAAATTAAATGTAATTACGAACAATCTCTGAAAACATCAAGCTTTTATCATCAAACCTCGAAAAGTTATGCCCTTTTTTACATTTGATAGTAATGCCGATTTTCAAACAAAAATATTGAAAAAACCGCTCGAAATGGTGTTTAATATCTTGAATTTTTGGGCTGAATCGTTTAGTTTAAATCTAAGCTCGATATTAATTTTTGAATCACCTTAATCCACGGGACGGTAAACATTGCTCAGCGCACCGAAGAAGTTTTTGATTCTAATGTGCAAGAAGTGTTGGAGTAGAACCGAAAAGAGATGATTTTCCATTGTGCACTGTTGGACCTGTGTCCATCCATTTTATGGAAGATTTTGTTTAAAGATGCTTTTAATTTTCTAAGGAATTACTAAAATTTTATACACCCCCTTTTAAAAGTTACTCCTCAACTATTTATCCAATTTTCACGGATGTCCTAGATAATGAACCTCTTCCAAAATAGAACAAAAAGAGTTCCAAAACTTGGGTGGTTCTATTAAGGTGCCTACATATAGACGCTGCAATATAATATAATTTTAGTAACGATGTTGAGTTGAACGGCTACATCAATTAAAGCAGAATTGTCGAATTTTGTATGAAGCAAATTTACAAATCTTCGTTGGGACGCGGTCGCTCGTAGTTCTCTATCACATCCACTAAAGTTAAAGTTCTTTTGGGTCCACAGTAGAGTTATTTAGCTGCGTCAACTTGTATAAAGAAAAGTGTCTATTTTTGTTTTGTAAAAGACGATAAATTCTATGACAATTTTTGACCACCCATTAACTTTTTTTTTGACCAACTAAAAATCGATTTTGATAATTTGGGAGCCCAAGAGAAAGTTGCCATCGAAAAATCGATTTTTACAAATTTATTTAATTCTTTCGATTACTTAGTCTTTTTTGAACACCTTTAACTTTTTTAACCACTCCTAAAAATATGTTATTTTTTTTTTATTTTTGAAAAAAAAAAAATTTCGATTATAGGTATTTTTTTTAATTTCAAAATTTTAAAATTTGTGAGTGAAAAAAAAAAAACACAATTACCTCAAATGAAACCCCGAAAAAAATATTTTTTCTTATTTTAGATGTTAGTCATTTAAGGTAATTAGTTTTGTTTTTTCTCAATGGTCATCTTTCAAAATTCGAAAAAATATTTTTTTAACAAAACACATGTACATACATAGGTTGACTGTATTATCAACTACCTATATTATTTCGTCTAGGAAATAAATTTTTAAATTCTCGGGACAACCATATACAACATCTAAACATTTACAATCCTGTTCACACATACTGTATACTTACTACACTCATTTTCTTTGCATTTCGGTTTTTCCAGCCAAAACCCCCCTCCCAAAAAAAAAAAAAAAAAACCAATTGAAAAGCCAATGTACTGCACAGGCATTATGAATTTGATTCTTCTATACTTGTCATAAAAAACTCTTCGAAACATTTCTGAGTAGATACTTTATATCCGTTTCATCCCACAACATCCCAATTGCCGAACAAAATTTATACGAGTAGATATGTTTATATTTATTTTGTTGTTGTAAGGCAAATAAGGGCAAAACCTCATCTCCATTATGTTGTGTGAATAAATGCTCCAATATAGTCCTGGTGATAGTGGTGGTGGTGGAACAGGATGCTGCCACGATACCCCAAAAATGTTGTGGTACGACTCAGTTGGAGTTCGTTTCGAATGGATGCGATAGGATGGCCTGTCGGTGACGGTGCGGTGGTGAGTCAATGAGCGGGGAGGTATATACAACTGACTTGGAGGATGCAGTGGTTAGTGAAAGGAGAGGTGTCCAGAACTCAACGGTGTGCGGTCGTTGATTTGAGACGACTACTGCAACCCGATGAGAGCATCCACATTCACAATACGAATAAATATCCTGTCTTCCTGATGTGCTTCTGCAAAGCACAGTTAAGTCAGGGAACAAGCAAATGCGGTAATTGAACGGAGACTGAAAGTCGGCAAAACAATGCTTTTGGTGATTGTCATCCAATATGCAAAGGCAGGAACCTAGAGATTCCCAGTCCACCCCTCCATAAGCCCCGCACTTATAATCATCCCAGTCCATAACCCAATCTCCATCACCACCACCATTTCCAGCACTACTGCAACTGACGGAAATGATTTCCTTGTGAGTTCCTCTTTGGGGTTTTGTAAGTTGTTTTGTTTCGTGTATTGTGAGTCCTTTCGGGTATCTATTTCCACTATCCATTCCTGGGGACTGGATTTTTTTTCTAATTTACGGCAATATGCGGGTAATTTGATGAAAAGTTTATAGTTTTTTTTGCTAAATCAGTGTCGGATTTTCATGACACAAAGAAGAGTTTTTTGTATTTTGCATCTGCTTCGAAGCCATGGGCAATGGTTTTTGACAACACTCAGTGTTTGTAACCATAGTTTTATTTTGCAAGCAAGCTTATACCTACTACACTATATTACATCGAGTGCAGTGCATGTTTGTGAGACTGGTTATAGCTGGATGCGGTTGGAAAATGCAAATGATTTAGGACTTAGGAGAAAAATAACATTTTCTTTGTTTGAAAATAGATTAGGAAAACTAAATTCGAAATAATTTTTGCCAGGGAATGTAGTTGTTTTGTTACAAAAAAAAAAATGAGACAAGTTTTTTGGAGTATAGTTTCAGGTTTCCATTGCAGAAGTTAATATTTCAAAGGATGAAATCTGCACAAAAAAAGTAATAAAATTCAGAAATAATTTCACTTGATATGCATTATTGTGAAAAACTTTGTTTTGCTTTAAATGCAAAAGGTAGTTTTATGGAAAAATAAATTCTAAAAACTGCTGATTTGGACAAAAACTAAATTGGTCATACGAGTATTCCTAGATCGACTTTCATTGGGGCTTCGTTTTTGTTTATTCTTTGATGGAAACAAAACTTTGGAATTACAGTTGATTCGAACCACCTTGGAGTATGTACTTACTATCTAAGGATTTCATCACCCAGGTTGGGGTGGTTCAAACCTTGAAGGTCCCAGAAAATGAATCTAAGCTAATGAATTTCAGATCTGCAACAAAAGGGCGTAAACCAAACCACGGGAAGCCGTATTAGGGGACAAATTGGAAAGGCTTAAGGCTAAAGGGATGGAGAGGGTATACGAATAATGCAAAATCATGTGATATCAACTTCGAAAAGTGGTACTGGGAGCAGGGTTAGCCGCTTTTTGGTATTGGTTTTGTGATAAAGAAAAGACTTCGAGTTTGACCTTCAAAATGTAAGCCAATGAGCACCTGGTCACAGTGCGCCTAAAATAAAATATAAATAAATTGAGTAACGAGGCAGCTCGTGTGGAACCAGGGCACAGTGTCTTTTAAATGTCAAGCTCAACTATTCGAATGTGCGTGTTATTGTCATATAGGGGAAATGGAGGGGATTTTTTTAATTTCCTCGACATGGGCTGGTAATTAAACACAAGACTTTCCGCGTAACAGTCCTGAACACCAACTATTTCGGCACGGGCTAATACAAAGCTGTATTAAAGCAAAATATAAATTGAGACCCACCATAACCTAACTTAAGAGAATAATGACTCCACCAAGCGAGAATTCTACGAATTTCTCAAAGTTCGAAGATGATGTCAAGAATATTCTTTTTCGACTTCAACCTCAAAATCAGAAACGAAGTCATCTTTGGTTCGATATTCGGTGGAAATATTCTTTATTACAACACTTTCTGCAACAAATTCAGGATGATTGATAATGTTATCATAGAAAGACGTCGATTCCAACACCTATTCATACAAGAAGGATTTGAAGTCTCCCGAACAACAAATCGTCAACGAAAATTTGATTTATTTATTTATTTATTTATTTATTTATTGAGAGCTTATGTATTATGCATGCTTTCAATAGGTATCCTGGATGTGCGAAGGAAACAAAACTTCTTGTTCAATGAAAAGTACCAGCTGAAGCAGGCAGTCACAAAACAAGACCTACCAGTAAGTGCTTCAGATTAGGACCACAGCTGTTGAGCGGCAGTCTAATGGATACTCTACGGACATTGAAGACGAGAGGAGCACCGAAATGATAAACAAACAGCATGTGAAGCGGGTGATTGAGTCTATAGAATTTGGAAAAACAAAAGAGATTAAGATTGTCAATTTCTGTTTCTTCGAACTATGAAAGTATTAAAGAAGTTAAGCTTTGTCCAAAGGTATGAAAAAAAATCCCTGTAAATGCTGTATGATGCTGTAGCATGGACCTTGTCAAGAATGGATGAAAATTTGCTTTGGTTGTTTTGAGAGGAAGATATATCGGCGAATTTTTGGTCCAATATATTAGTTTAAAGGAAAACATTTACCGCTAAGCTCTGTGCTCTATCAAGCTAAGTAAACCTGATCAAAAAGCTTAAAATATAAAGTGAGTGAGATGGCTCCAAACGCTCCGACCCGTAAAGTCTTCGAATTTAATTTCGAGGGACGGCGAAGTAGAGGAAGACGTGTCTTAGGTGGCGCACGAATTACGGAATCAAAAGAATACACAATTTAAATGAATGTCTTTTATTAAACAAAATCAGCTTCAGACTGACTCAAAAAATAATAATTACATTTTATTACAAAAAAGGCTGAGAAAACTCTCTCACTGTCCAAGCATATTGAGAGATGATCTGGTTGGGATGCTGCTGTTGTTTTGAAGTTGTTGTTATTGTGATGCTGCTATTGTTGTGATGCTCCAAAATGGTTTTGAGTGTAGAGACTTTCTTTTATTGATGATGTTGCTATGCTGTGGTTTCTAGGCAGCGACCAGCTTGCCCAGTCAGCAATTAAAGTAAAGATACGTTGTTTGTTGTAAAGAATGGCTTCAGTATGCAAACACGTAACTCACGCAGGTGGTAGAGGACCTCAACCAACTTGGCGTGCGAAACTGGAGAAAGCTAGCTAGGAACCGGTTTGGTTAAAGAATCATGTTGGTTGAGGCCCTGGTCCATCCCGGACTGTAGCGCCACCTTAAGTAAGTAAGTAAGATATGGCTGGGAGCTATGACATCTAGAGCGTATGGAAAGCGACGTAACAGACCAATAAATCTAAGAATTTAAATCTTATGGGAACAAAAATGTAGAACGACCTCAACCAACTTCATGCCCGTAACTGAAGAAACCAGCAAGAGACCGAGTTGACTTGAAAGTCTGAGCGTGTTTTATTTTGGACTGAAGTCGCCATTTTAAGTTTAGAAAAATTGAGTGTCATAGAAGAAGTGTGATGAAGGTGCTGGTCTCCATGAAAAAGCTACCTTACAAAACCAGACGGGAAACGTGGATGGTAGTTCTTAGAATTGTACTTGCCATTGATGGCCTTCGAGGTAGATACGATGAAATAGAAATATTTTTTTTTTTTTAATTCATGGATTGCTTTTTTCCAGTAAAGGTCATAAAAAAGGTTTGCCTCGGAGAATTTTTGATAAATCTTGTATGCTTTTTCTGTAAAAATTCCTTTTCCGGTCTTCGTTTTTTTTTTAATTTTTTGTTTTCTTGTCTTATGCTTCACTTGAATGTTCAGTTAAAAAAAAAAAAAACCTTAAGTAGTAAAATATTTTTTTTTTTTTGTGAAAATAAAGTCCGACAACGAAATGAACTCATTAGAACTACATATAAATAAATTGAAGCTTCCGTCTTATAAGAATTCCTTCTTTTCAAACAAATGACAATGATTGAACTAATTCCAGGAAATAACACTAAAAAAAAAAACTACCACAAACTAAAATAAAATAGTAAGATTCTTTTGCACACATACACAATGAAAATAAGGTGAATAGTTGGTATTTCTATGCAATTGCAAAAGAGTTACCTATTCAACAAAATTCAAAGGAAATGTGCTATTTTCCACTTTATTTCACTGCATTTTGGAGTAAAGTAAAGGAAGAAAAAGAAAGTAAAAAAGAATCCAACCCCTCCACTCTATGCACCAAAAGCTAGTTCTTAGTCCTTTTTGACGAACGCATCCTTCAATTATTGTTTCTCTGAAGTAGATGTAGTTGTTATCTTTTATAGATTTTTAAAAGAACATAAATTCAGCGGTTAGGTATACACAAATGCTTTGAATTATTTATTGCGCCTTTGAGCAAGCAATAAAATGTCGGTGGTATATAGATTTGTATACTATATGATAATACAGCATAACACACCACAAAATACAAAGGATTCGATAAATCTGTTAACAACACATGCATTAATTTGACAAATTGGTAATTAGAGTTTCATACTTTATTAGGTGCCATACGTATCCAAAAATGTTCTTATAAAATAATAATAGACTGCTTTTAGACGACTGCAATTTCTATCCGCAATTCTCTTTTGAGTTTCTTTCCGATTGCAGCATCCATTTAAACACTGCAAATTTTAATACCTGCAATTTTTGTTAAATGAGAAGGAAATATATATTTCCTCGCTCTTTACTCCGCTTATGTCTCAAACAATAAGAAAAAGCAACAAAGAAGAAAGAGCGATAAATCTGCAATTATTTCAACCTCTGCAACTTTGTCTACCCCGGACACCGCATACGTCCCCCGCCTACATGCTTAAAAATTGCAGGGGTAATTGCAGCATATTTGCAGCGTTTAAAAACAGTCATAGATACCAGAATTAAGAGCAAAAGATTAACTACTTGTTTCGGTAACTATAATTATAACTCAAAATAATACAATTTCTTATTGTTGAATTTTAATAAATGAAAGGGAAGCTAAGGACTTTGAATATTACTAATCTGCACTATTTTTGTCCTAAAGATATGAAACAGTTATACATAAAAGGAACAATTATATTGTTATTTGTAAATGGCGCCCGAGTGTGAAATATGATTAAGTATTAAAACAGTGACACAGTCTATTTTTACTCGGCAGAACTCGTGATATCCGTTGAAAATTTCACATCCTCGCATCGTCGTCGTTGGTGAAGTTTCGCTTATTCAAACAAAGAATTCAGAATTTTACATAGATAATGATAGAATGGTCTAACCCGGGCGCCAATTAAAAATTTTCAAATTTTGTATTTTCACTAGTAAGTCGTCTACTTTATATAGGACATCAGTTTTCATATTATGCAAAACTTATGATCTTCAGTAGGTTTTTCATCTTCCAGGGTCATCATAACCTTCATAAACCATAAAATAACGCATATATTTTCCCGGGCGCCATTTACCAAAAAGGTGTTTTTTTTAACCAATTATCGGATACACTTGAATATATTTATTATTCTAAAAGCTAAACCAATTATTTTTCTAAAAAAAAAAAAATACCAACCCGGGCGCCATTTAAATTTTTTTTTTAACTAATTATATCTTTCATTGCATAATATATATTCGTTGGCTTGTTAATACAAAATAATTTTAAGCTGTATTTATTCTGAAAACGCATCAGCAACATGTTTATTGAATTTAAGAACTCCACATTTCATAGAAATTTCTCATTATCCATAAAATATACTCTTAATTCCTTTGGGGGATAATTAAATGCAACTGTACAGTGATATAATAATGCTGTCCACTTACCACACTGACAGGACGACATTGAAATGTCAGAAATGAATATAATATTCCCTTAATGATGAAAATGAACCATTGTTTTCTTTTAAATTCCAAACAAAACGTGCATTATACGATGTGCGTGGTGGATTGTTTTAATTTTGTCCCCGTTTTATTTTAACCTTCAGGCGGCCATCACAATATCGTTTTAAGCTTCTGAAATCACAGGAAGGAAAGGAATCAAATTACGCACTATGTATACTGCCATAGAAAACTCCATTATACCCTCCCTCTTATGTCATGCGACATCACTCCAAAATCCGACAACTGTGTCCTTCATTTTCATTAATGCAAGGATTTACGCTAAGGGAACGTGCAAAGGACTGAAATTCTGAAATTGATAATTATTGTTTTTATTTTCTATTCACGAGAAACAAGAATTCGAGATGCCTGATGACTTTTTCACTTTTAACACCCCTGTCCTTAACTCACAATTAATAGCACAGGGATTGTGTGATAAGTCAAGAAGGTGGCTGCAATACTGATTTCGGACTTTTTATAGCTCTTTGTTGTGTACTTCCGCCAGGAAAACCATGATAATGATGATGATGCTGATGAGATAAATTGAATTGGGCTCATGGGGGTGTTATCGTCTGTTACGCCTGCTTTTTCTGGCATTCTCTGTGTGTATGTGCCATTGAAGTTCAGGGGTGGATTAATAATAATATAGAACTACTTTTCGTATAATAAAACTTAGGGGTGTACTGTACAATGTACATGAGTTAGAAAGGTGAGGGTGGTATATAGAGAGAGAGTATATCTTTCTGTTTGGTAAAAAGGCCATTAAACATGGAATTATGGACAAAAATGATTATTATCTGGTTTGTTGAACTACAGGGCTATCGCATAAGCTAAAGCAAACCAAACCATCGCACCGGTGTGTGTGTGTTCGGTTTTTATTTTTGTTTCTATATTAAGATTATCCTTAAAGAAGCAATGGCATCAGAAGTATAAAGGAATAAAATACCTTTTTGTTCTAGAAGAATGATTTTAAATGCGGTCAAAAGATTCAGGGGTTAAATATGCATCCAACCACAAGAATGCTGTTGATATTTATATTGTTTCGACCTTCCCATCTATATATATCTATGGTTTTATTATTAAGATGATAAATATAGAAGGAAAAGGTAAATGCATTTGATTTATTATTGTTGACCTTGTTAATGACTTTTTTTTATGAATAAATAGTTTTGATATAATGAGCTTAATCTTATTTTGTGACTCGATGGTGTTTAACTTGATGAGCTTTACAATAAATATTGAAATTAATATCTATTTTCATGATCTTATCTTCAATGGTTGTTGTTAAAATTAATTTCTAAATATATGGCAAAACTGATAAGTTAATACAAAGTAAAAACTTTGTTAAGTGTTTGAATAATTTTAACAAAATTACAATACTGTACTCGGCAGACTCCTTGCTATAATTTCTAGAAACAATTTTGAATTTTAATGGTGAAGTACATTCATAATCAGCTTAATTGTGAATTTTACCCGAAAAATATTTAATATTAAAATTTTTAGTTCACCCGTAATTTTAAAAACTATTGTGAGTTAAGCAAGCCCCAACGAAATTTCGCTCTCCTACTAAAATTTATGCTGTCAATCAATGTAAAACCATTCCGCCCGAAATGAATGTTCACAATAAGCGATTTTTTTTTCAAAAATGAAATTTAGGGTGAAACTCACAATAAGCTAAAAGTAAAATCTAAAATTTTCTGGGTGGAATGTTGTTCAAGTCAAAATCACAATAAGGCATCGTGAAGTAGGACTGGGTTATATGATTACTGGATGTCTAATAAAAGGCTATTTGGTAACTTAACACGCAGCTGTGCTATACTCAGTTGACTTCTAAGCCCAAAGAAACAGCGATTTTCAAGAGTTAGACTAAGTTCCAAAACGCATCAGTTGGGATTTTGATGCAAAATCGAGTTTCGAAAGTCCAAATAGAAATAAATACTAACGAAGTCATAACTTTCTAAACGCATCCCAAAAGTCACTAGTAAAGCGCATTTAGTAAATAGCAAACGTATCCAATTTTGTTTAGATGCTTTCATTTGACACTTTGACTTTGAGTAAATATATTTTAGTCTTGTTTTTTTTTCTTCTCTTAAATTAGGGTTTGTTATTACAATTTAACTAAAACGACATCTAACCGCAATTTCATTTTAAGCTTCATAAAATACGTTCTTAAATGCCAAACTGATATGTTAAGTGAAAATTATTGAAAACATACGGGTTATGTTCCAGATGCACATGAAAATTGCAATACTACCGCATCAAAACGTTTTGTTCGACGTTTTGGTAATCTCAGTGCCAGGACTGAATTTATTTATACAAAGTTCAAATAACTCAAAACTTTAGCTGTCTATTTTCAGTATTCTATCCAACACATTGATATATTAGGTGCCCATTTTTTTTGATAGAGTATGTGAACTTATTACTTGCTCTGCCCCTAATTGATAGTTAAATCCTTATTCTTCGCTCCTGGCTCAGTAATTAGAAAACCATTTTTTCGCTTACCTATCGTCGATTGTAAAATGCGATTAATTTGACGGACCTTTGAAACATAATATAGTAACTCTAAAGTATTGACGAGAAAGTTTTCACTATTCTTTCAAGAACTTTTTTTTAAACCAAATTATGAAAATCTTATTTTTCTCAAAAATGTGCCCACAATTTAAAAAAGAAAAATCAGTAATTTTGTTTACTAATTTTCTAATTATTAATTACTTATTATTTATAATGTTTTTGTTATTTTTAATACATACATATCTTTTAAATAAATGCTTGTAGATGAAATAAATAAATTAAAAAAAATTTTTAAGTATATAAATGGTACTTACACTTTAGACTAAAAAATTGTTAAAAAATCAATATAATTCAAAAAAAAATTAATTAAACAACATTTCTGAAACTGTTTTGACAACGCGATGTACACCATCTGATTTCTTACACAAATCTCAATTTATAAGAACAAACATTTTAAAATCGTTGGAGCGGTTACGCCATTTTTTAGTTTTTGTTAATGCTGAGTTTAAAAATTAAATCTGAAAAAAAAAATAATTCTTCCATTTTTGAAATATAAGATTTTCAAAAAATAATTTTGAAATTTTTTTAAAAATCCAAAATTTGTTCTTTTAAAAATTTTGATATGCAATATTATTAAGACTTATTAGAAGCTCATTAAAATTGGTTTAACAGATAAAAAGATAGTCGCAAACCAAAAAATTGATTATATGAGAGATAACATTTTTAATCTATAGATAATCGAAAGACAAATTTTAATCAAAATCGTAGGAGCTGTTTTTTAGAACAATGTGATTTTCCTTACCGGTTTTTAAACACTTGTATGGGAGGTACCGTTATTTTTGGTCATAAGAGTATTTTTTATTTAAAATCTGTCAGATAATGTTAAAAACCTACTGGGTGCCAAGTTTAATAAAAATCGACCAAGTCATATTGAAACATTTTTTAAAAATAAAAAACAATGTTTGGTATACAAAACTTTTAACACTTTTTGAAAGATTTTCTATAAAAAAAATTGGCCAACATCAGTTAAGTCGTTTTTAAGAAAATTTAAAATAAAAAAAAAATATTCTATGGGAGAGCAAGTTCATGCGACCCAGTCTTGCATTTTATTTAGTATATTTTTCAGTTGAGCTGGTGAATTTTTCCTAACCAAGTTATCGTCTACCGCTTTGAATAGCTTGGTAGCAATGCAATATAAGTTCCAGCAGCTCTTCTATTACGATATTTCTTGACAGTTTTGTAATGGTCCGAGTCATTGTCGGCCCTTGAAACTTTTAGTCCCAATAAAGAAATATACTATACAGTGTTGGCAAAAAAAAGAAAAAAACACATTGAAAAATCTTGCGCTTATTTTATAATTTTTATTTTTTTATTTTTATCACAACATAAAACTTAGTCTTAAATTCATATTTATTAGTATTTCTTTTATAATTTTTAAATAATTTGTAAGACAGCAAAATAATTTAAAACTCATTGAAAACTACGTGGACAAAACTAAAGCACATTTTTGAATTTATTATAAAATAAAAAAAATATTTTGGGTGTAACTTCTATTTTTTATAACGCCATCACAACTCCGAGGAGTAAATTCAATGATGTTGTTATTATTTTATCGAACTCGAGAGTTTTTTTGAAAAAATTTTATCGAAAAATGATTATTTATATTTGATTAATTATTATTGTATGTATTAATATTTTATTTTTTAATTTCGCTTTTTTCGAAAACTGTTCAATTTTCTTAATCAATTTCTAAACAAAAAATGTTTGTGGATATCTTAAAAAAATTGTTTTTCTAAAATTCAATATTTTGACATTATACCCAATCGCTTTAAAATTATATTTGGGTCCTTAATTATTTTTCTCAATTGTTTGTATTTCAAATTATCATTTTTTTGAGCGACTACTTATTTTTATAGGCTTTTTTATCATTGTGACAGATCATCCAAGTTTTCGATAAGAAGCAATTTCAAGAAGGCTTGATAATCTTATCTGAAAGCCTAGACTTGGATTTTTTGAACTTCCGGCCATTGATGTTAAGAAAGTAAAATGTCATTAATATACTTATCTATTATACGAGTATTATACATTTATATTGTCTACCTCCTTTTTTTCAATAAACTAATATTACATAATCTATTATCGGGTAAGCACTTCCACTTGTATATTTATTTTATATTCCTTGCTAACCTTTTTGAATTTTTAAATTGGACCAACGGACTATGCGACTCAGTAAAAAGGAAACCCAATTATTTTTAATATAAAAATAACACCCAATGCTATTCACTCAGACTTACTAACTAAAAAGAATTCTGAAGTAAGTATATTTTCACCTTATCCCCCTTAAGATCACTCTTTCCTCAATAAATATGCCAGTAGCAAAGCAACTACTGTAGATAGTAGTTCCGGTAGCGGTGTTGATGGTAGATATATATTTTTTTGGTTCCCCACTCTACAGTCTGGATGAAATCATTGAACTCCCTCTATACTCTCTGTACCTGTCATTATTTTCTTTTTCCTGACTTTTATTTGCGCCTAAAGATATACCTTTATAAGTACACATTTTTATTGCCTTGTACATTTTCTATATTCTCTAAAAGAAGGATGTCAATTGGTATAGCTAGTTTGGTTTGGAAGGTATCGTATCGTCTTAGTCTACTTAAGTTCTTCTTCTTACAGAATCCAGTGTGTATTACGTTACGGTATTTGAGAGGATACCAAAACCTATACTTATTCCTTTTTTTTTATTCTCGTTTATTTGGTTTTTTTTTCTTGCGCTTTTAATGATGTAGCAGTAGGAATGAAAGTGGTTACTTTCCTTGTTCTTTAGATTGCCCTGTTTATTTGTTTTTTTTTTGTGGATGTAATTTTTAGGAAATTCTAAGAAAAATGAAACCAAAAAGGAAGGCATGGAATAAAATAGATGAAAAGCTATGTAGAGAGATTCGGTGAAGAATAAAATAAAATTGAAAAAAAGTCAGAAATTAGAATTTTAAAGACGTTTCGGAGACATGACTCTTCATTACTTACATTAATATTGTTATGAGTTTTTTACACTAAAAAAAAAATATTTCAAATGAAAAGAGAACTGAAGAAAATGGCTTCAGTGTCACGATGAAATTTTCGTGTCAAAAAAGGATGATCGTGTCGGTTTTTATTCACTTTTACTTTTGTGAGTAATAAAAGCTCGTGGTGAGCTTTGGTGAGTAAAATAATATAGAGCTTTGGAAATAAACTTAAGCCACTTCTACGAAAAATCGATACAATTATACTTGTTTTAACGAAACATTTGACTTGATAAAAATACGCAAAATGTTTGTATAAATAACAGATGGTCCAAGAATTCATAGATTCGATAATCGTGAATATGACAAAAGTTCGAGTCTTACTCCAAAGCTGCCACAGGTTCGGTGATCGAGACAATTAATTTTCTGCTTTAAATAATTGTGTTTTTAAAAAAAAAAACTTAAAAATCACAAAACATAATTTTATACCAAACAAAATGGAATTTTATTTCAATTTTACTGAACTTACCAATTTATTTTGTGCCAAAACAAATATGTTATTTTAAACCATTTAATGACCATTATGGGTGTCAAGCTTACTTTTGGAGAAATGTTAAATCCTAAAGTCTCTTGCAAAGTTTGAATTTTCTAAAACTATGACAAATATTTAGCCATTCTTAAAATGAAATACACGTATACATCGTTTTCACCCTATAAATATATAAATTTGTTGAATACCTTGCTCTAAAATGACCCTCCTTTCATCCTATTGATATAACCTTTTATAAAAACAGAGAATTTTTAAAAATTCACCCTATACCTACATTTAAAAAAAAGACAATTAACGCTAAAGTCACCCAAATGATTACCTTTGAATCACAAATAGATTTTTTACCCCATTTCACCCTATAAATGGCTACATTTTAAATAATTTTTTTTCAATATTTTGACTACGAAACTGAGATATTTTCTTAGGAATTCTGTTTTTCTTAATGAAATTGCTGAGGCAGTAAATTTAAAAACGGATGCAATTCTTTTGTTTTCCCCTATTTCACCCTACAAATATCTAAATAAAAAAAAATACCCCGGAAAGTCCTCCTCTTAATAAAGCCTTTCAATAAGAAAAAGAATGTTTAAGAACTGGCGTTATTTTTATTTTACCCTGTTTCAGCCTAAAAATGGATACATTTTTGAAAAATGTTAGGTAAGTCAACAAGTTAAAACTCAAGTAAAACCTTTACTTCATAAAAATTATTTTTAAAATCGAATTAAATTTTCTGTTTTTCCCACTTAAGATAAAAAAAAATTTATTTTGTTTTTTTCTTTTTTTTTATATATATTTTTTATTTATTTATTTGATTTTTTTTTCTTTAACAATTTTTTATTTATATTATTATTATTTAGTTAATTAGTCTAGCAAATAAGTCGCTGTCTTTAGCGAGGCTGCACTTGTTGCTAGTTTGAGAATTCGAACTTAACTGACTGAACTTAAAAGTTAAAATATCTATCTAACTGCATTTAAAATTAAAGAATGCATAGTTTGCAAATTATTGTTTTTAAAATATTCAAATTTCATTTGGGGTAAATGAAATATGAATATGTATGTATTATTATGGTGGAGGGGAAGAGGGTTTTTCCGCTTGGGTTTGGTTTGTGCAAGGTATGCACAATGGCGTGGGAAACTGTTATATGAAATGATATGCCGTTAGGCAAAGGGGAGTATGGGAGGTGTTTAAGGTAATGGCTTGGGGACGTCTCAGACATAATTCTCTATAAATAGTAAATATTTTGAGCAAGCGTTTCAAAATTTGTTTTCTTCGACAGAAGTAGAGAATCATGTTAATTAGATTTCTAAGATCTCAGTAAAGCTTGTGTTGCTTTTATTTTCCACAGATATTAATTTATATAAACACAATTTCATATTCTAATACAACGTTTAGTCAAAATTTAAAGCAAGTGATAAAGAAATTTTTAAAGATTTCTATTTTTATTTTTTTTAGAAATTTTTTTTTTTTAAAGGGTTAAGATATGTGATAAAATGAATAGATGAAGGTGATGCTAACTTTTAATATAACCTATAGACATTGTTGTTTGTAAAAAAAATATTGTAAAAAAAAGAATTTTATTTAATAAAACAATTGAAAAAAAAAACAAAGTTACCTATACAAAATTTAATATTTTTTTTATATTATTAGTTTATTACATTTTGTAATTTTTTCCTTATGTTTATAGTAACGGGTTATTCATTTCTTTTTGTTTCAAGTTAGTAACACTGACATTTGACACCTGTCAAACTTAGCTGTCATTTGAAGTGTGATAATAATTAGTTAAATGTTTGCCATTTACGATAATGGATCGCTTAACAATCGAACAACTCGTTAAAATTATTAAAACTTACTACAAAAGTGGTGATTCAAACGTAGCCACTTTTAGCGCATTACGCGATGATTATGGTCATTATAATCGACCGACTACAAAAGCAATCGGTTAAATTGTGAAAAAGAGAGTGGAAGCGTTACTGATGTCGTACTCGTAAGGCCTGTGCATCATCGTAAATCACACTCTGTCGAAAATATTGCTGCTGCAAGTGCAAGTGTTGTTGATGATCCGAATCTATCGATTTTCCGGCGTTTGCAGCAATTGAACGATTTTTTTGGCCGGCGTCGATTGATGATCATGACTTGAACGATATGTGGTTCCAACAAGACGGGGCAACAAGCAACACAACACGGCCAATTATGGCTTTATTGCGTGAGAAGTTTCCTGGTCGGTTTCGACGTCAATTGGCCACCAAGATCATGCTATTTGACACCGTTAGATTTTTTTCTGTGGGGCTATGGAAAACACCGTATTTACGCGAATAATCTCCGAACTCTAGATACACTAAAAACCAACATTACTCAAGTTATGGCTGACATACCGCCCGAAATGTGCGAAAAAGTGTTTAAAAATTATCTCAAAAGATTCGCATGCTGCGAATTCCGAATTCCCGAGGCGGCCATTTCAATAATATTGTTTTTCACTGCACTTAATGGCAAAATCCAAACTTTATAAAGAAATAAAATCAATGTATCGCTGTGTGTTTTTTATTTAGCTTTACTTTCGAAACCGAAAAATCAATGACCTTGTATAAAAAATAATTTTCGAACCTCTATAATTATTTGAACACAACATCGAAAACAAATCCTTTTCTTTTTTAGTACCTACCAACATTGCAATTGAAAATCCTGTTTAAATCCAGAAATTTAAAATTACATATCAAAATTGCAATGACAACTTATAGCGTCCAAGTTAATCTCCATGAAATTCAATTGTATTGATATTTTAATTACGCAAAAAAATTCTTTCAGTGTAATATACCTATTATTATTTTTATTAACATTTATAACACCTACAGCTTCTGACACTTAGTAACACTTACCACCAAATTATACACCTTCATCCAATACTCCATCCCCCTTCCCCCAACGCAATGTCGTATCATATATGAACCATCATAATATCTGACCAGGATCACGAACTCGTAATATTGTAATTGAAACATTTTACAAAGCTTCTATATTAAAATAATTGGAAAGTGCCAGAGGCTTGGCTGCTTGGCAGCTATATGATGTAATGGCATTTGACATTAAAAAGGAGGGTAACATCTATACCTACTTCTATTTAAAATAGGCTGAGCAAGGGAAAAATTTCAAATTTTACTTAACATCAACATCATAATAATACCGAACCAACAAAAATTCCCATCACATAGAAATCTTTCTTTTAATACAAAAATGTTCATTAAGAATTTTTTTATAACAATTTTCTTTCCGGAATGTTTCCGACAAAAAACGACGTTATCATTTTATCAGTTTTTGTTGTTGTTGGCTTCTGTTTCGAAGAACATCACTTAAAATTCATACAATTATTAGATGAGTTTTTTTTTTTTGTATGCTTATATACAAAATAAAGTGTATAGGTACTCGTATACTGTGTGTGTATATTTTAAATTGACGAAAAAGATACGACGACCAACTCGAGTGAGAATATGAGAAGGAAATTGTCATAATTAGAGCGTACAAAAGTGCGTGATGTCCTTAATGGAAATTAATTAACTCGGTTGCGAATGATTTCCTGTTTTGATTATTGAGTTGAATTTTGTTTTTTTTTTTTGTTATACAAGATTATGTTTTTTTTTGATTTTGATAATGACTTCCTCGATTGTTGTTGTTGTTACTGTTTTTTTCTTGTTCTACATTGTTATAATTTTTTTTTATATTTTTCGTCTTTGATTTTAGCATCAAGAAATGAAAAGTCTCATGCTGTGTAGAGGTCAAGGTCTTTTCTCCCGTTTTTTTTTGCTTTTAAGCTAAAAAGCGAAAATGGAAAAAGGAAGTAATAATTATTTTCCGCTTGTAGTTTTAGCCGGATACCAAGGAAATTAAGTGCTGATTGCGAAAGTCAATATTATGATTGGAATTTCAATATAGTTTTTATAAGTTTAACTTTTAATTTTACTTTTCCTTTTTCTATATTTTTCCGCATCTGTAGATTTTGATTGTAGTTATACTTATAGTTAGAATACCACCACCAGATGTCGTAACGTTATTAATTTAGAGTTTTATGATTAAAGTTATAGAAAGTTTAAATTATTTTGGATGATGGGCAAGTGTTTCCTTTTTTTTTTGTTTGCATTATCAGTTTTGTGCAAAAGTTTTTTTTTTTTTTTGTTCAAATTAAAAATTTTTATAATTAAAGAAAGAAGTTAATGGCGTAAAATTTAAGATAATTAAGTACGATGTTAAAAGAGCATTTTCTTAATTTTAGAAGAGTTGGAATCGTGTTATTTTTTATCATTTTATTATAAAGGATTTTTCAATAGAGACGGGTTGATTTTGACAGCTCGTGGCGGCCATATTGTTTCTTTTTTTTTTACTTTCTGTCAAAATATTGACATTTAATCAGTTACTAAAGGCAAATCATCGTAGCAAAATACAGCGTTGAGCAACACGTGCAAATTATAAAAGTTTATTATCAAAATGGGGGTTCTCTAGTAGCAACGCACGATGCACGCGTTGCGCCCTTTTTATGGGGTACATGGTCGTTCTTCCACACAGCTCAAGACACAATCGATATTCTGTACGAGCGGTTTCATGGCATGTTTATCTTGCGCTGAGGCAACGTGAATTGGCCACCAAGATCGTGTGATTTGACCCCTTTGGACTTTTTCTTGTGGGGTTTTCTTAAGTCGCAGGTCTATGCGAATAAGCTTCAAACCACCGCGGCCCTCAAAGACAACATTATGGATGTCATCGGTCAAATTCAGCCTGATTTATGCGCTAAAGTCCTCGAAAACTGGACCTTTCGAATCCGCGCCACCCAGCAAAGCTGCGGAGGCCATTTGAACGATGTTATATTTCACGCATAATGTCATTGATAGGGCTCTCAAATAAAGATACAAATTTATTGATATCTTATATATATGTAACTTGTTTTATTCAATTTTAATATGGAAGACCCTTTATTTAAAATCACCAAACGTCTATTTTAACTTTTTAGAAACATACTTATTACAAATGTCAGTTTGACAGTTAAAAAAGTGAATAGGGTATGTTTGTTTACTTTTTTTAACGAACTGTCACTTTTTAGGCTTGTTCAAGTGAAGTTTATTAAAAATAATGGCGCAAAATTTTAAACAACCTATTGTTAAGGGCTTAGCACATTACTAGTTAGCAATTTGCTAAACATTTAGTAATTTACTAGCTCTTCCGAAATTTTAATCCTTTTTTTTCGTTTTACTAACTAGTAAAATACTAATTCCTTTTTATTAAAAACGGTGCATCTGAACACGTCCAAACAATGACAGTTCGTGAAAGAAAAACAAACCTAAACCTAGGGAACGGACTTAATAATTTGAAATGTCAGAAGTCAAAGTGACAACCTAAAATAATTTATTTTGTTATTTGTTTATTGTGACAACTATTTTGTTATTTTTTTTTGGTGAAATCAGAAGCCCATGTTTTGTTATTCGGTCTTTTATGTTTAGGTTTTCAACCAAGAGCCGAACTGTAGTCTTATTAAACCTATACTTGACCTGGAGTAAAATTCTCCATCGTCCAGCCCTTCAAAAGGATTTGCTCGGGACTTGAAACATCGCACTTTTCTGCACATAGCTGAGTCTTCGAACATATCGAAATCTTCGTCTTCCGAAAAAAATTTGTTGTTTTGTATTTATGTACTTTGAAAAACAATTGCCACACGAATCATAAAAAAAAAACACAATTTAACTCTGCCAAAATTTTTTTTCGGGGACAATGACAGATTTGATATGAATTTAGCAAGTTATTAAAAGTTAAAGTAGCCATTTTGTGATTTTAACTTTAGTAAAATGTTTAGAGATAGTAAGTTGCTAAAATCGTTTAAAATTAGCAAAATCTTCTTTTTAACTTAGTAACTTACTAAAATCGCTTTAACATTTTATTAAATCGTTTAAAATTTTGCGCCAATAAAATTAAATTAAGATGATTTTAGTAAAGAGGTTTAAAGTAAGTAAGTTGGTAAGTAGTAGGTATCATGCTAATACCTTTAAATCAGGCTGTTCGAAATTTTGCGTTTTTAAATTTTGTACTTGTGTATTATTTTTTAACTTCTGTTTTCTTATATTTAATTGCAGGGTTATTTACCAAGACATTGTAAACAAACGAACACAATTATTTACCAAGATTCTAAATTTCGTCAATTAATCAAGGTTAAAATATTGTCTGATAAATAAAACGGATCACTTTCTCAGAGCAGGTGCTCAATATCCAACGAAGTGAATGCAATTATTAATGAAATTTATTCATATACTAAATGGATAAATTGCTACGAAAAGTGGAGTTTTGAGCAGGTTTTTCATTTTAGGCATACCAACCATTATCTGTGAATGTACAGGAACACAATTATATATTATAAAGAAATAATGAATATCAGAATGCCTTTGGGAGGTATACCAACAGGTATAAGTAATAAAAAGGTACTTTGCACGCACATGTATACAAATAATGTTGAACAAAAACATCATTTTTTATTCAACCTGATACTTTTTTGCATTTTGTTAAATTTTATGGGATATTATATAACGTAAACTCATTTTGACACTTTCTAGACACTTCCCACAGGGACTTAACACCAGCTATCCAGACAGCTTAAAAGCACTGTCTAAATAGGGGTGTAATTTGCTTTATATGAAAACTAATGTGTGTATAAATATTGTTTGGCTTTCGTTTTTTTTACATCACACATTCATCATGTTTTTTTCACTATCCTCACATAACACGAGTAAAAGGTAGTGAGTGCGAGCATAAAAGCATTAAAGCATTACCAGATTATTTGATATTTCTTGTTGGGTTGGGGTTTGCAAAAAAAAAACAACATTTTTTTTGCGTATGGAATTATTTATGCAGCTTTAAAGCTGTCTGGATAATGTTAGGTCCTATCTCATGTGGGAATTTTCTGCGGACAGTCACGACTCACGAAATTGGTTGATGACTTTACTTTATACATATACATATGTATATCTCGTGAAAATATATAAATTATCAGGTTTTATAAGATTATATTTTTGTATAACACATTTTTGTACCTTTAATGCTTTATTAAATGTAGTTTAGTTGACTTTTATCTCGAAAAAGTAAATCCATTCCTTCATTTCTACTATTAAAATTTAGTAAAAATTAAATAATTCTTTTTTGTTAAATTTTTAAAGTACACAGGTGCAGAAGGTAGGCTTGGTATATTAATCAAATGTAGAATAGTAAAATTAAATTTGGTGGCGATACAGCTCGTGTAGATCTAGGAATTAGAGACTTACAACTCTAAACCACTCATGTGTGCATGGTTATTGACAGAAATAGAGTGGAGGGGACTTACGATTTTCTGCCGAATCTTAATGGCTTGAAAATGTAACGATTTTGCAAGCATAAAGGTTCGAAAATAGATCAAGCCCAAGTTTGTTCCCGTTTTTCGTTTATAACTGCTCCAGAAATAAATATTGTATAGAAATTTGTAGATATGTAATTTAAATTGCAACAAAAAGGTTTTGATTTTTTTTTTTTTTTTTAGAAAAAAGTAACAAAAACCAAGAAAACCGAATTAAACAAAATTTTCGGTTGAATTTTCGATTCAAAATAGCTTTTAACGGCCTTTAGTCCACAAAAATTTAAGCGTTTCGTCCCGGCGATCTCACTTGGGCTCATCAGTTGACTAGTGAGGACCTTGTCAATACGCAATTTTTGTTAAGTTCAGTTCATCTTACATAGATTTCATGACGAATATCTAGTGTGAACTACATCCAACAAGACTAGAATTCCTAGTCATTAAATTGGAAGTTTTTTTTGTTTTGTTTTTTACCTAGGTCCTCACTAGTCAACTGCAACTGATGAGTCCATGTGAGATCGCCGGGACGAAACGCCTAAATTTTTGTGGATTAAAGGCCGTTAAAAGCTATTTTGAATCAATAATTCAACAAGTCCAATTTAATAGTGCTAAGTCTACTACTTGGCTGATGTATTTTAGTAGTATATAGAATTTGTATTATTAAAAAAAAAAATCAAAAAAATTTTTCGCTAACTCTGATATATACTCAAAAAGCAGACCCCCTATAAAACTGCATTCAAACTTAGACCATTTTAAAAGCTTTTCTCGGATGGTCTACAAATAATTTCCCGTTTGCTGTATAGGATAGGTACTATGAGGGGATTTTCCTTAAACAAGAATAAAATTACCTATGGTAGAAATTTGAATTTTCATTTTAGCTGATCTGGAACGAGTGATTTTATTTTTATTTCAATGTTTTCGAAAACGGAAACACTTACGTAAATATAATGTTTTCATATTTTTTGAGAAAATACCTTAATTTTGGGTTATCCATAATATCCCATTAATGACTTTAAACATTTCCATATAATTCCGCAGCTTAGTAATTGAACCGTTCTTTTCGACTTTCGAGTTTCGTGTTAACAGCTTAATCAATTCTAATTAAAGTTTTTATACAGGAGGTATACAGGAGGAAATCATTTTGCATTTTATAAAAAAATTTAACAAAACAAGATTTAAAATTAATCTTTAAAAACAAGTTGATTTTTTTAATTGAAGTTGAATTTTTAATTAAAATTAAAGTTTACTCAAAATTGGTTTATCATTTTTTTTCTTAAAAAATATTTAATATAAATTTTATAACAATCTTAATATAAATTTCTTTAATATAAATAATATAATATAAATAAAGATTTATTATAAAGAAATCAAATGCTGTACAGTGTGTTGGTGTCAAAAAAAATTTAGGCGAAAGTTTAATTAATTTATTTTTAATTATGTTGATACATAATTTACCTTTTTTTATATTAAACTGTAAGTTGCAGGCATTTGTTTTTGTTTTTTTGAATATTGCATAAAATAAAGGCTCTAATAACTAATTTTTGTTTGCAGGATTTTTGGTTAGTTCAGTATTTCCTAAAAAGTTACCTAAATTTGTACACGGGCTTTTAGTTTTGCGTCGTGGAAGGCGGCGAAATTATATTTTTTTTTTTTTGAAAACTGCTTATAAACTATCAATTTCTTGAAATATTATGTCAGTCAAAAATTGTAGCTTATAAAATTCTTTACAAAAAAGATTGTAAAATTTTAAGGGCCGATGTTGAATGTGTGTGGCAGTGTTGCCGCTGAAAAAAATTAAAGAGTGTCCCAAAAAGGGTCCCGAGACAAAAAAAGGGTCCCATATAGAAAAATGCCACAATGTATAAAATAAAATAGACTAAACCCATTTCATAAACATTTATTCAAAATCTCGATTAAAAATTATTTTCTTCTGATTATACCTACATAAAACATCAAAAACTATTCGAATAACAGAAAACAAAATACGGTGTAGTGTCTTCTGTCAGTTTGCTTTTGCTGAATGCAAAGATGGGTTCATGTCGAGATAAAATGACAACGTTCAGTACAAAATTTTGTGGAATTGAATTTTTTTGTGAGAAAGGGAAATTTTCAGAAGTTTTCTTATTGAATTAATAAAAAGGGGCCAATTGGGTCTTTTTCAAAAAAGTGGTGGCCACGGGCCCCGAACGCAAAATAGTGGCCATTTGGCCACTATAGTGGCCAAACGGCAACGCTGGTGTGTGGTTCACAATAAGCGTTAAGTTTTTTTCTGCATTTCATTTGACATTTCTCAATTTCAGACTAACTCAATTTGATCCATGGAAAGATACACAATCGAGCAACGGTCAGAATGGTGGCAAGAAATGGCAAAAGTGGATGATCAATTTTCGAAGAAAATCATCTTCAGTGATGAGGCACATTTTCACCTCAGTGGATTCGTCAATAAGCAGAATTGCCGCATTTGGGCTGGCGGCATCATCGGGCCGTATTTTTTCCAAAATGAGGCCGGTCAGGCAGTTACTGTGAATGGTGTTCGCTATCGAGAGATGATAACGAACTTTTTATGGCCCGAATTGGAAGATATAACAATGGCTCTTTTGCGCGTCAAATTCAATGGCCGCGTTATCTCACGTGGTGGCGATATCAATTGGCCGCCAAGATCATGTGATTTGACACGGTTGGACTTTTTTCTTTGGGGTAATTTGAAACAAAAGGTGTACGTCGATAAGTCAGCAACAATTCAAGAGCTAAAGGATGAGATAATTCGGCACATTAACGGCATAGAACCTCAATTATGCCTCAGCGTCAACGAAAATTTGGACCATCGGATGGAGGTGTGCCGCTGAGGTCGCGGCGGCCACTTGGCCGATATTTTGTTCCATACATAATTGAACCATACCAATATTATCATAATAAAAAGAAATGGCAATAATTTCCAAAATAATTTGTGTTTTATTCAAAAGCAACATCGGGCCTTAAAATTTAACCACCCTTTACTTTGTTTTTGTAAGAGCAATAATTTTTGGAAAATACGTGAGCAAACGGGCGTACGTCATTATAATTGTTGGATATCCAAGTCACTGAGGTTTATTGTAGAAAAAAAAAAAAACAAACGCATCCATTTTATTTACCCCAGAAATAAAACTGATATTGGAAAGTTTTGCGGTAAATTTTCTCAAAATCTATTGCAGAATTTTAATTAGGACCATTACGAATAAAACCATGTTTGGTTTTAACTTTTTTTGTATAGAGTTTAAGGGCTTAAACCATTTCCGCCATTGGTTTTTAAACAAGAACTCCTAAATAGTAGAATTATTATTGCCTATTTAAAGAACGAATGTTTTTGGAAATTAGGTTTTTGAATATTTTGCAAATAATATTTATTGAACTGGCATACAAAAAATAAAAAAAAAAAAATCAAGGAAATTTTACGTATATTTAATAATTTATTTTTAGACAATCGCATTGACGATTTTTGAAGTTTTTTCTGCATATTAATTTATATTTGTTGAAAAGACAGGCAGTCTTCATTTTTTTTACTAAAAAAATATTTTATAAAACACCGACGGCCTTCTTTTTTGGTTTGACATGATTTAAAAGTCCTTATAGCTCTGTTTAAATAACGAATTGCATTCTTTCGCATTTCTTTTATACATAAAATCTTTAAAATTATAAGCCATTAGACCTATCAGACCTCCAGTGCGCTCCACCTATTTAGACTAATTATGTTTTTAATTCCAATTTTTTTTATTTTTTTATAATTATATAGAAAAGTATGCGCATCTTATCAATTTTTTGGCTAACAATTTTGAATAATTTCTAACTTAATGGTGCATTCGACTCTTGCCTTTTGGTAAATTTCACATTACATAAAAAGCATTAATAATTTGTCATTCATATTTACTAAATGAATTTAAAATATTGTTAGTTTAAGTTTATATTGTAGGTATGAAATAAAGTTACATTAAAAAAAAAAAAAAAATATTTCATGCGCTTTATGTCCTTATGACTCTCTGTTGTAAGTACCTACCCCCAAAAATATAGAAGGCATCAAAGCTCTCAAAAATATAATTTTTTTCATACCTAACTAAATTGAAATCAAAAAAGTTTTGTTTTCATTCAAGGAATGGTCCTTGTTAAGAATCACCCTTACATAATATTATAAACCTATGCCTTGAAGGCATACCGTTGCTGACAAGAATATTAAAAAAAAATAAATCACATACAAATATCAACTAATCATTCTGTTGCTTCTTTCTATAAATAATTTTTTTTTATTAAAAAAGTTCAATTTTCCTTTGAATCAGTTAATATTTTGTGAACGTTTTCAAACTTTTTCAAAGTACAAAAATATAATGATAGACAAAAAATTCTCATAACACAGGTTGTCGAACTTAAAAGTAAAATAAAAATAATTCTTCGTTGTACTAAGGTACCTACTTTTGTTAAGTTCTTCCCTTGTGAAAAGCGTTATCATTTAAGCCAACTCAATCACAGATATTCCCTTAACGTTTCTGCATATACAACAAGGCGGTATAGCACGAAACTTATATCTATATAATATATTCCTTTAAATACTTAATACGAATGATTTATTTATAAGTCACAGAATATTCCATATATAGCTTCGAATGCCATTTATATCACAAATCTCATTCTCAATCGCATTTCAGAAATCAATTCCCCATCATCATGTCATACGTGCGGCACTTTACTTTCAATTTACCGCATCGGCATTAAATGGCGTCATCGCCCACCCGCCCGCCGGCCCGTCATCGGATAAATATACGATACGATATACGAATATACGTTACGGTCGTCACTTTATAGCCATTATGAGAGTGTTGTCGTCACATATTCGCGATTTTAACACGGCACCCGTGCATTAACCTCATTTCTCTTCCATCAAACACAAAATATTAATGTTTCCATCAGTGCGGCATGGTTGCCAGTGCCACGCCCCCATGAGACTTCCCACGCCCGCCCGCCATACATCCATCCACACCGACAATCCGTCCCAAAGGAAGACGAGGGGAAAAGTTTTACATTTCAATTGTTTACTCAAGCAATTGTAATACACACAGTGCAGCCAGCAGCAGTGGTAAATGTTGGATCCCTTGAAAGAATATAATATCCTTTCAACGGCCCAGCCCGCCGCGCCACTGCTGCCGTCGCTACCGCCCGCACCATAGCAAACCCCATTCCCCCTGTTGCTGCCCAAAAGCGAATGGAATTTTTATCGCAGCAATAACAATTGCAAACGATTTGAATTCATTTAGCACACACGCAAAACACTTTTTACCATGCAATCCATAGACGAAGGGGTTGGAATGTGGAAATGGGGAATGGGGGCCTGATGGGACTTGAGAGGGTAAAAAATCTCTATGATGATGGTTGAAAGAAACAGAACTCAGCGGCGGCGACGACGGCAGGGGTAGAATAATCTAAATGTTTACCAAACACGACTCGGAAACGGAACTCCCTGCACAGAAAGATGGCGAACTTTAATTTTTTTCTGTGTTTCCTTTTTATATATTCTATTGTTTTAATAGCACTTTCTTTTTCTACTTCTTCTTCTTCTGCATTGGAAAACAGTATTGTCGTTTGTTGTTGTTGCTATATACTTGTGTTAAAGGTGTAACTCTCCCTCTTTTATTCCTTTTCTGTCATAAATAATGATGAGAAAGGATACTTTCACTTCTTATCTTTCACTTTGAGATCCCGAGCTCGTTTTCGGGCTTGAAAATCTCATTAAAAAAGATTTTATTTTTGCTTTCGAAAACGAAAAAGGAGGACAAACTGCTTAGGCAAGGACTTACGTTGAGTTGTTAAAGTTGAGGTGGCTTTGTATATCGTTTTTGTTTGGTATATCCTTTTCCCATAGCAAATATCTTCTTTTTTTTTTTATGTTACCTAACTTGTTTTTTTATGTTGAGCATAAATTACGTCCCTGTTGCATTTATCGTTCATTCTCCGGTAATATTGATATTTTGTGTTGTTTCCTTAGACTAAGAGTGGGAAGGTATTTTAAAAAATTATCTCAAAAATCCTTGTTTAAGGAGTTTGGTCATATAAAATCACTTTTTGTTGTCCGAGAGTACGAAATGCATATCTTTGTTAATAAATATATGATGGTTTGAGGTTTAGTGCGGTATTTTGTTGTTCAGTGAGGACATAATATTGGTGTATTAACATTTTACTTTCAAGGATATTTATTAATTTATGAAGTTGTTCAAAGTTAGCATCGTTAACTGTGGATTTATGATTCTGATGGTTAAGTTGAGGATAAGGTTCGTCGTCGTTTGTCATAAAAAGGGAAACAAATTTACCTACTTTGTTTGATATTTTTCTTTTTTTTTGTGTTTTATCTATTTTCAGCGTGTTACGGTGTTACACTATATACTAACTCATTTAAACGAAGGACATTTCATTTTAAGCAGAAAAAAGATAAAACAATATGAAAAAGGTGACAAAAAGAGCTGACGTATAAGATTACATCATAAAATTTGTAAAAGACAATTTTAAGTTTATGAAGTTGTTTTTTTTTTTTCTCGGTAGATATGGAAGAACAGTGTGTGATGCAAGCTATAGGAACAATATAATTGATTTGTTCGATGTTCTCTAATCCAGTGAGTAAAAAATAAATAAATAAATTGGTTGGCGCGGCAGCTCATGTAGAACCAGGGCCTAGTGACTTACAAACTCTCAACCATTCTTGTGTGCGTGTTATTGGAATAGAAGGGACCCTCAATTTTCTGCCGAATCCGAATGGCTAGGGTGAGAAGCACTTTTTCATGACAAGAGATACTCTTGGAGGATTTGTCAATTCCTCGCAAGAGGCAGTAACCCGTGAAAAATATTTCTGTTTCTAGGTGGCATAAGCTGGGAATCGAATTCAAGACCTTAGGCGTAACAGTCCAACGCACTAACAATTACGCCACTAATCCAGTGAGTATTGATGGGAAATGTCAGTGCATTTCATATAAATATCAAAAAGTACATAGTTGCTCAGAATACTATTTTACATAGTCAGTATAACATTTGTATGATAAAATTGTCTATTTTTTGTAGCTGTAAAATAGGTACTCATACAAACACATGATTTCTACCGATTTTTCAGTTTCATCGTATACTGAATTTTGTTTTCATTTCGTCAGAAAATTTCATAAATCATTAAAAACATGTTCAATCAAAATTTTCTTCTTTCTGCCGAATCCGAATGGCTGATTATGAGAAGTAATTTTTAATGACAAGTACTACCAGAAAGCGCAGGAAAATAAGTAAGACTAGGTCTCACGAAAAATTGATTTGACACCAACGCAATGTACACCAAGTGATTTCTTATACAAACCGCAATTTATGGGAAAACATTTTTAAAAATCGTTGGAGTAGTTTTTTAAATAATATTTTTTTATATATAAAATTTTGAATATATGTATTTTTAAAATAAATTGGTACGCCAGTTTGATGATATAGTCGAAAACCCAAAAAATGCTTCTATGAGGGGTACTATTTTTAAATGTTTTCCTCAATAAGATGGTAGATTATTCTGATATTAGTTCATACAAAAATTTAAATCCAAATCGTAGGAGCCAATTTTGAGAAAAATGAGATTTTCAATAGGTACCGGTTTTTAAACATTTATATGGGAGGTACCGGTATTTTTGGTTATAAGAAAAATCGTATTTAAAATCTTCTAGATAATCTCAAAAAACTGTTGGGTGACAAGTTTAATAAAAATCTATCAAGTAGTTTTCGAATTATTAAGATCTCAAAAAAAAAATTGGTAACTTTTTTTAAAAATCCAAAATTTTTTTTTGAAAATTTCTATACACAATATTTTTAAAATTATGGTTAATATTCTCTATAAAGAATTTGATCAAAATCAGCTGAACCGTTTTTGAGAAAATCGAAAATCTAAAAAATGGCAGGTAGATATTATTCAAAACCATTTTTCCGAAAATTTTATTTTATGAAATGGTAGCATTTTTGTAAAAAAAATTATTGATTAAAAAAAGAATATGTTGGCGCGTTTTTGAGAAAAATAAGATTTTCATTTTTTGCTAAAAAAAATGTTTGGTCTTAAAAAAATTTAAAAAAAAAAACTTGTGGGGGGAATGCCTAAAAAACGCTGAGTACCAAGTTTAAAGAAAATCGACCCACCCATTTAGAACAGACAGACAGACAGACAGAAAGAATTGCGAGACTCACTTTTTTCGAATTCGCTATATACTCGTAATCGTAATGTCAACTTTGATCAAAATATCGAGTTCGTTTTTTTTACGAATTTATAACTATAACTAACTATATATAACAAATAAAAAATCTTATGGGAGTTTTTTTCTAATTTCAAGAGCTTTATATATCTGAAGAGTTTGTTTCCATCTACTAATGTAAGGCGAAGATGAAATGTAATGAGAAGATGAAAATCACTGTTTTTGTATCAGGAGAGTATCAGAAATTTAGAAAGACCAAAGCGGATATTTTTTTAAATTAATTACACACCACTAGATTGGTTGGAAATCGTTTGACTTTATTTTAATTTTAACTTAATTTATTTCTTTAATGACGAGAAATCCTATTTTTGGTTTTCGAGCAAATTTAAAGTGCATACCCGTTTATCTATTAATCGCCCGAATAAATTGTAGCAAATATTCTTAGCTAAATAAAAGCACATTTGTTGTATTTTCAATATTCAAATTTTCGCTTAAATAGGCAAATAACTAAGTTGCCTTTAAAGTGAACTACAATAAGAACTTTTAGCGTTTCTAAATAAATTGAAGTTCGCACTGTTATAGAAATTGTAGCTTTTCGAATTTTAATTTGTTGCGTCAAAAATGCATTTTTTTATGCTTTTATAAGTCTTTTTAAAGTTAAATAAATGCATATTCGTTCTTAAAGTATATTCTGTCGTTCTGTAGAAAAAAATTGTATTCCTCTGGAGGTGGCTATGTATTCATGACATAGATATGACAAGTAAGTAGATGCAAGAGATAATCTTGTACTAACAACTGCTCATGCTCTCCAGAGGTAAATGTAATAGATTTTTTAGTTAATTACATTTTAAGTTGATTTAACTACAACACTGTAGTTAGACTCTATACAGTTTTATGTAATAAATTTTACCATTTTTGCTTTCGATTTTACTCCTATTAAGTTGATTAAAATTCAATTGTTTTAAATAAATAATTTCACTATAGATCGGTGATGGATTTTAATAATATAAAATAATAATATAATTTCATTACAGCTATAATAGATAGATTCACAAATAAATAGAATGTGACAGTTATTTCAGCTGTAGTTGTTTATGACAGTTTCAATAAATTTAAAAATCATTACATTTATAATTAATATACATATGTATGTACCAATACAGATTTTTTTATTATTTTTTTATTACATTTTTATCTATATACAAAAATAAAAAGAATATTTGTAGTGAAACTCGATGTATGTAAAACTAAAAGTCGATGATGAGAATTTCAACTGGCACAGTACACTTATTTATTACTGTAACATACTGTTTGACAACAAAATCAATATGTCAACACACCAGAATTTTACTGTGGGACAAGACTGTATTCACGTTGTGCATATCAAACTCATTCTGCGTAATATATTGTATCTATTGAATTTTATCTAACGAGACACACGCCTCCACCACCGACCAACGTCTTTATATTACGCGATATCGCATTTTTTCCTGTCAGTAAAATATAAAAACCTCTTTAAAATAAATACAACAACAACAACAACAATAACAAAAACAAGACTATATTGATGACTACTTAAATGGCAACATAACGGCTAACGAACTTCATTCTGATTTTTATGAAACACATTCCTTCCGCAATCAGTTTATTGATAATAACAGCGTGTATCCTCCATTTAAGGATTCTTTTGTATATATAAAAAAATAAAAAAAAAAAACAACAACAACAAGAAACAATCAAAAGATTTAACAGGCGATTAGCCAATATTCATTCAGATGGTGGGAGTACAATACGTATACGGTACATCGTATACTTTATCATTGTGCAACTTCTGCAGCAATAATGATATGTTTTTTTTTTTATGGAGAACATCAGAGAATACAAGTATACGAGTATAAGATAATAGTCCTTCAGATTTTCATGGCCATGGAAATTGACTATAAATATTTTGTATAATAAAATATAAAAATACATATTTTTATACGCTTTTCAATTTTTCAATGTATGCATGGTAATTTAATTTATATTTGCAAGGATGTTTTGTTATAAAAAATCAAGAAAAATTATGGTTTTACAATTTTTGATTTTATCTCAAGCTGCAAATTTGAGAAAAGAAAATATTTTAAGTATTTTTTTTTGTAATAAAAACGTCTTTATTGCTCAATGAATGATATAAATCAATTTTGCGATAGCATTTTGTCAGAAATGTCATTAAATTGCTTTCGCAGGTAAACTGAGATCATAATAATTATACTAGAAGCTCTTTAAACCTCTTGAACTATACTTTCGTAATAGTCATTAATTTTGAAGGGTAGCTCTTTAAACATCGGATGTTAGTTGTAAGAATTTTCAATGTTGCAAAACAAGTAATATCCTTTTACCCAATTTGTTCTTCTTACTTTAATTTTTCCAAACCACTTCTTTTTGAAGAAAATAAAAAAAAAATAAAAAAAAAAAAAAATAAAAGTCCTCCCTTTAAATGGCATGAAATATTTGTAATCACTTAACTGTATATGGTATATATTTACTAAGTGCTTCTATAAAGTAAATGTTCATTTATAAATATCAAAGAAGAAGTTCATGTACAACTATTTATACATACAAACATATACGAGTATATACATATCTTCTTGCAAGTAGGACTGGTGCATATTTAATAAGACCAAATCGGATTTCTTCAAGCAAAAGTTGCAACGAAACGGCATAATGATTAAGCAACAAAAATAGCAACAACTATATTGGGTTTTGTTGCAAAATGCAACTTCAAATATGTATAAGTAGATACGCTACGTTCTATAAAGAGAAAGTTTCGTTTCAGTTGTGTTTTAATTCTTTTTTTTTGCGAGTTTTCTAGAGATCTGTGTGTACAAAATAATGTCCGTAAAAAAAGTAACCAAACCAACTTCTATTTACTTATTGTTATTTTTTAGTAGAACTAAATTTTAATGATAGAAAAGTAAAGGTCGCTTGAAGCTTGAACTAACACTCGATTGTGTATATTGAATAAAAATGCAGCATGTCTGGATCATAGGAGAAAGAAAACATTTCAGTAGAAGTGCCTTTTTTCACTCCTGCTTTTTCTGTTACTCTTTTAAAAAAAAATTGAATAAAAATTAAAATTCATAAAAAATGTAACTGATTTAAAAAAAAATATATTTTTAAAAAATTTAACAGATTTCAAAAAAATTATATGCCAATTTTATAAAATCTTATATGCATAGTTAAAAATTTTACATTGGACTATTTTTTTCAAATATCAAAATATATTTAGAAACTTTTTTAAGTATCAAATTATATTTCAAAAATATAGCCGTCTATCAAAAACCAATTACTTTGTTCTCAGATGACATGTGACCTTTTATTATTTTAAGTTTGGTTGGACTAATACTTTTGTGACATCCTGTACAAGCTATACACTGTTCGGTAATAATAGGCGTGTTTGTTTGCAAGTTTATATATATAGAAAATTATAGCCAAGTCCATATGAACTTAAGTTATTGTTGTATTTAAATGTAAATCTCCATTTTGGTTGGATTCTATATGGACTTGTCAAAAAATTAATTTTTTTTTACTAATCAATAAAAAAAAATCTTAAAAACATGTCCATCTATTAAAAAAAAAAATCATAACTTTTTTTTCAAATGTATTTTTTTTTTAATTCGACTTTTTCAAAAACGTTGAAGTTGATTTTTTTTTAAATCTTAATATTTCGAAAACAACTTAGTCAATTTTCATTAAATTTGGTACTAAGCGTTTTCTAACATTACCTTAAAATAAAATAATGTTATTTAAATAGTGTTAAATAACCTACGATTTTGATTAAAATTTTACTGTGGACTAAAATTAGTACGATCTACCATATTAATGGACAGTTGCTATAACAGAACCATTTTTTTTTATTTTCGATTATCTCATTATAAACAGATTTCAACAAATTTTTTGATACAAAAGCTTCTAATAAATTTAAATATCAAAATACTCAAAAAACATATTTTGAATTTTTAAGATAATTTTTTGAGAAACTAAATTTTTAACTGATCGATATTGATAACTACTTACAATCAGTGTTACCACTTTCAGAAAAATAGTCAAAGTAAATTTAAAGAAAAAAAGCTAAGAAGATTGAGAAAAATCAAAGTAGACTTCAAAATTAACTTCTTTTATGTAAATCTATGTTTTTAAAATTATTTTTAATTTAATTAAATTAAATTAAATTAAATTAAATTAAATTAAATTAAATTAAATTAAATTAAATTAAATTAAATTAAATTAAATTAAATTAAATTAAATTAAATTAAATTAAATTAAATTAAATTAAATTAAATTAAATTAAATTAAATTAAATTAAATTAAATTAAATTAAATTAAATTAAATTAAATTAAATTAAATTAAATTAAATTAAATTAAATTAAATTAAATTAAATTAAATTAAATTAAATTAAATTAAATTAAATTAAATTAAATTAAATTAAATTAAATTAAATTAAATTAAATTAAATTAAATTAAATTAAATTAAATTAAATTAAATTAAATTAAATTAAATTAAATTAAATTAAATTAAATTAAATTAAATTAAATTAAATTAAATTAAATTAAATTAAATTAAATTAAATTAAATTAAATTAAATTAAATTAAATTAAATTAAATTAAATTAAATTAAATTAAATTAAATTAAATTAAATTAAATTAAATTAAATTAAATTAAATTAAATTAAATTAAATTAAATTAAATTAAATTAAATTAAATTAAATTAAATTAAATTAAATTAAATTAAATTAAATTAAATTAAATTAAATTAAATTAAATTAAATTAAATTAAATTAAATTAAATTAAATTAAATTAAATTAAATTAAATTAAATTAAATTAAATTAAATTAAATTAAATTAAATTAAATTAAATTAAATTAAATTAAATTAAATTAAATTAAATTAAATTAAATTAAATTAAATTAAATTAAATTAAATTAAATTAAATTAAATTAAATTAAATTAAATTAAATTAAATTAAATTAAATTAAATTAAATTAAATTAAATTAAATTAAATTAAATTAAATTAAATTAAATTAAATTAAATTAAATTAAATTAAATTAAATTAAATTAAATTAAATTAAATTAAATTAAATTAAATTAAATTAAATTAAATTAAATTAAATTAAATTAAATTAAATTAAATTAAATTAAATTAAATTAAATTAAATTAAATTAAATTAAATTAAATTAAATTAAATTAAATTAAATTAAATTAAATTAAATTAAATTAAATTAAATTAAATTAAATTAAATTAAATTAAATTAAATTAAATTAAATTAAATTAAATTAAATTAAATTAAATTAAATTAAATTAAATTAAATTAAATTAAATTAAATTAAATTAAATTAAATTAAATTAAATTAAATTAAATTAAATTAAATTAAATTAAATTAAATTAAATTAAATTAAATTAAATTAAATTAAATTAAATTAAATTAAATTAAATTAAATTAAATTAAATTAAATTAAATTAAATTAAATTAAATTAAATTAAATTAAATTAAATTAAATTAAATTAAATTAAATTAAATTAAATTAAATTAAATTAAATTAAATTAAATTAAATTAAATTAAATTAAATTAAATTAAATTAAATTAAATTAAATTAAATTAAATTAAATTAAATTAAATTAAATTAAATTAAATTAAATTAAATTAAATTAAATTAAATTAAATTAAATTAAATTAAATTAAATTAAATTAAATTAAATTAAATTAAATTAAATTAAATTAAATTAAATTAAATTAAATTAAATTAAATTAAATTAAATTAAATTAAATTAAATTAAATTAAATTAAATTAAATTAAATTAAATTAAATTAAATTAAATTAAATTAAATTAAATTAAATTAAATTAAATTAAATTAAATTAAATTAAATTAAATTAAATTAAATTAAATTAAATTAAATTAAATTAAATTAAATTAAATTAAATTAAATTAAATTAAATTAAATTAAATTAAATTAAATTAAATTAAATTAAATTAAATTAAATTAAATTAAATTAAATTAAATTAAATTAAATTAAATTAAATTAAATTAAATTAAATTAAATTAAATTAAATTAAATTAAATTAAATTAAATTAAATTAAATTAAATTAAATTAAATTAAATTAAATTAAATTAAATTAAATTAAATTAAATTAAATTAAATTAAATTAAATTAAATTAAATTAAATTAAATTAAATTAAATTAAATTAAATTAAATTAAATTAAATTAAATTAAATTAAATTAAATTAAATTAAATTAAATTAAATTAAATTAAATTAAATTAAATTAAATTAAATTAAATTAAATTAAATTAAATTAAATTAAATTAAATTAAATTAAATTAAATTAAATTAAATTAAATTAAATTAAATTAAATTAAATTAAATTAAATTAAATTAAATTAAATTAAATTAAATTAAATTAAATTAAATTAAATTAAATTAAATTAAATTAAATTAAATTAAATTAAATTAAATTAAATTAAATTAAATTAAATTAAATTAAATTAAATTAAATTAAATTAAATTAAATTAAATTAAATTAAATTAAATTAAATTAAATTAAATTAAATTAAATTAAATTAAATTAAATTAAATTAAATTAAATTAAATTAAATTAAATTAAATTAAATTAAATTAAATTAAATTAAATTAAATTAAATTAAATTAAATTAAATTAAATTAAATTAAATTAAATTAAATTAAATTAAATTAAATTAAATTAAATTAAATTAAATTAAATTAAATTAAATTAAATTAAATTAAATTAAATTAAATTAAATTAAATTAAATTAAATTAAATTAAATTAAATTAAATTAAATTAAATTAAATTAAATTAAATTAAATTAAATTAAATTAAATTAAATTAAATTAAATTAAATTAAATTAAATTAAATTAAATTAAATTAAATTAAATTAAATTAAATTAAATTAAATTAAATTAAATTAAATTAAATTAAATTAAATTAAATTAAATTAAATTAAATTAAATTAAATTAAATTAAATTAAATTAAATTAAATTAAATTAAATTAAATTAAATTAAATTAAATTAAATTAAATTAAATTAAATTAAATTAAATTAAATTAAATTAAATTAAATTAAATTAAATTAAATTAAATTAAATTAAATTAAATTAAATTAAATTAAATTAAATTAAATTAAATTAAATTAAATTAAATTAAATTAAATTAAATTAAATTAAATTAAATTAAATTAAATTAAATTAAATTAAATTAAATTAAATTAAATTAAATTAAATTAAATTAAATTAAATTAAATTAAATTAAATTAAATTAAATTAAATTAAATTAAATTAAATTAAATTAAATTAAATTAAATTAAATTAAATTAAATTAAATTAAATTAAATTAAATTAAATTAAATTAAATTAAATTAAATTAAATTAAATTAAATTAAATTAAATTAAATTAAATTAAATTAAATTAAATTAAATTAAATTAAATTAAATTAAATTAAATTAAATTAAATTAAATTAAATTAAATTAAATTAAATTAAATTAAATTAAATTAAATTAAATTAAATTAAATTAAATTAAATTAAATTAAATTAAATTAAATTAAATTAAATTAAATTAAATTAAATTAAATTAAATTAAATTAAATTAAATTAAATTAAATTAAATTAAATTAAATTAAATTAAATTAAATTAAATTAAATTAAATTAAATTAAATTAAATTAAATTAAATTAAATTAAATTAAATTAAATTAAATTAAATTAAATTAAATTAAATTAAATTAAATTAAATTAAATTAAATTAAATTAAATTAAATTAAATTAAATTAAATTAAATTAAATTAAATTAAATTAAATTAAATTAAATTAAATTAAATTAAATTAAATTAAATTAAATTAAATTAAATTAAATTAAATTAAATTAAATTAAATTAAATTAAATTAAATTAAATTAAATTAAATTAAATTAAATTAAATTAAATTAAATTAAATTAAATTAAATTAAATTAAATTAAATTAAATTAAATTAAATTAAATTAAATTAAATTAAATTAAATTAAATTAAATTAAATTAAATTAAATTAAATTAAATTAAATTAAATTAAATTAAATTAAATTAAATTAAATTAAATTAAATTAAATTAAATTAAATTAAATTAAATTAAATTAAATTAAATTAAATTAAATTAAATTAAATTAAATTAAATTAAATTAAATTAAATTAAATTAAATTAAATTAAATTAAATTAAATTAAATTAAATTAAATTAAATTAAATTAAATTAAATTAAATTAAATTAAATTAAATTAAATTAAATTAAATTAAATTAAATTAAATTAAATTAAATTAAATTAAATTAAATTAAATTAAATTAAATTAAATTAAATTAAATTAAATTAAATTAAATTAAATTAAATTAAATTAAATTAAATTAAATTAAATTAAATTAAATTAAATTAAATTAAATTAAATTAAATTAAATTAAATTAAATTAAATTAAATTAAATTAAATTAAATTAAATTAAATTAAATTAAATTAAATTAAATTAAATTAAATTAAATTAAATTAAATTAAATTAAATTAAATTAAATTAAATTAAATTAAATTAAATTAAATTAAATTAAATTAAATTAAATTAAATTAAATTAAATTAAATTAAATTAAATTAAATTAAATTAAATTAAATTAAATTAAATTAAATTAAATTAAATTAAATTAAATTAAATTAAATTAAATTAAATTAAATTAAATTAAATTAAATTAAATTAAATTAAATTAAATTAAATTAAATTAAATTAAATTAAATTAAATTAAATTAAATTAAATTAAATTAAATTAAATTAAATTAAATTAAATTAAATTAAATTAAATTAAATTAAATTAAATTAAATTAAATTAAATTAAATTAAATTAAATTAAATTAAATTAAATTAAATTAAATTAAATTAAATTAAATTAAATTAAATTAAATTAAATTAAATTAAATTAAATTAAATTAAATTAAATTAAATTAAATTAAATTAAATTAAATTAAATTAAATTAAATTAAATTAAATTAAATTAAATTAAATTAAATTAAATTAAATTAAATTAAATTAAATTAAATTAAATTAAATTAAATTAAATTAAATTAAATTAAATTAAATTAAATTAAATTAAATTAAATTAAATTAAATTAAATTAAATTAAATTAAATTAAATTAAATTAAATTAAATTAAATTAAATTAAATTAAATTAAATTAAATTAAATTAAATTAAATTAAATTAAATTAAATTAAATTAAATTAAATTAAATTAAATTAAATTAAATTAAATTAAATTAAATTAAATTAAATTAAATTAAATTAAATTAAATTAAATTAAATTAAATTAAATTAAATTAAATTAAATTAAATTAAATTAAATTAAATTAAATTAAATTAAATTAAATTAAATTAAATTAAATTAAATTAAATTAAATTAAATTAAATTAAATTAAATTAAATTAAATTAAATTAAATTAAATTAAATTAAATTAAATTAAATTAAATTAAATTAAATTAAATTAAATTAAATTAAATTAAATTAAATTAAATTAAATTAAATTAAATTAAATTAAATTAAATTAAATTAAATTAAATTAAATTAAATTAAATTAAATTAAATTAAATTAAATTAAATTAAATTAAATTAAATTAAATTAAATTAAATAAATAAATAAAACCAAAAAATTAAATTCATTCAGACTACATATTTACATACATATATATATCAATATGTTGTTCAATAACACTTTTTAAATTAATTTAATACAAAATATACATTACTTTTAACTTCATTTCTGCATGGATCTTTTGTTTACATATGTACATGGTTTTATAACATGTTAGTTTTATTTAACAAAAAGTTGAAAAATTATCTTCATGTTTAGCTATTTTTGTTATACCTTATTTTTATAAAAAATAATAACATCATTAAAATTAATACAGGTAAATATAATTTGAACAAAAAAAGGAATAACAAAACTTAAATTTATATATTTACATACATAAGTATTATTGAATATTGTTTAATAACATTTTTAAAATTAATTTAAATAAAAACAAAAAAAACAACAAAATTTTAATTATTTATGCATGTTTATTAAAAAAAAAATAATATTGGCGTTATTTACTAGATTAAGAAAAATGGAAGTAGATTTCGCTTTTGAGTAAGAGATTCTTAAAATGAAGTAGATTTTAATATTTTGGTGATGGTACGAAGCAGGAAAAAAAAAATAAAAAAAAAAGAAGTAGATCTACTTCGATTGAAGTAAAGTGGTAACACTGCTTACAATTAGCTTACGATTTTGTTTTCTTAAAAAATAATTTTTTTAATACAGTCTAAATCGGTTATAACGAAATATCGGTTATTGCGAACTAATCTCAAAGTCCCGGCTGAGGTTATTCATACAAATTGTACTAACCAAATATCGGTTTTAACGATATCGCCTATAACGAATTACCGCTTATAACAAACAGTTTTAAATGGAAAATTTAAAAATCTATCGCTTATAACTAATATTAAAAAAAAAATAAGTAGGCATTGGATATTTCGTGCATTTAAAATGTTTAATTATGGGGATTTCCCTTTTTCTGTTATTTTTTTTACACGCGAATTTCGCATTCTGTTTCTGAGAGGAACTGGAAGAGTCATATCTTATATAAAGAAATGGTACAAATGTGTAAGTTTTTTTCAAAATGAGTTCAAAACGTAGAGTTTTAACAATTGAAGAAAAATCTGCAATAATTAAAAGGCTCGAAGCTGGTAATTCCAATAAAAGTTTGACAGCAGAGTTTTCTGTATCGGCTTCTACAATCTCTACGATTTTCAAAGAACGAGATAAAATTAAGAAGAATTTTGTAAAATCCAACTTAAAAATAAAAAACTTCAGGCTGTCAATTACTTGAAATCGTTTGTTTTGTTGACTTTTGACCGAGGTTATGAAACATTTTTGACTAAAATGGAGATGAAAATAGAAGAAGAGTTCAAAAACAAAAATGTCGACAGCAAAAAATCACAGATTACTTTGTAAATAAATAAAAGTGAAAACAATTTTAGTAATTAATTACAAAATTATAGAATTCTTAAAATTAAAAAAAAATGAACAAATGTTTTGAATAGAAGGTATTGAAAATACTATTTTTAATTTTTATAATTTTTCACGTAAAATCAATAAATTCAGTAGTTATAAAGATTCTGCATTATTATCTCATATTCATATAACATTTGTTGTGACATTTATAATAGCCTTATAGGTGGAAGACTGAAGGTATCATTTTTGTATGCCCGTTATTAAAAAACAATGCAAACAAACAATTAAAATGTTTCATCTTTAGTGAAATTGATTGTATTTTGTTGATTTTATAACTTTTGATGAAACGGTTGCAATGGAAGACTTGCCGCATTATTATCATATCAAGTTTATATGTACCAGTAGGGTGTTTTGCATAATGTGCGACAAAAGGCTAGGTTGAGTCAAGAGTCAAGACAAGAAAAAAATAGTACCTACTACAGGAGGGGATCTATTTTCCACTGTTTAGGATGGAGGGGCATTTTTCTAAAAAATATTTTTACTTGAAATAGAAAAAAGTGTCATGATATGCCTTAAACTTCTTCTAGTTTTTGAAAAAATCCAAAATTTAGAAATAATTTTTCTCTAAATTAATCTTTAAAACTGATAAATAAAAAGCGTAGCTTTCATTTTTTTTTCAAAATCAAGATAAGTGTGAGAAATATAATTTTGATTAAAACTTAAAAACAGTATGTGGAAAAAATAATATACTTAAAATATAAATTCTATGGCACTGATGGCTCTGAAGCAGAAAAAAATTAAATATATTATTTTTTAATTTTTTTAGAAGCTTAAAAGTTTTCAATAAACTAATTTTTAAATTTGACGAGAGGGTATTTTTAAAACAAAAATACATAACGATATAAACTTTTAACCATAATTTTGTATTTTATGTTTTCCCTCTTTTGCACCACCGTGCGCCAGACAATAATGAGTTTGTTTTTAAAAAAAGATGTCTAAAGGTCAATTATAAATATTAGTAAATGTTGAAAGCGTTAAAATGGTTAGAACGCTACAGCCACGTATAATAATATATAATATATAATTTTAGTGCCCTATAGTGGAATTCGACCTCAAATTTGCCTCATCCCATCAAGTTTTCGAGATATCCTTGTTTGAAAATGAAAATGCTAGGTAAATATTTGTAGAAAAGTTGTTTCTTTTCAGATAAAATTAAATATTTTAAAGGAAATAAATCCCAGAGCTGAAACGTATTGATTATACAAGATAGCTTATAATCAAGTAAAGAAAATATAAAAATATTTTTAAAGTTAAAATTAATTGATTAGAACTACATACTATACTTAGCTTACAACAATTTTCAACGAAATCTGTAACGATTTTCCTGAAAGTAATAATCTTAATCTTCCTTAAAATTCAGTTTAGCAATTCTCGAAGGATACATTTTCGAAGATGATTAGTCTTTAGGTACTATCGGGACTATTGAAAAAAAAAATATTTCTTCCCCTATTGACCTTAAAAAAACAAAAACATTTTTCATTTTCAATTTCAAGCAAAGAGGTCGGATTCTTATTCCAGACATCAAAATTCTTCAAATAATTAAATACATAGTTAGGTTCGAAGGATAGAAACAAAATATTAAATTTTTACAGGCCATAGATGAAAAAAATACTAACAATTTAAATGATAGCTGTATTAAATTATTTATATCATGTTCAATTGTTAATTTTCTTTCGTGATTGCTAAATGTGGCAAATTCATTATTCAAAATGAGAAAAGGCAAACAAACTCAAAACGTTTATACACATATAAGTTTTAATATAAGCATACATATATCTACTTTTAAATAATATATATATCCTTATCAATTATACATTTCTTTCCCATATCATTCGAACGACCCTTAAATCTTATAACTGTATATACACTTTGAACATCAATCAATTTGCTTTGCTTTTCCAAACACGCGTCAAGAAATTTATCTATCTCTTTAATTGTTCCACATCAATCTATTTTTATACTCCCACACGAGAGATATGAAAAGCGTGAGGTTATAGGTAGGTGGGTATACTCACTCGTTCAAACTTCTATAACACAATAAAATCATAACAAAAATGCAAGGACAACATTATTATTTCTCCTTCCTTTTATGAATGAACTCAGAAAATATCCTTTTTCTTTGAGAGTTGTTTTTTTTTTTTATTTTAAGTCACAGTCAGAGTGTTGAATAAAATTATTTCTATAGCCAGTCAGTATAGTATATTCGTAATACGCATGTCTGACCGAAATTTAAATATTTCCCCCATGTTCGAAAAATCTGGGACTTTTTCGGAGGCATTCTCTTAAAAAGGACTTATTTCTCATGAGAGATTATTAACGAAGTGTTGCAATTTGCATTATTTTAGATTATGTTCTAAATTTAGGAAGGAACACAATCATTTGAGACTGAAGGAAATGATGTAAGGGATGTTTGTGATGATGATGAAGTCGGAAATGTTTGTCGAGAAATAGAATGCACGGCTGAATCGCAAGTTCTTGTTCATTATTATTAAATATCAGTTTATTAATAAAAAGACATATAGTAGGCTTCGGGATTTTAGCATCTAACAATATGTTGGATATTTGAAAAAATCTAAAAGGTCAGTCAGGTTCACTAATTGTTCACCATATAGGCGATTTTATTTTACGAATTTTTTGAAGTTTTTTTTAAAGGAAATTAAATAATTTTAAAGTAATTAAATATTTATTATTATAGAACCTCATTTTTTGAATTAACAAAAATGAAATGCACGATTCTATTTCTGCTATTCACAAAGGAATGGTTACTAGGTCGGTACCTGTCAGGGGGCTATCCCCCGACTTGTTTTTTTTTTTCAATTTTTTTTTAAGACGGTACCTGCCGTACAAATTTCTTTTACTAAGTTATTAAAATCTTATTTTTTTTTAAACGTTTCAACAAGTTAAATAAAAAATTCAGTAAATTGTTTTGGTCGATTTGCTGCTAGCCCACTTATTGTTGTTTCATTCAAACCTTCAATATTAATATGATGGTGCGAAAGCTTTGCAGCCTTACTGTGAGTGTGTTATCACACAAAAACCCCTTAAAGCTTCTAATTAGTTTGAATAATATTGCATATAATATTTAAAAAAAAAAAAAAAAAAAAAAAACGATTTAAAAAAAATTAAAAATTAATTTTTTGAAAATTCGATTATTCGAAAATGAGTAACAGCCCTATTCTGCTAAACGTTCCACGTGGCTCTTCGTATCTTGCTATCCGTCCGAGGGAAACGAATGTTCCAAAAAGCATATAAATTGCGATAAAAATAAAATTTTAACAATTGGATTCTCTCAAGAACTTCAAAAATAATTATTGATAGAGCTTTGAACTCAAAACATTGAAGAGTTTAACGAATAATTTTTGACAAATTATGTAAACAATTCACGTGATTCCATCGGATCGGATAGCAGAATAGGGTTGTAAATGATTTTTTTTTAAATAAATTTTTAAAATTTACATTTGTAAATACTGAAAAAATGTCTTAAAAAGCGTTTGCAAAATTTTTATATATAAAACATTAGGTACTTAAAAAAAAACCGCTCCAACGGTTTTAAAAAAATGTGTGTCATAAATTGAGATTTGTGTAAACCTAACTGATGTAAGGATTATATGATTGAATATTTTTAATAAATCCAACAAAAAATTATTAGTCCACTCTCTAAATATATAAACATAAAACACAACTCAAGATTGTATGTAAATTAAAGATTAAAACAAAAAATTCATATATTCCATTCTACTAGATGCTGAATTCAATTTTCCTTTATTTATTTGCATGTCATAAAATACATTTATTACCATACTGAATGTCACTAAACGAACTGAACATTACAAAGTGTTCATAAATGATTATTCTACATTCTACATATACAATACATATGTAGATATACATACATACCTATTTTCTTGTTAGATATTATTCAAATAAGAAAATCATTAATAATAAAGAATTATGACATTTATTGTTTTGTTGTATATTTTCGTTTTCAGTTTTTTTTGTTTTCTTTTTTGTTTTTTTTTTTGTAGAAGTATTTTTATGTTTAGTAAAAGTAAGACATGTTGCAAGTCACAATAGATTTCCATCAAATTGATGGCTTAAAGACCGTAACTTATTTCTTTGCAAACCACTCGAATATAATTTAATATAAACGAATAAAAATAATAAATTATATCTTTTTGATTAAATTTATTATGTAAAATATATAGGTATGATGTAAGTATTTATGGAATATAATGAAATGATAATATGTTCGATGTACACTGCACGTACATTACATATATGATTGTTTGTCACAATAAAAAATTAAGGTGTGTTTTTTTTTTAAGAGCAATAACGTCTGTGATAAAAAATGCACAAAAAAAACGTAATCGTTCATAAAAAAATTATTTAATAAAACAGAGATTCGTGAATAAAATCGAATTGATTTTTAACTTAAATTTCCTTATCAAGTATTTGAAACACCTACAGTACATGACGAGCATCAATTATAAATTGTATATTAAAATTAAGGTAGTTTTTTTATGTGAATTTTAAAACATTAACGTTGTAGATTCCACATTTAGAGCTAAAGTTGAATGCTTCTAACTTCTAACTGAAAACATTTATCGATTGGGCCAAATGTGTGTGTGTTTTTTTTTTAAATAAATAATTTTGTTTCATAAAATTTAAATGGAAATAATAGTATGAACTTTTATTAATAAAACTGTGTGTAATTCAAGTCTTGCGATACATTTTAACAAAATTTAAGAATTTCGTTAATGTACATACATACATATATTTTAATAAAAAAAAACGTGAGGAAATATTTATTGGTATGCTCGATTTGACAAACGTATTTTGTTTATTTGGCTTGATTAGGGCTTTAAAAAGGCAACTTTAAATCGGTAAGGTGGCTAAGACTGCTAAAAGTTATATTTTTTAAGTGTTCCGTAATTCCTTCGGTATTATAATTATCATATATATTATTTCTAGAGTCTGGATCCCTTTTCCGGCTCTCATACTACACCGATTCTGACAAGTAACAGTAAGTTACAGTAACTCTAATGAAACCGTTTTTTTTTTTATTTTTTCATTTTCGACTATATCTCGCGAACAGCTTAGGCTTTAAGATAGCGTAGATATTAATATTACTTACCAAAATTTAAAAAAAAATTGTTGCTTAAACAAATTTCGTAGGTAATATAAATGTTTGAAATAGGTGAATAATTTGTTTTTATAAAATTTAATTTTCAAATTTAAACAATAAATTCTAAGCAACCCAATTCAATTGCAAATTTTACGGATTTTAAATTAAAAAAATTACTTTCAGAATTATTATCAGTGTTGTTCGAATTTTTTACATTACATTTTTTAAATAGTTTTTTACGTTAGTTTTTTACCTGCTCTATTTTTACTATGCTTATGTAAAAAACGTAAAAAAGGTAAAAAAGTAAAAAAAAAAGGGTTGAACGGTTCTGTCGATGTCAATAATTGAATTTGATCTCAAAGTACTCGTTCAATCATGTAATAACACAATAACACACATAATAGGTACACAATTCAACACATGGCACTTGAACGACCGAAAAGTTTTTTTTATTTATTTAGTTATTTACCTTTTTTACGAGTTTTTTACAGGTTTTTTACGTTTTTACGGGTTTTTAACGTTGTTTACACTTATTTACGTGTTTTTTACCTACTTTAACGTAGAAAAGTTAAAAAATAGTTTTTTTTACATGGATTTGAACATCACTTTATTATGAATTTATTTTCTTCACAACACGAAATAAGGAAATACTGTAAAGATAGTTACAGTGCTACCTAAATTGTGTTTCCTTTTTAAATTAAATGTTGAGTTTAAACTGAAAGGCTTTTTGTTGTAATGTAAATGTTATAGGTAAATTTAGCGAAAATGATTGTTCTGATTTCTGAACTGTTTAATGTTACACTGAACCAAAAAGGCACGTATAGATTCAATAAAATAGGTAATTGGGACTGTGAATATTTTTTATCAATTTTCGTCCAATAATACAAGTAAAAGTTTATTAATCCTATTTAATAATTTAATTATCTTTTATAATATTAGTTTCTAGCGGCAACGTAATTTTTTGTTGTTTGAAGGAACAAATTTTTTAAGCAATAAACAGTTTATTGAATTGACCAATTTCGTTTGTTGTGCCAATAAATTATTTTGTTGATTCAAGCAACATTATTTGTTGAGCTAGTGAAATAATTTATTAAATTGGAAAAATTTGCTTCCCATTTGCATGCCACCTTCCCTTTTTTATATATGACTTTTCTATTCCTTGTCCCAACAAAGTGTTTGAAATTAAAGTCTTTTGAACTTCAATTTAAGTGACTTCAACTCCAAAATGCGTTTCGCCTAGAATAGAATACATATAACTATTCCAGAAAACCCAAAACTTTACTTAAAAATCAAGAAATTCTTAAGTAATAAAAATAAAACACTTGGGTTAGTTTGCGTTTGATATGGAGTTGTTTTTTGAAGTAAAAGTATTATTTTTTACAAGAACAAAATAAGCCATAAAATCGATAAAATGAGGTATAGCTATTTAATTATTATTAGCAATCAATTATAATAATAAATTATAAATATTATCAAATTTACTAGACCTCAATGACTTACAAATAAATACCAACTTTATTATTTGATTTTTTTTTGTAATGAGTGTATTTACTGTATGTAGGTATAGGTACACTCGTTTTCTTAATTCAGTTGGATTCTGAAGAAATCAAATAAAAATTGAAACCAAAACTTATCAAAATAAATAGATTCGTTTAACGTCGGTAAATATAATTCCAAAATAAGCTTCAGAATAAATATAATTTCATCTATGTACCTATATCTGACCATAACAAAATAAAAATAAAATAAATTAACCTAACGATGAGTTTGAAAAAAAAAAAACTAGATGATATGATGCTTTTTGACCACCAACCAACATATAAGTACAGCAATTACAAAAAAATATAATTGTCCATCAAAGTTGAATAATTATTTCGAAGTAATTTCATCCTTCAGCGGGTTCAACAAAATAAAAAAAAAAACAACAAACTTTTATTAAAGCCTACCTATCTAATAGGCTAGGTACCTATATACCTACACTGTAGCTAGCTGCCTACTCATTAGACAACAAACCATGATGACATTTATTTCAGGATCATAAATATTCACTCATAAATATTCAATAAGGGTGATAGGGCATAATAGTATAAATATATGTATAAATATATGTATAGAGGCGATTCGAGGAATGGACAGCAAGAGACCTGCTGCGTTGCTTGATGGAAAATGTTAACTTGCGCTTGAATAAATTTTGTTAACGTTCATCTACATATTTTTAATTTTTATTAAAATTAAAAAAAAAAAAAAAAAAAACTTCATTAAATCAGATAATTATTTACTCAATGGTTTTGGTTACTAATTATACGATTTTTTTTTCTTCTTATTTTTTACAAATAAAATAACTGATAGGTACCACTGTTTTATTTAAAAAAAAAAAAACAAACACACTTTTTAAATGAATAACTCTTGTTATAGTTACACAAAAAAAATGTTAAAAGCCAATTAATTTTGAATGAATTAGCTGGATGATGAATTTGTTTAATGATTTTAATAATAAAGGGTTTTTTCATTGAAGTTGAAAAGCCAAATCTTTTTACTTTCTATTTTGACATTTAATTATCCTTTTTACTAGCGATATAATGTAGGTACTATATGGCAAATTATGGATTCGTAAAAAATATCGAACTCGAAATTTTGATGAAATTTTACACTAGGATGATATCGAATTCGAAAAATGTGGATCTCGCAATTCGGTCTGTCTGTCCTGTCCTTTCGGCTTCAACGGGTGGGTGCCGCACAATTTTTAAAAATGAAAATCTTATTTTCGTGCCCAAAACTTTTTTAAAAACAAATTAGTAACTTTTTTTTTCCAAAAAGGCTACCATTTTATAAAAAAAAAATCCGGAAAAATGGTTAAAAAAGGTACCTCCCGCATTTTTTTATTTTCGATTTTTTCAAAAACGGCTCAGCTGATTTTGACCAATTTTTTTTTTTTACTCATAGAATTTTGTTTTTGGATTTTGACTATTTTATTATCTATAAGGGGTTTTTGTGTGATAACACACTTGCAGTTAGGCTGCCAAGCTTTCGCACCATCCATCATATTAATATTGAAGGTTTGAATGAAACAACAACAATTGGGTGAGCTACCACCAAGATTTTATAGACTGGAGTTATAGCTATTTCACGACTGCCAGGCCGATCATGAGACTCCTTTTGTGGTGCTTGGTCATTGTTCAATTTTATTTGAAAAACATTTTGCGCCAGCTGGGGATCGATTGTTTGTGGCTAGTAAAAATGCTGGTTTCAAATACAATTGGCTCTGAGGAAGTTTGGTCCAGGTTCGATCCCCAGCTAGGGCAAAAAGTTTTTCAAATAATATTTCATTATCTGTTGAACCAATTTTAGTAAAAAAATTTACACAAGAGCTTCTAATATATTTTATAATTTATTGTCTATCTAAATTTTCAAAAAAAAAAAACAAATTATGGATTAAAAAAAAAATCTTTTGTTTTTTTTTTGAAAATTTCATATTTTAAAAATGGGTAGGTTTATTTTTTTAAAATTAATTTTAAAACTCTGCATAAATAAATACTTAATAAAAGCGTACCAATTTTGTTTTCTTTAAAATATTTTTAAAATTTTAAATATGAAAAATTATTGTTTAAAAAAAAAAACCGCTCTAACGATGTAAGAATTCAGAAGATGTACCTACAACGCGTTGGTGTCCAAACAATTTCGGAAGTTCATTGATCAATTTATTTATAATTATTTTTATCTTTTGACAAGTGGCATAAAATATAGCCTGCCATATCTGATTTTTTTTTTAATCAGATGAATAGATCCCAACTAATCAGACTTTAAAACAACGCTGTGAACGCACATAGGAGCATTTTTATTTTTTAAAGTCGGTGAGCTAAAAAAAAAAATGTGGTTGTTTTTCTTTTTGGGAATAGCATAAAAATGTACTTATTAATTCGAAGTAAATTGGTCTAGCCATTTAGGCTCAAACTCCCTGTATAATGGACGTACAGATGGGAAGACCGTTAGACAGTATGGCGAAAACCACGTATTAAGTTCATGATTCCACTTTATCAACTTAGATCTGGTATTGAAAGGAAGAAAGAGAAATTACCTACATACCAGAACTGTGCCCAGTATATAGCTAGACTAGTTACAATGCTGTGATGTCATAGTACTTATATGTGAAGAAATTGGGTTATAGACGTTAAGTCTATTTAAAAATTTGACACATTCTATAAAAAAAACATTTTTTGAAACTCTGTTCCAAGAAGAAAATTCTACAACACTACGTACCCCTAAACCACTTCGATATCATAATATCTACTTGTGCATTAAATCTACCTACATATATTTTCTATCGGCTTGTTGAACTTAAAAAAAAGTATCCTATACAAATTTAACCTTTTATAAGACAAAGACCTGTTTTTCCCCATAGACTGAGCTGTCTGTAACATTAACCTACATACCCACCTACCCTACCTACGTTTCTATTGAAGACGCTTTTTCTTCACTTGAGTCTGTATCATAATTCATAAATCATAACCAACTTATACATAATATTAATATTGTAGAGAATACCGTTATGTATAGACTAACAGTTAAATTCATTAAAAGTTATTCATAAAATCAGACTTGGTTTTTTGTGTATAGGAATATATTTATCTACATTTCTGAACGTGTAAGAATTACATTTCATTATTGAATCAAATGAATAGCCCACAACTTCAAGGCCACACTAACAAACTCAATTATTATACCTTTATACACCCGAAAAATCTTCTCTTCATTCCGTCCTTCTAGCTATAGGATAGGATGGGTAAAATTAAATTAACCTGTTACAAATTATATCTCTGTTAATGCTCTGTTAAAATTTCCCTCTCACCAAAAATGTCTTCTTTCATTTTTGTTCAAAAGAGAGCGAACTCCTAAAGTCCTAATTGCTCTCAAAAAATCAAAATATCCCTTTTTACATACTCTTCTATCCGAAAATCCTTATTCTGTATTCCATCGAACGAACGAATCTTTTGAAGCACACACAGCCAGGCCAGCCAGAGCCAGCTGATATGGGGGAAATTCCGAAGACTCCAACATTGAAACTCGGAAAAGTATCTCGCAGCAAATAAAATGAAAAAAAAAAAAAAAAAAAAAAAAAACATCCCACACAGTCATTTCCACCCGATTTCGGTACAAACCGAACGGATCCCTTCGAACGAGTAGTTTTATCCTGTATCTCAGATGTGTAGCACGCGTTTGATTTATATTTTCTGTCGCGATACAGATTCATCATCAAGAAGTTTCTCCAATCTCCAACCAACGATTTATGCGAATTCCGGTGGCAAGGGATCATCTTCATCATCTCACCGCTGCTTACTTTGCCCGCGTATACCGTTTTCTCGTCGTCGTCACCTCCTCCGTGTATGCGTCAACGGGTCGGTTTGGTCACGTCACATTTAAATAAATGTATTAACTTATTCGAATCGGTGATGTGGTTCTACATGCATTTACAGCCGGTGCATGGTTAAATACAGATAGATTTGTGGATACAAAATTTTAAAGGGTATAAATTTTCCCGTTCCGTGAAGCGTTATTTGCAAAGAGCGAAATTAATTCCAACAAATTTAATCCACTATAACATCACCTCCTCATACCTCTTACCTCTCGAGGGGTTATGTTATTTTTTATAATTTTTTTGAGAAAAATCGTTTATTTTCCTCAACTTAACCCACCTAAACGACTAAGTTTTTTGTTTCCGGCCTTAAAAAGCGCACATGATGTCTAGAAGGAAGAAAATCATCCTCGGAATGATTTAAAAGTGAAGTGATGTGGAAAACAGGATACTTTCTCAAAGCTAACCCTGACAACAGCATGTAAAATGGCAAGCGGTGGGTGGAATTAATGTGGATGACACACTTTTCCTGTCAGCAGCGCGTGGTTTTTCCAGATTTTTGAATCCCTCGTGTCAAAAAGAAACCACAGAGCAGTGGTTTTGTTGTGTTGCTTGCTTTGAATTGGTTTATATTGCTTGTAAATTTATTTTCCTTAAATTTCATAAAAAAAAAAAATAAAAAAAAATTCAAAGGAAAAAAAGTTGATTAAGATTTTTGAAGAAGATTTAATTTAGATATTTTTTTTTTTGTCATCGTCGTCGGTATAAAGCGTGCGGTTTGAAATGAATTACGAATATTTGTAAATTAAATTTTATCCTTATCCTAAAAATATATCCATCAGTTGTGCATCAGTGAATTTATCAACAAGCAACAAAATATTTTCACCCGAGAGTGCTTCAAAATTTAATTACGTGATATAAAATAAAAATTAAATAATAATAAAAAAAAGGAATATAAATCCAGTGCTGTATAATTATATACATCTGCGTATATATACATAAGTGTTCTTCAGGTTTGAATTTTAATTATAAATAATTTCTCTAGAAATAAAAAAAAAAAAAAAAGAATTTTTAAAAATGATCAACATTCAAGGATTGAGGATACGAACGAGGCTGATTGGATTATGCCTGCTGATTTTCTTCACAAGAATCAAAGGTGAGTTTATTTAATTAATTGTTGAACACAAAATGTGGATAAATTATTTATTTATTTCGTATGGAGTTGTTTCGTAATGTGTGGTATTGTATAACAGCTGTATATGATGGGGTAACACGTTATTAAATGGAAACAGATTAATTGAAAATATGTTGGATTATTAAATTGAATTTTTGCGGTGATTATTATGGTATGGTATATGACTTCACTTTTAAAAATTGTATCTTAAATGTAGGGGAAGTAGGGAGCACTTTTCAAAGCGGGTCATGGTGTTTTAACATTTGAGGAAAAATGATATATGTACATATATATTTTTTTTCAGTCATTATACAAAATATTCGTCGTATTAATTTGTATGTAATATAGGACGATTTTTAATCATTTTAAAACTTTTATTTTAATATTTTTGGACGAAGATTATTTTCATTGTACCCTATCTAGTTTTTTTGTTGGTGTCAGCGTTGTAACCTATATGGAAAAAAAAATGTTAGCTTCTTCGTTTTGGGAAATTATAAAGCATCATTGCATCAGTGTAACAGATATTACTCCTACTTTCTAAGGAGGATTGAGAGTTGTACCCAAAAACGGAAACGAAAATTTTAGATTATGGAATGTACGAGCCGGATAGTGTTCACGGGCATAGTAGAAATATGTAATTTCTTTTAAGAACAATTTTGGTTTAAATTTGTTTTTTTTTTATTGGAAAGCTTTGCAGCTTAACTGCGAGTATGTTATTACACCCTTTCTAATTTTAATTTTTTTTGTCATTAGAGAAAATAGACACCGCTATACAGATTCTCATTCTAAAAACAATCTAATTTTTAATGAGTCCCTAGAAAGTTTTAGAAATTTTCTTGCACCTCACCGTTGTTATTTACAATTTTAACTTGAGAGACAAAAAAAAAGAACAAAAAAAAAAAAATGTTTATTTAAAATTCAATCCTGATGGGACTTTCAGTTTACCAATTTCAGTCCGACTGAAGTAATTTTCAACATAAAGGTACAATTTTAAAAATGAATAACTTAATATTTTTAAATTTTTCATATCATATTAATTATGGTAGTTATAAAAGTTTATGATGGGATTATTTTTGGTGGAATACAAAAAACTTGTCCAACAAGTTTTTAATATTGATGGGATTTTTCCTACAAAAAACTTTCCAGGACCTTGAGAAAACTTGGAAAAAACTTAATTTTCTATTATTATTTATTTAGCTCTGCCCTCACACAATTTTTAAATTCTTAATTTCATTTGAACTATAAAATTTATCACTACTGTAAATAGAATATATTTTACATAAAAAAATATTGAGTATAAATCTAGAAGTTGTTATATATTATGTATTTTGCATTGAAACATTTAATTTTGTACACCGCCAAGACCTTCCATAAATATCAGTCCAAAAATATAGTTTTATTCTGAATCTTCCAGGCGAGACGGAAACTTATTTTTATTTGTCTTGTGCACCAACAGTTTTTAAAACTTAACTTGACTCGGAAATTTTCCCAATTATTTTTCGTGTGTTAAATTTGGTTAATTTGTCGAAAAAAAAAAATGAAAACAACATTATTTGAAATTTCGAAATTGAATTTTAAGACTTTTTTATGATGCTTATCTGTTTTCGATATATTGTTTGCCAAAGGCTACAAAAATTTAACCTAGTGACATGTCTTCTGAATAAAACTTAATAAAGGTGCACTTCTGACGCATAACTAAATTTTTGTTAGCTGTCAAAAGACACAGAAATGCTAATAAAAAACGCCGCTGAAACCACAACGTATAAAGTAAGAATGACAACTTTCGAAAAAGTAGCTTTTGACTAGTCCATCAGAAGAAAAATTGCCCCCTTATTAAGTTGTCATTGTCATCAGTGTTACCACACACGAAATTTTTTATGAATCCCTTCGAATAAAAAAATAATATGTCCTTTTAAAAATAAATGCATAAAATTAAAAACAAATATGAATTTAAGAATTCTCAAAATTTTGTTTTGTTTTAAATAAAAAAACTATTGTAAAATATATAAATAAACATAGGAACACAATTATAATTATGTATATAATAATTTCACATTAAAAAAAAAAAAAAAAAACAAAACAAAAAAAACTAGACATACCCACTTTTTAATTGGAGATCAAACTTTTCTTAAATAAGATTTAGAACAAAGCTCTTCGGGAAACATGATTGCTTTCATTGTTTCATTTTTGTTGTTTGTTTAAAAAAAAAAATTAACATTTTATGGAGCTAAAATGATCTTAAAAAATGTGTCCTTTTTAGAAAAAATGTAAGAATCTCTCGGAATACTATTTTACCGCAGTGGTAACTCTGGTTAGTGGTTTTCATGCTCAATTTACATAAGTATCAAGTTCGCACGAACGACACTATTTTATTTTCGGCGAAGTTCCTCGTCTTCCAATTTACCCAAATATTAGGTACGTTTGTTTACATCTCCGAATTGCAAATTTCTAAAATTTATGATAAATTTTTATTTATATTATAAAACTTTTAGAATCTATTTTCTACGAATTTAAGCCAAAAGTTCGCGATCGACTTTGGACTTAAATTCGTAGAAATTGGCAGTATTGGACAAGTAAAACGAAGAAAAATTATTTCGTTTCTCTACAAAAAATGAGAAAGAAAATTTATGTAATATAAGTCCTTCATTACACTCACACTTAAGATAACATTTCGACGTTTTTTTAGAAAACTCCCCTATTTTAGAGTTATTAACGTATAACTTTTGAACAACTTACTTTAGTTATAATTTTGAATCTGGAATATAGTATTTAAAATTTTGTAAATATTTTTTTTTTTTTAAACAAAAGAAAATTATAACAAACAATTAATTTTTTTATAGTGCTATAGACTCTTTAACCATTTTTTTCGTTAAAGACATCCAGTGTTGCCGGGAAGAAATATTTCAAGGTAGTACTGAAGCCAAAAAAGAGGAGTATTTTGAAAAAAATAGTAGTACAGACATTTTTTAGTCTTCAAACTTTATTAAAAAAAAATCAGTTACAAAAAAAAAACATAAAAAAATAAATTATTAATTCTAAGAACAAAAATAAGTAAATATCTTTTCTATCACACAAAATCTGTCTTGTGGCAGATCCTTTTTTTGCCTTTACCTGCTCCAAGGAATCCAATTTCACTAAATATCTATACAATAAAAGTTTACTTTGAATTTTTCATTTTATTGAACTATACATACAAATTTACGGAGCTCAAAAAAAAAAAAAAAAACAACCACCAAACCAAAATTTCAGGTAAAGGTAACCATAAAATAAATACCGAACTGACAGATGTAAATTGAACGTAGACGTCCACGCCAACGAAAAACAAAAACAAACAAGAAAGAGGGAAATTCCCTTTTTGACGACAGTTTGGAAGATTAAAATGCTGCCAAATTTGATTTAAATTTGAAGTGAATTAAATTTATTAAGGTTAACATTACACTTTGCTGCGAGTGCAAGATATTTTAGGTCTTTAAAAAAAATAGGAGTACGAATGTAAAAGGAGGAGTACAGGAGTACGGAGGTGTTGAAAGGAGTACAATACTCCTATGGGAGTACTTTCGGCAACACTGAAGACATCACTACATAAATTATTGAACCTTTAACATGCATCCTTAATATTTAGCTACAGTAGCGATCTATTCGTGGATATTTTGTATATATTAATTATAGTACAATAAATCGTACAATATTGTTCTGCAATTCTAATTCGAACATCTTTCTTATTCTATTGCTTTAATATTATATTTTTTGGGATGACAATTATGATTTGATATGATTTTCTATTTATTTATTTATTTATTTTACTCTCGTGAATTAACTTATCAAAAAGGTGTCAAATATAATTTCTTTTCTATATCTCTTTTCAATCAGAGATGAAAAAAAAGTTGTATTCCGTGCCAAAGATTCTCCCAAACAAAGGCAAAATAGTTGAAACAATAACGACACTTTCGACTGTAAAAATTTATTTATATGGCTATTAAGTATTAATGAGACTATCCAGTACCCACATGTACGAAATGATGTGACCCAGCGAATTATAGATATGTTTCTATTATATCGAAGAAAACTGGTATACCCAACCAAATTATTAAATTAGAAAATATTTCAAATTTGGAAATTCTTCCACAAAGTAGAAAATAAAATGCACGACTGCGTCGCATGAACTTGCTCTTATGTACAATCAGAAATTTTTATCTGATAAAAGAAATTTATTAGTTATTGGAGCCTATATTTTATGCCACCTGCCAAATGTGAGTACATACACATATATGCATGAAATTTACAGTTTAGACTGAAAAAATGTTAAAAAATCAATAATGTAATGTACACCAACTTTTAGCACTTATTAATGCGGAGTTAAAAAATTAGCTTTGAAAAAAAAAATTATGCAATTCTATTCAAAGATATTACTAGCTTTTGTGTAAACAATTAAAATTGGTTCAAGAGATAATGAGATAGTCGAAAACCCAAAAAAATGATTCCATGAGGGGTACCATATTAAACAATATATACATTTTTTCTCCCAATAATATGGCAGAGGGTGTTTTCATAAATGCATGGTTGCGAAAGTCTGACGAATGCATAACTTTCATAAATGCAAATGATAAATGTCAGATTTTCATAAAAGCAAAACGCAAATATTTGCAGCGCAAATGTGCAACTATAAGAACTCACATGCAATCTGAATTTCTTTCTTAAAGAAAGAGACAGGTATAGTATAAACGATTTCCTTTCCTTTATTGTTTCTTTATTGTTTTTGACACATGACGCAAATCAGAAAAAGTGTTCATAAATGCAGAGTAAAACACATTCGCAAATATTTTGTATGACGTTAATATGATTGCAATTGATCGCATGTAAACAAAGCAACCATGTATTTATGAAAGCACCCAGATCGTTCTAATATTAGTCCACACAAAAATGTTAACCAAAATCGTAGGAGCCGATTTTGTACTGGTTTTTAATAATTTTGTATGAAAGGTACCGTTATATTTGGATGTAAGAAAAAATTGTATTTAAAATCTGATAGATAATGTCAAAAACTAGCTGGATAGGTACTAAGTTTAATAAAAACCGACTGGGTCGTTTTCGAATTATTAAGTTCTCAAAAACTCTAAAAAAAAAAAATTGAAAATTTGTGTACACAATATTTTTAAAATTATGTATATATTGTTAAAATTCTCTATAAAAAATTTGATCAAAATCAGTTGAACCGTTTTTGAGAAAATCGAAAAACGTGGACATTTTTGTAAAACATGGAACATAAAGTTCTGTTGTTACACGTTACGAAACGTTGATGTATATTGGATACATTCAATAATATATTGTGTACTTTCCTTCGTAGCTTAAACTAAATAAAAAGGTCGAGTTGAGGTTGGGTTGAAATTTGGTTGAAAGTTCGAACTCGCCGCATTTTGTGATTTAAAACCAGCACCTGAAAACTCAATTTGATGTTAACACATCTTAACCGTGAGTCCCGGCACTTACACTTTTTTCAGGATTGTGAAGGGGTCAGAGGGGGTGTGGTTAGGTGAAATTGTTTTATTACTCTCTACCAACCATATGCATTTTAGAACAAAAATTTAGAACTACCTCGACCTATTTTGGCCTCTATTTACAGGTAAATTATAGAATTAGATTAGGTAAAGAAGCGTCTTCAAGCATGCCATTGAAGGCTAAAACATCTTAGTGTTTTTTTTTTTTACTATGCATGAGATTACTGAACAATATATTAAAAGATAAGTTTTGCTGAAATGATATAAATGGACACCTTTTTTTGACACCTTCAAGGCTCAAAATGGCGGCCTCATTAAGAGAACCGGAATGTAGGACTGTACATTTTTTATTTGATGTTTTATCTTTAGTTAAATTAGGTGAGTAAATCCGATGCTATATTTTGATCTATTACGAATATTGCCTTTATAACATTTCACTATGGCATTGTCTCTGTTTCCTCTGCCGAAAAACGTGCCTTAAATAGGATTGTTATTTTCTTTATAGCTTGCACTACACATGGAGTGCTAAAAATGCCTTTATTTGAGAAAAAAAACTTCATAGAAATAATTTTTTTTTCGATTTAATCTTACTTTTTATATTTTAAAGAAGAACCAGATGTTAACAATCCAGTCCTGTCCTGTGCAGTGCTTTACCCTTTTTCAATCTATTTATATGTTGAACTTCGAATAATAATTCACGCTGACATTTTCATCACATCCGAATAGTTTTTTGCACTTAGATTTCATTTCGTTTCCTTTTATCACTTATAGTTCCACAGAATGACAATATGCGATGGTCATGCTCCGATAAAATTTCAAAGTTCTATGTTCAAATATTTTTTCTGTGGCAAATAACCTATACTTTTACCAACCTACCCACCGCATTGAAATATTTTTTTTTTTTTTTCAGTAGGGCCATAAAAAACGAAATCCATCGTAGTTGAAATAAAAAATGAAATAGTTTGAAAAGTTTTTTATTATATTTTTTTTTTGCTCTATCGTCTTAGTTGCCAAGCGAATTAGTAGTGTTTCGTTGTAGAAGTTTTTAATGTTCGAAATTTGTCAGAAGTTTGTTATCCTGGTTTCTTCTCTCTCCCTACACATACATATATACGATGCGATGACGATGAACAGAAAGTAAAAAAAAATCCTAATTTTATTCTCGATGGGACTTTTTAGTTCATGAATTCAAATTCTGAAAATAAAAAATATAAAACGCATCGAGAGCACGAGAGAGCGGGAGAAATAAATAAAATGGCCAAGCCATGTTACTAGGATGGGAACTATAACTACTAACAACTATAAGAGTTATGAAGTTAAAGTGGCAATCGTAAAAAACTTTACAGGCAGTTTTTTTTTTATAGTAAATTTAGTTGGGAGTCTAGATATGGTTTAGGTTTGCAGGTTTTCTGATTTAAGTTACCAATTAATTAAATTGTGTTTTCTTACAATAAATCAACTTTGAAAAGATTTATCGGAGTTGTTTTTTTAAGGAAAAAGAAATGAAAGGTAGTTCGTGAGCTTTGGATTCAATATTAAAACTCTACATGAGAATTCATTCAAAAAATGATTATCTTTCTTTGATAACAAATTTTACTTATTTGTGTTACCAAAGTTAAAGTAATAAAGGTTTTTGTGTTCTTCTCTTTCGAATAAGTCGTAAAATGTTTTTAGTTCATCAAACAAAATTTTTTTATGAGAAAAGTAAACTATAAAATTATCCCATAAATTATTCTCGCTCAGAGTTGTTAGTTTCATAGCTTAACAACACACATAGTATATTTTGTTCTTATAATGCAAGGTAATAAAATGATTTAGCATTGATGATGTAAGATTATGGTATTATTAATCTAAAATCATAATTGAGGGAAAAGTTAAAAAAGAAAAAAGTACTAAAAAATTAATTTTTTATTTAATTTTTGTGCGCAATATATGTATTTTTTTTTGTACGCGAATAAAATCGCAGAAGATGGTTAGTCTACTACGGCATGATGTATAAAGCAAACAGCAAATTACAAAAAAAAAAATTTACAGATTTCACTCATAGAGTAACTATGGGGACATTGAAAATGACTTGTATTACGTCGATAAAACAAAATCATGCCAAATCTTAGAGATTTTTATTTTGTATACTATTGTTGCATTATAACTTCACAAACACACACAAACACAACACACACAAACATATATTTGCCAGTAAGACCTAGGGTCTTATAAATTAGGCAATGTTAGAAGGAATAGAAGGATAGGATAGATTTTTGTTGGCACAGTGGATTGAGAAATTAGGTTTTGATTTTTCTCATTAAATCCCAGAGGTGGTGTTCAGTTGAGGGAATATAGAAAAGAATGCTGCCTAGACTGGGGATCGAACCCACACATCCAAGTTAGCAGTCAAGCACTACTTCCACTGCGCCGGGGCCACCCCTGTGTAAAATTTACTGTCTTAGAAACCATTCTACAGTCTGAAGTACCAATTTGTATATTTAATGTCACTTCCCAGTTGGTGGTTAAATTAATTTGTTAATTTTTTTAATATATATATAATCTTAGTCTTAATTGTGGCTTATCTCGCAATTACACAATCATACTCATTTTCATCCGCACCGGTACAGCACTTATACACGAAATTAAAAATACATATACCATTTATCTTAAAGTATATCTAGGTACATATTTGACATTCTTGCCTAGCTAAGCTTTGCAGAAAGGTAACTGAATTATTACAGATCGATTAAAGCTTACATCATATTCGGTTCAACTTAGTTCTCGACTCAGTTGATTGTTTTTGAATCAACCCGTGTGTTTGATTAAATGTCCAGGTAAACCTTTTTTAAATCGAGACAAAATTTACAAAGAATTTGATGCGAAGCCCAACCCCATTGCTAATTGTTTTTATTCTATAATATTTTATTTTAAAATATTTTGAACTCATCTTTTAATCAATTTAACAATATCGAGTTTATTTTAGATAAAAATAATGTTTTTGAGACTTGGAGCTGTATACCTATTCTTTTAACTGAGTTTATGAAATGTGTGGCCGAGCGGCAAGCATCAATTTAGTTGACAACCAAATAGAATAGTTTATGGACTACTTTAAGATAAAGCCTTAAATTTTATTTGCATTTGAGGACCATAACCATGAAGATCTGACCATTAGGGCTTAAGTTATAAGTTTATTAAAAAGGTTCGATTAGGTACCTATGCATATTCTAGGTTCAACAATCGATTGATTTAAAAGACTGACATTTTACCTTAATTTTAAAACTTTAACTTCAAACATCCGATTATTAGAACAGAAGTTATAATCCAAACAAACCAATCAAATCCAACCTTTACGATTTTATTATTTGTAAAATAACTACTAGTTACAAATGTTCATGCACATACCTACATACATAAACATAATGTATATAATTTTTGTTCCCGATGCAAGCCAATTTTGTTTGCCACGTGTTTTTTTTATTGCACACACTCCACCGTCTTCTCCCTTCTATCAATATGTTCTTCATAGGTACGTACCTATATAATATGTACATATCTACACATTTTGTTTGTTTTTTTTTTTTTTTTTTTGTCGTGATGAAATTAGTTCTAAAAAGACAATTTTTCAAGTTTCTAGTATGAATTTTTTTACGATTTTGCAAAAATTTTTATTTAAACTTTAATTATCTAGCTTAATATTGAACATCCAATAATTATAACTAAAGTTATAGGCTTCTAGGTGGGATCAAATCGAGCATTTTTCGAATTTTATACAATGCTCCACTGAATCTCGTCGGTTGGCGATGATCAACATTTAGGTACGCTGGCTGAAATTCATCACTTGTGTTTTTTTCTTCATTTTATTCATTTTGGTAGTTTCTTTGGTAACACCAACCAAAAATTCAATCTTTCTCCCCCTATACGCTAGAGTTCATTCTCTATCTTTGTTCATTTTGGTAACACCATACTTTTATCAAAACGACCCCATAAACATTTCCAATGTTAATATTAAAAACAAAAATACTCTTAATAACGTACAATTTTGAATACAATGAGATTGAACAATTTTTTTTATTTTTTTTTTTCTTAAAAATTTTGAGATTGAAAATTAATTTTTTCAACGCAAAATAAAATAAAATGCACGACTGGTTCTCACAAACTTGCTCTTATATGCGATTGCACTGGTTTTAAAGTCTGAATATTTTAGATCTATTCATCTGATTTTAAAAGAAATAAATTAGTTATGGGAGCATATTTTTATTTGTTTAATTTAAGGTAGTATTATGTGAGTATGTACATAAAAAATATAGCGATGACGTGATGCACATAATGCTTGGAACTTAGACAAATATATAAACAATATCAATATACTTAATTATAAATAAATTGATTTAAAAACTTATGAAATTATTTTGACACCAACGCGATGTACAACATCTGATTTCTTACACAAATCTCAATTAATGAGATACAAATTTTAAAAATCGTTGTATTGGTTTAAAAAAAAATAATTTGTTATATGTATATAAAATTTAGAAAACATTTCTAAGAAAAAAAAAATAGTGCGTAATTTTTTAGGATTTATTAATGCGAAGTTTAAAAATCAATTTAAAAAAAACTTTAACCCATTTTTGAAAAATAAAAAATAATTTGAATTTTTTTTAAAAACCTAAATTTGTTTTTTTTTTTGAAAATATTGATATGCAATATTATTTAACCTTATTTGAAGCTCTTGCGTAAAAAAATTCATTAAAATCTGTTCAGCTGATAATAAGATAGTTGAAATCCTAAAAAATATAGTTCTATGAGAGATACCATTATTATTTGATAAGTACAAAATTTGCAAAAATGTGGTAGATCGTACTAATATTAGATCATATAAAATTTTTAATCAAAATCGTAAAAGACGTTTTTGATAAAAATGAGATTTTCCTTACCAGTACACTTGTATGGGAGTTACCCACCTTTATTTTTGGTCATAAGAATCATTTTTATTTAAAATCTGGTAGATAATGTTAAAAAACTGATAAATTCCAAGTTTAATAAAAATTGACGTCGTTTTTGAATTATTAAGTTAAAAAAAAAATTAATCAAAAAATAAAATAAAAATGGAAAATTTTGTATACTATACTTCTAAAACTTTTTGAAACATTCTTTATAAAAAAAATATTCAAAATCAACTGAGCCATTTTTAAAAATTAAAGAAACTATTCTATGAAAGGTACCATTTACATATAACCATTTTTCCGTATTTTTTTTAAATAATATTTTTATGATTTGTTAAAAAAATTTGTACGGCAATTACCGTTATTTTTGGTCTTGAAAAATGAAAAAAATATTTCAGGGGAGTGCCCAACTTGGCTAGGTACCTACCAAGTTTAAGGAAAATTTACCTACCCGTTTAGGCCAAATAGCCAAAAGGCGAGACCCACTTTCTTCGACTTCGCTATTATCGTAACGTCAAGTTTGATCAAAATTTCTCGATTTTTTTTTTACTTCCATATATCACAAGTAAAAATAAGTTCGTCAAATTATCTTCAGTACTTTAGTAATTCTAGGTTGTTGCCCTTTTTATGATATTTATGTTTACATTTTTAAGAACTCATTTAATTCGTATGACTTCTTTAATTTTGTATTCAAACATTTTGTAATATTTTTTTTTTATTCTTTTAAGGTTTTACATGCTATATTTTCCTGGCATATTTTAATAAAAAAAAAAACAAACAAAATCAAAACCCCGATAACAAACGTTGCTCCACCCATGAAAATCTATAAGTCAATATATAGAATGACAAAAGGTTTAGAGGTATAACAAATAATAAGACGATTGTTCATTTTTGTTTTGTTTTTCCATTGTTTGACTTTAAAAAAGTTAAATAAATCATTCAATCAATTGAATTTTTGTTTATTCTATCATTTAAATCGAATTTGTTTTTATTTTTAAAAATAGCTCATTTTTTTAGGCTGACGACAAATGCCAATGTCCTCTTGGGAAAATTAAAATCAAAACATTGTATTATTTTCTACTTATTTTAAATGTAAATAAAATCACACTCTACTACTTTTTTTGTTCATTTTTATTTTATTTTATTATTATAAAAGTTTGATTGCATAGATAAATCTGGGAAGCCTAGAAAGGCTTTACTTTATACTACTTACTCTCTATCAAATTTTAAAAAGTTACCAAAAGTCCTATATACAAACAGGGTTGGTTAACAAACAGTGAACACTGTTCTCTGAACACCCTAACATACAACGAATTTAAAAACGAACGAGCCGAAGAAGGGCAGAAAAAACACGTCCTTCTTCTTCGAAGACTAAAATTGAACTCTTTATTTAATTTAAGTATTTTACAAATCTTATACCTAGCTTACAAATATATTTACAATATCTTATCTCTAGTTTCCTATAAAACTAAACTAAAAATAGGGTTGTAAAGAGGATAACAACGATGATGTCTGACGCATCCCTTGTTCATAACATAATGCTAACAGATGTGAGTCATAAAACACAATCTGCGAGATCATTTACTGTTTATGACAAGGTTCAACGCAACACAGCGTCGCCATCCACTTTGATCTTAAAATATATTTACAATACATTCCTACTGTCCAAAAGTATATTCTAAATATATAAAGATAACTTAACAAACAGTATTTAAGCTAACAGTTCATAGATGGTTTTTTGCAATCAAGATTAATAATTTACTATATGATTCCTCTAAATTTTATTACTCCCATGGATTAATAAAGGTTTACAAAAATTAGACTTGTAAGCAACCCGAATTATAGGAACCTAACCTACAATTATTTCAAAATCTCATCATAATCAACTTTCAAAGCAATAATATTTTATTTCCTTAATTAACTATTTCAAATATACATAAAACCATTAACTGGCTCCTACATACATATATAAATATAAATGAAAAACCATATTACTCCCATGTTAAATATTCAACACGGTCATTAAATTCAAGATCCAATTTAAAACATCATCTTGCGCCAAAAACAAAAACCATAATGATAACCAAACTGTGATAAAAGTGTCATTAACATTTATTTCGTATCTCATCTCGAGATGAGCGAGGATTTTCAGAGTGGTGTAGGTACTTTTATCCTCGCTATGTATAGGTAAACAAAACATTTTGTCTGGGCAATAGACATGCTGTGATGCCTGATTGTGCTGCCTCTGAGGATGCCACTCTTATAGCCCGCACTCCAAAAGGTGCTTCACTCTGGCTTTTGATGAATTTTTAATTTTAGATCTCGACTGTGGAAAATATAAAGAAACACAACAGCAACTTCAATTCATCCGTCGTCGGTCGGTGGGTCTTGGTTCTTACTGCCATCATCACAATTATGAAATGGCCGCTATACTTTCTGACACACTCACTCACTATATTTATATGGATTATGGAGTCATATCCGGATTGTTGTTATCAATTTTGCGCCAGCAACATCCGCATAGGAGTTTTTGAAAGGACTACTCTCATGATGTAGTTGGCTTATGAACGTTATTTTCTTACCGATTCTTGACAAGCGGTCTACTCCCACTGTTTCGCTTGCCAAACAGAAGAACGAACGCTATACCTATATACCTACTGTTGAAGTATTCAGTTGGTGCAGCACCAATTGTTAGAAGTGTTCATGCACAGCACACTCCGAATGTTTTATACATATATATATTTTATGTGGAGCTTGTGTGTGCATATTGTGCAACCTCGAAACGGAAGGAGCTATTCTCGCATTGAAAAAGACTTGACTTGACTCGACAAAAATGTCTGCCATGTTGTGTCCGGAGGATATCTGCTGTCCCCAAAATGAGGAGCATAAAAACCCATTCTGTATATCTCTGTATACTTACACAAAATCCAGAACCTTGTTGCGGGTGTTCGGGTTGGAGTTGGGGTGGACAAAGTTTAGAGAGAGAGAGAGAGAGAGAGAGAGAGGGGTATGTGGGAGAGAGGAAGAATAGGAACACGGGGAAGGTTTTGTTTGCAGACATATTGTGAACTTGATATTATTTTAGAATTTATGGGTGTTGAAGTTGATGTTTTTGGCTCGGTGTACCTACTCGTCCCATTAGACAAAAGAGTGGCTGATGCTTCTTTCCATTGCTTCTGCCATCACTATTCCTACTCCTACTCCTGTTTCTGTGCTTTGCTTTTGCTTAAATATGAATTTAGAAAATTGCAACACGAATTTGTTTCATTCACCACTTAGTAGCACTCAGGGTATATTGTGCACTTGAATTGTGGAAATCGCTTTTGAATGTTGATAAATTGCAGACATCACGGGGAAGGGGTGTGGGTTTGGTTCCTTTATACACAGACATATTCATATACGATAATAGAGATATGATAGCAACTGAAAGCATATTCTATATTTATACAAGTTTGTTTTCGTTGAGTCTGTTTCCTCTGTTTTTTGCTGACAGGCATTTTGCAGAATGCAGATCACTTATATAAAAGTTAAAATGTTTTCACAGAGCTTAAAATTGCATGATGAGGAGATTTTTTTTTGTGCTAATTTTATGATAGAAATAAAATTTGTACTTTAAAACTCGACACAGCGAGCTAATATTTATGTAGATAGAAAAGATTATGATATTTAAAAATAACTTTTTAAATTAAGGAAACCTATTCAGATTGCATATGAATTTTAAATGAAGCCCCCCAATTTCACAGAACTATAGCTATGTGTTTTCATTTTAAACTTTTGTTTTGTTATAGCTCTTATAGCTAATTAAAAGAGATTCAACATTATAATTATTAATTTGTATTAAAAACAAAATAAATATAAATAAATAAATATTAAAAAAAATAATTATCAGAATAAATATTTTGGGATCACATGTATTTATTTTTATTATTATTTTTTTTAAATATTATGTGTTTCACTTGATGGCTGTGAAGTAATAAATAAATAAAAAAGAAATATCAAAATATTATAATTTAACAAAATATTAAATAGAATTCTATAATGAAGATTTAATTTTACACTATTTGACCTTAAATCATATAGTTTTAAGAACTACGAATATATCTATAGAGTATTAATGAGCATAATGTTTAACAGGATAAAGCCTATAATATTATACATAAATATTTGTGTAAAAAAAATTTTAAATAGCTGTGTTTTGGTGCGAGAGAGAAAAGTAATAAAGCCACTTAACTAATTTTTTACATGCAAACCATAACCGTAACAAATCATTTTTTGTTTCCAAATCATGTTTTATTTTGTGTAGGTACAAAAAATAACAAAAATATTTATATTAACGTTTGTTTTTTTTTTTTTTAATTTTTTCCCGCAAAACATGGGTTAAACATATGTTGATTAAAAAAATATATATTATTTATTTTGTGTGTTTATCTTAACGATTAAACATGAAAAAAAAAAAATTTATTAGTCCATCAGATGTATTTATAAAGAAAAAATTTGATAGTTTTTTAACACGCGTGTACAGTACGGTACACGCAACATTATTATTTGTAGTTGAGAAAAACATGGATTTTTTTCAATCAATCCGCATGCCACTGGTTATCCTTGCCAGGTATGTAGTTTCGGTGTAGTTACATTATTTTGCCAGCGTTCGTTAGTTTAAGATATATATTTATTTAAATCATTTAGGTACCTTCTATTTTGATTAAAATATTGTTTTCTTCATAATTTGTTTAAATAAAATAATAATAGCGAGTTGAGCTGATAAAAAAACAAATAATGCTTTTAAATTATATTGATTTTTCAATTAAAAAAAAAAAAAATTCATTTATTGAGGAGAAATTATTGGAACATTTTTTTAGTTGTGATACTTCGGAGCAATTTTTGTTTTAACGCAAATTAACTACGATGCAGAGTTCGTTCTAATTTAAAAAAAAGGAATATGAACGATTAGAATGCACGAACACGCTCTTGTGGTTAAAAATAAATTAAAAAAAAAAACTATAAAAAAAAAGTAAAATTGATTTTGTTTTTTATTTTTTTTGTTTTTGATAAAAAAATTATTTTTAGGATTTTTAAATGCAATATTTAATAAACCCTTCAGGAATATTCGAATAATTGAAACCATTAAAAACTATACATAAATATCTAAGAAAACAAAACAATTTTCCCAAAACTACGAATAGAATACTTAAAAATCAATTCGAGTTTTAAATTTTTTTTTTTAGGATTATTTAAATGTAAGTATTAAATATATTTTCTAAAAATAAATTTTAACTTTCAAATAAATTGTTTGCACTTGTTGCACAGTGATTTTCTGTCGCACGAAATCAAAGTAGAAGAAAAGTAATGAAGAGTTCTCTTTTACTTATATACAAAGTTAATGGCGAAGGAAAACTTGTGAGTTCTCAGAACTATAAAGTGTCCAGTAATTCTCTAATGTTTTTTCTTTGGCTCTTCTATGGTTGCAAAGTTCCTTTCAAATACTGCGACAAAACAAAAAAGTATTAATAAAAAGTTTCAACACATTTTTAAGTTATACCTAAGGATAAAAGGAACTTAGTCAATTAAATATTTACACATAAAACCAAAATAAATTAATTTCTGCCATCCCTAAAAAAATAAAAAGAGTTAATAATCAAATTAAAAAAAAAAAAGTATTACAATGTTTTTATACTAAAAAATATAAAATTCGCCAACATCAAATACCTTTACTGATTTATTAAAAATTATTTCTTAAACAAAATTATAATTTCTGAAATTTTTTCACTTTCATCAAACACTCGTTTTTAATTTCATTTAAATCGTTAGAGCCATTTCGGAAAACCAAGAGACAATAAAAATGGGCGTGGCAGTAGGCGAATTTTCCTGAAAATATTTTTAAATTTTTTTTCTTGTTCGTCAAACATTCCCTATCAATTTCATTTAGGTAAGTCGTAAAAGCTAAAATTTGTCCTCGTTGATTTGAATTAAAGAGTGGTTTCTGAAATTCTAAGAAACAATAAATATGGGCGTGCCAGTGGGCAGATTTTACTTCATCTAGTTTTTAAAATTTGTTCTCATTTATAGAAATAAACTGTAAAAATTTCATCTAAATCGTTAGAGCCGTTTAGCTCGTTTCATAATAGACATAATTTTAATTTAATATATAATGTATTTAAATAATTATAAATGTAGGTTTCTATAACTATAATAAAATATTTTACTTTTAGTAATTAATTTAAAAATTTTAATTTAATATTTCTTCTTTGTAGCCTAATTATCTACTACAATAGATATAAAGTTGACTGATATTTATTTTATTTAATATTTTTTTGACTTGGGGGCATCTGCTAGGAAATCTTCACCGAAATAGTATTTTTTATTTAAGTTTCCCGTGAAGTTGCACATCGTCTTAACAAGTGCATAACATCTTCTCATATGCTACATAAAATTGGAAAGTCTTCTCTGTGCAGAATTTAGTTCAAGTTAAAGGCATCGAAATTTGATGCAAACTATATTCATCTCGAAAATAATTATACTATAGATTCAAATTATTATAAAATAAGCTATAATATTGCTATGTGCACCGAGCTTGCAGTTTTATTTAGAAAGTTATTTCTATATTGAATATCTACGAACTTTTATAATAAAAAAAACTAATATCTATCTATTAGATCTTAGCGAAAACCTCATTATTATTAATATACAACTATTGCAGAAACTCATACAAGGGATTGAGCTTCCTATAAGTAATATATATATGTATATGTGCTCTATAACAATGGCAAAACAAAAATTTCTTTTCCAATGAAACATCAAATTCTCATAATAAATTTAGCCAAATAAACACATATTTTTATGTCGAAATTAAAAAAGAAATAATAATCATATTTCGTTTTCAAAGAAATAAAAGGAATTTTTTTATTAGTAGGTATTTGTGACATATAACGGGTGATTTTTAGCTGGTTTGGTTTTGGCAACACTGGTTTTGACAGCTGACGTGTGTTTAGTACCTTGTGTCACTGTCAAACAGCTTCAGTTTGGTTTGCAATTTAACCATGGATCGTCTTACAAATGAACAACGCTTGCAAATTATTGAATTTTACTATCAAAATTCGTGCTCGGTTCGAAATGTTCATCGCGCGCTGCTTCCATTTTATGGTCGGCATTCTCGACCTTCTGAGCAGTCTATTCGGAAGATTGTGACCAAATTTCGCACCAAATTTACTTTGTTGGACATTAAACCACCAACACGTTTACGTACTGTGCGTAGTGAAGAAAATATTGCGGCCGTATCAGCTAGTGTGACAGAAGACCGCGAAATGTCGATTCGGCGCCGTTCCCAGCAGTTAGGCCTTTGTTACAGCACTACGTGGAAAATTTTGCGGAAGGATTTGGGCGTAAAGCCTTTTAAGATACAGCTGGTGCAAGAACTAAAGCCAGCCGACCTACCACAACGCCGAATTTTTGGTGAATGGGCTCTTGGAAAGCTGGCCGAGGATCCGCTTTTTTATCGAAAAATTGTGTTCAGCGATGAGGCTCATTTTTGGTTGAATGGGTACGTAAATAAGCAAAATTGCCGCATTTGGAGTGAAGATCAGCCAGAAGCATTGCAACAGCTACCAATGCATCCCGAAAAAGCCACTGTTTGGTGCGGTTTATGGGCCGGCGGCATTATTGGGCCATATTTCTTCAAAGATGATGCGAATCGCAGCGTTACTGTCAATGGTGAACGCTACCGAGCGATGATAACAAACTTTTTTTTGCCCGAAATGGAAGTTCTTGACTTGCATGATATGTGGTTTCAACAAGACGGTGCCACATGCCACACAGCACGCGAAACAATGGCGCAATTGCGAGGCGAGTTTGGTGAACAGTTTATTTCACGTTTCGGGCCGGTCAATTGGCCGCCTAGATCGTGCGATTTGACACCATTAGATTATTTTTTGTGGGGGTATGTCAAGGCTAATGTCTATAGGGACAAGCCCGCTTCGATTGACGCACTGGAAGCCAACATCCATGCATTCATTCGTGAGATACCGGCCGATATGTGTGAAAGAGTATGCCAAAATTGGACTCAGCGGATGGGCTACCTGAGACGCAGCCGCGGTCAACATTTGCATGAAATTATCTTTAAACATTAAATTGCAAGGTTCAAACTATCGATTCAAATAAATATTTCATTCATTTTTTCGAATTTGTTGTGTTTTTTTTTAAAAAAAAGTTCTAAACCTCTTAAAAAATCACCCATTACTTGAAAATCGTTTGAACATTAACTGCATGAATGGAGACGGAGCTGCATCTGGAATAGCTGTCAAAATATTCATTATAGAGACAAATTCAATATTAAGAAAACAACGCAATGCAGCTACAAATGGAACTGCAGTCGGTGCTGCATGTATTCACCAACTTTTAACTTTTAACGTGCAGAAATTTTGAAGTTTCATTTTGTATGAAGAAAAAAAGAGCAGGAACACAAAATATTGAAGCTTTGTTTGCACTCATTTGTTTTACGAAAAAAATGATTAATTGAAAGAAAATTATCGGAAATAAAAAAGTGAATAATAAGTCCGTGATAATTTTTTGTTTTTTAAATAAATTTACAAAATCTGTACAGCTGCATTGTGGGGACTTTTTCACAGCTGTTCCAGCTCCAGATGCATTTAATCAACACTTAGTTAGGTTAAAATAAACTATCCCCATTAGCGGGGTATTTTTTAAATAACGGTTATTATTTCAATAGTGGGTTGAAAATTATTTCAAAATTAAGAGTTGTTTAGGGTAAGAGTGTTAATTTTTGCTCTTGGTGTAGAACTCTGAAAAAAAGAGCAACTTGACAGAAAAATAAGGCTATATTTAAGGCTACTACATTTTTCATAATTTAAAAATCAAACTTATCTTATCCGGGATGATCAGTTTTTGAGATCAGATCTGTGTGCATTTGAATGTTTCTCTAGGTACTCTTTAACGATGACGCACGAGATGGAAAAAAACGGCACTATAACTCTAATACGTTGGGCAATCTTTACCCAAAAATTAATCTATTAGGTTAACAGACTCCAAAATCGTATTTTGTAGATTTACATTAAGATAGTTACTATTTTTATTTATGTAAATGTATTTTTATAATGAACTGTCAGTAATGACACATTATGTAAAATAATTTTTAATTCTTAAAATTTTGATATATAAATATTATTTTATGGAACAAAAATCTTAAAAAATAAAAGTATTTGAAAAAAATCTCTTTTATCAAATCAAATCAAACCATCTATATTTTTCAATTCATATACAAATTCAACATTTTGTTGATTTATACTTTCCTATTTTTTTTTTATTAAAAAAAAGAAGAAACTATTAATCTATTGAAAGACCATAATATCCTTTAGCGATTCAAAATTATCCACCCTTAGTGCAAAGTTTCATCATCGGATAAAATATTTTTCTTCTTTTTTTTTTTTGTTTCTGCAATCAATCCAATGTCAAACCGTATGTTTGATGTCATTTTATTCTCGTAAGCCGACATGTATGGTACGATTACACTTGCACTAGAGGGGTTGTTGATGGATGATGGTTGTTTAGCGGGTGGCCAATGGAAGCTACCCTAAAATTTCAGTTTTATATTACGATGGCTCTTTCGTATGTGGATGTGGATGTGTGTGTGTTTGTATGTGTGGGTGTGTAATGTGTGCCATTTAACCACTGTTAATGGTGGCAATCATTTTCACGCAAAATAACAATTTTCTCACATGAATTTTCACGCTTTTAACTTTTACAGTGGTGATGTGATGTTGTTATACATATTTCGGTATACATATAGGGCAGAATTTGTGGTAGGCTGTAAGGGGCACAGTGGGAACACCACCATATCCCTCTCAATCTGTGGGAATAGGTCGCCACTACTGCACAAAATCTCTTTGCTTTACCCTGCTTGCAATCGAAGCACGTTTGGTTTGTGCTTTCCTTGAGAATGCCCTCCATTGCCAGAATATCAAACACATACACACACACACATAAACAAATTAGTATAGACCAGGTTACAGGACATACCACAAGAGTGCCAATATAGTTTCCACACCCCCCTTGGAGTAATTAAGCCTGCATATATGTCGAGCTAATGAACGCCAAATAAACCCCAGCACTGCCACCGCTACCGCCCGCCGCACCACCACCTTTGTATGTATGTATATAATATGTATATTGCTGGTAAGCGGAGGAGATTTGATTCGATATTTTTTTCTGGGGATTAATTAAACAGACGTAATACATACAACGGCACAATACATTGTATAGTACTTCAAGTTGATTTCGCGTGTGAAACAACATGGCCAAACATGAACTCGCTGTTACATTGGCAAGAGCCACCAGGGCAACCACACGGTCACAGCCAACACCACATTCTGTGCACTTGGGAGCGTGATCTAGACATTCTAGTTATAACCACAAGTACAAATGTTGTCCAACAATCTACATATGGTTATGGGGAGAAACAAAAGAACAGGGAAGGACGGATTTGACAAATTAAATGAGGCCTTTAATTTAATCATTTAAATTGAAATTCTAGAAAAATATGTGCCGGATTAAGAAGCGCGTCGGATTATTTTATCTTTAATCTAAAATTTAACCCCAAGAGAAAAAAATTTAATGATGTCCCGAAAGATTCAAAAATAAATCGAAATAAAATTATGTAGCGAGATCTCGTGGGGCACGGAAACTTAACACTGGGAATGAAGGGAATCTACAAAATTCTGTTGCATTCAAAAGACTTAAATGAGAGACATTCATCAGAACTCAGATTCAGGTCTCAGAAAAAAAATAAATTGGAAAATTTTGAACGAACACGAACACACCAAATAAAATAATATAAAATTTGGGTGTCATAACCTTATCTTATTATAACCTTTTTTAAAATGGATGAGGATTAAAATCCCAAAAACTAAAATCCTGAAAACCCAAAATCCAAAAAAAAAAACAAATACATATTTAAAAATTCCAAAATCCCAAAAACCCACAATCCATAAATTTCAAAATACCAAAAGTCCCAGTTTCCAAAAACCCATTATACAGAAAAAATGTTCGTACTAAATATGATTGAATAATTTATTTACCCTACAAGATTGTTATAAATATTTTCTATGTACATTTGAAGTTTTGATTTTGGAAGGTGTCTTTTATTTGTTTTAATTTTTTTATAATATTAATAAAATTTTCACAGAGAAGACGAATTAAATTTTTTTTATTTAAGAATTTCAAGATTTTTCTTTTAGTTTTAATTTTGGGATTTTGGACTTTTAGGTTTTTGGGATTTTGTATTTACTGGGGTTTTGAATTTTGGATCTCTGAATTTTGTCTAACTCCCGTTTTAAATCGATTTTAAAAAAAATTGTACATATAGACAATAAAAAAGATTAAAAAGCATAAACTGTAATTTTATATTTAAATAAAAATATATAGTCGTATTTATTAGATTTTTGTCTAAATATGCTTTATTTAATAAAAATAAATATCACATTATTCACGGCTAAGACAATCTAATTATTGTGTCTAAGTTAGGGAGCTATAAGACAACGATAAACAAAGTTTTTGAAAACATTTTCCAAAGTTGGACAGTTGTCTAAAGTTAGACAACGTTCATAAATAAGGCAAATAATTTTTAGTTTTAAAAGAAATATATTTGTATTATATATTTATTATTTTACTTATTATTTATTTTTTTATTTATATATTTTTTAAGCATAATTCTTGGCCTTCTTTTCCAAAAAGAAAAATACGGCCCTGGCAAAATTGCACTGCTGTATTATTATGTGTACATGATAACTGGAACCCATGACGTGGTTGTTTGTCCTTTTACGAAGAAGAACATTTATGGGTGTTGTATATAAAATGATGGATAAACTTCTCAAATATTCAACCACAAAAATGACAATGAACTCATCTTAATATTTGGTCAAGAGATTTGGAAAGGACAGCAACCAAAAACCAAAATACAATACGTGACCAACTTTATAAGTCACAAACATTCACGCCTCTCTTAACTTGTTGGTTTGGTTTGGTTAACATACTGACAAGTTTAGTATTCGAGTACCATCATTTAATAGAAGGACAAGGAGGAGTTACATATAGGTATAATATATTGACTCACAAATTATTTCGAACCACAACAAACTTAAGAAAATAGAACTATGTATTCGAAACATAATGGAGAATTTGAACGGTATTCCAAAATTAACTAACCGACAAGACGGACGAACGTTTTGGATTTTGAAAGTGTGTGCTGGCAATAGATGGCAGTTATTTGACGCAATAAATACCTACCATCCGGTTTGGGCTATTTCATAGTTAGGGACATAGCTATTGTTTTTGTTTGAGAAATAAATTTATAGAGTTTTCTTAAATTATGAAATAATTCTTAAAAAAAACTAATGGGTGATTTTTTAAGAGGTTTAGAACTTTAAAAAAAAAAAAACACAAAAAATTCGAAAAAATGAATGAAATATTTATTTGAATCGATAGTTTGAACCTTGCAATTTAATGTTTAAAGATAATGTCATGCAAATGTTGACCGCGGCTGCGTCTCAGGTAGCCCATCCGCTGAGTCCAATTTTGGCATACTCTTTCACACATATCGGCCGGTATCTCACGAATGAATGCATGGATGTTGGCTTCCAGTGCGTCAATCGAAGCGGGCTTGTCCCTATAGACATTAGCCTTGATATACCCCCACAAAAAATAATCTAATGGTGTCAAATCGCACGATCTAGGCGGCCAATTGACCGGCCCGAAACGTGAAATTAACTGTTCACCAAACTCGCCTCGCAATTGCGCCATTGTTTCGCGTGCTGTGTGGCATGTGGCACCGTCTTGTTGAAACCACATATCATGCAAGTCAAGAACTTCCATTTCGGGCAAAAAAAAGTTTGTTATCATCGCTCGGTAGCGTTCACCATTGACAGTAACGCTGCGATTCGCATCATCTTTGAAGAAATATGGCCCAATAATGCCGCCGGCCCATAAACCGCACCAAACAGTGGCTTCTTCGGGATGCATTGGTAGCTGTTGCAATGCTTCTGGCTGATCTTCACTCCAAATGCGGCAATTTTGCTTATTTACGTACCCATTCAACCAAAAATGAGCCTCATCGCTGAACACAATTTTTCGATAAACAACATTTCGAACCGAGCACGAATTTTGATAGTAAAATTCAATAATTTGCAAGCGTTGTTCATTTGTAAGACGATCCATGGTTAAATTGCAAACCAAACTGAAGCTGTTTGACAATGACACAAGGTACTAAACACACGTCAGCTGTCAAAACCAGTGTTGCCAAAACCAAACCAGCTTAAAAATCACCCGTTACAATGAGCTTACTATCGGACCCGAACTTGCGTTGCTTGGGTGATCAAAATTAAGGCATAGAAAGACGAGCCAAATGGCTGGCTCATATAGGAAGCTTTACAAATTAATTTATCTTTGATTTTTTTTTTTTGAAAATACAAAAGAAGAAAATTCGTATGCAGCATTTTGGCTGCTTTTAATTGGACGTACTTCTAAAAAAACAATTTCCGTAGAGTCATATTTAAAAGTAATACAGAAATATTTGTTGGTCTGTTAAAGAATAAGATTCCAATTAAGTTATCAGAACCCATGATCTTAAAAACAAAAATCTCGCATTCTTGAAAGTGACAAATTCTAAAATTTTTGCACTCATATGTCACGATCCCACTGTAAAAAAAAAATAAATGTCATAAAGCCAAAAAGAAAAGAAAACTTTTTCTCGTTATTAAATTTTATTTATGACATTAAAAGTAATTTTGGGTAATGTGACATTTTATTTGGGCTTGGAAATTCTCTCTTCGTGAGATTCTGTGCGATGATTTCTTGGTTTTTGAGGGTTATGCCTTTTGATTTTTTGACGGTGGGCCCAAAATAAATGTCACAATACCCAAATACAAGAAGAAAACATTTTTTTGGGGAATATGACTTTTTTCGATTTGGGAGTTATGAAATTTTTAATTTTTTTTGGAAGTTATGAAATTCTTTTTGGGATTTTTTTTTTTTTGTTGAAATTGTAGACACAAATATTTTGGTTTTTGAGCTTCATGACATTTTTTCATATAATGGGCGGAACTTTATGACATTTTTTTAATAAATAAATGAAAAAGTGACAGTGGTGAATTAGCTACATTTAGGTATAACTCTACCCTTAGCTCATCTATTTTCAGTTCAAAATCGTTTTTGACTTTTTTTTTGTCATTCTTTAAAGTAAGTGTAATCAAGTCGAAAATTTGTTTTAAGACTGAATTGCCTTGGACCATAACTATCTCATGGCAACTTTTAAATCATGGTATTTCTGTAAAAATATTCACATGTTTTCGTGTAGGCGATATGGGTGATTCTCTGCCAACTGTATTTAAAAAAAAAATTGCTAAAATTGAAACTGTTTGGAAATTATTTTTTAAATTTTGTTTTGTCTTTTCATAAACATATAGTATTAAACCTGTAAGAGCATTTTACTAGAACTTTTAGGGAACAAAAAATATAGTAAAAAGTACTTAATCTCGAAGAAATGGTACTGACACTTATATTTATTTTTTAATTTAAATACGATCTTATATTCGTTTTGAAAATATTTTTGATGATGAACTTCTGAATCTCTTCCTATGTTTTGACGTGCATTTTTTTTTTCTTTAAAATTGTATCTTTTTTAGTTTTTGAAATCTGCTTTTCAAGTTTGCAGTATTTTTTTCTCTGCTCTAAAAGTGAGCTCTATTGGAAAAAAACATATCTAAAAAAAATGTCTATCCACGCCTTCATTTAAAATCACACAAAATTGTATTTTATTTTTGAAAAAGATTTATTTCGGCTTTAAAAAATGTATTTGTTAAAACTTTTAATTTTTGTTCTTATTATCATTTTTTTTTTTTTTACAGCTTAATTATAGAATTACGAAGGCGCATTATTACCGGCAATATGTTTGTGATAAAATCTAAAATATAAAATTAAGATAAAATTACTTAGGTACCTACAAATATTTTGTACTAAAATATGTGCGAATTCGATGAACCTATACATTTTGACGGTAACAAACTGACCAACGCACAAAAATGAAAATAATCGCATAGCCAAGAAAAATGTGAATTTTGTTGCATTGTTATATATTTGTGTATCCTAAGAATTAAGTAGGTAGGTACTAATTTTTCAACGGATGTGAAAGTGAATTAAATTCATAATTTTGTAAATACATATATATGTCAAAAATACATAGGTATATGTTCTTTTGAAAAAAATGTGAAGCAAAAATTTTTAGCTTAGGTATGCAATTCTACACAAAAATGACTATACATACTTTTGTTTGTATAAGACCAATTAATTGGTTTAAGAAAAACTTTTAAACATTTTAAATTTAATATTTTTCACAGCACCGTACTGTTGTATAGATAAATATATTAAATGTTTTCCCTTTCACCCCACTAAATAAAAAACCCTAGTCCATTTTTAATAATATTTGATAACCAAATATCAAATGATAAGGTCGCAGCCCTGCCGTAGATAGTGGGCCTTATTCTTTTAAAACTAAATAAAAACAAACATAATAAAGAAAGAATAAAAACGAAGACTATTCCTTTTTTTGATAAATTATTAACTCTCCGTCTCTGCTCTTCCCGTGTCTTATCGGAAGCACGGCACGACGTAACATTGCTTAATATATTTACATAAATAAAAATAAATCTCTCCATCTAAATTTAACTCGGCGAAGTGTTTTTGAAGTGAAAGTCCAATTTAAATGAGTTTAAGAAGTCAAATTTCTGCTATACGTCCTTTCCACCAGCTACGAAAACAATAAACAAAAAAAAACAAATTTCAAAACCTTCAAAAACCCTGGAGACTTATTCGTAGTCAGCAGAATTTTAGAAAACATTTCATAAAGAAGATTTTGTCAAGCCCCATTTTTCTGAATCTAAATTTCTTGTGCGGCAAGTTTGCTGAATTTGTTATTAAATAATAATTGTTAAGTAATAATTGTTCTATATTTGTACGAGTTGCCCTTATAAATTTTTTTTTCTGAAAAACCATCAGTAGGTAAACAGCACCACCTTTAAGAATAAGGTAAACATTTTATGTCTTCCAAATGACACCCACCTTGGCTTACTACCACCTTAAATAATTTCTTTATATTATATATTATCAATAAAAAAGTTAGGTACATCATACCTACACCTTCCCAAACAAATAAATGAGTGTCACCCAAACTTTTTTTTCGTAATGATTACACATAATTTTGTCTGTCCCAGTAGCTATAAATATGTACTGTCAAAGATATATACATATATAGGTATATAAGTCAGTGCTTATTGGCCTAAGGACACATTTCAACTTAAAGAATACACCTGTACACCACATCAGGACACCTGTCTATCTTCCTTCTTAAATGTCATCCACAGAAATGACATTGTGTGATTTGTGAATACAAAAAAAAAAAAAAGAAGAAAAATATATATTTCTTTATTCGATATCTCTCCTCCGCCACTCAAGTGTCTCCGAGAATAAATAAAAAAAAAAAAAAACTGTACAAAATTTTCCCCCAAAACATCAACAACAAGAACCCATAACTGCCGCTGGGGAGTTTTGACAAAGGTTAACTCTTCTGGAGTTGAAGTGAAGCGCTTCCTATTTCGCAAACAAATAATTCAACATCAGGAATTTTTTAACCATTTAACCGAGAATAATCTTAATAATTAAATAACAGCATTTTATTACGCTAACCCAAAGAAACTCATTGGAAAAGCCTACGCATCTTATGTAAGGTACTTCTTGGGTTCTGATATACGGTAAACGGTATACCTGCTATCAAGTTTTCTACTTCAAGATGGAAATGAAGAAAATTGAGAACCTTCCTCGGTGGAACGACATCTGTCTTTCATCTTCAATTTAGAACGAACTTTTAAATTGGTTTAAAGTTTCCCTAAAGCTTCTTGAGCATCAGCAACCAAACAACAACAACGACATCTCGAAAATCCCAAATAACAATCCCGCACCCGCACTACACATGAATTATTTTCATTGACACTCCAAAACCCCTCTGCTGCGGCAGCATCAACACGGTGGTGGCACAGCCGCATCCCCTTCTATCGATATTGTTGCCATGTTTTTCTTCGCCCATGAAAAATCAAAATTGGTGACAAGAATACTTGCTTAGGATTTGAAATTAAAACCCCTTTCATCCGAATTCGGTCCCGCAAGGATCTAATAAAACACACACACACTCACACAAAGAGTTAAAAAGCAGAGATGAGGAGGCGTCTGAAGGAGTTTATTTTCGCAGAGATTTTGGAGCACCAACCAACTCACAGTAAATATTCGTTTTCACCTGGTTGGGCATTCGTAGGTAGGTACATACATACATATGTCTGTAAGAATGTGTTCTGTTTTGTTGATTTTGAAAGTAGAGCCTTCAAAACCAACGCAAAAAAAAAAAAAAAAACAACGAAGGGTATTTATTGTTTTTTTTTTTTATTATTCTTTTACCCTGATGTAGGTATCTAATAGCTTTCGACACATTACCGAGAATGTGCGTACTGAACTGGAAATATTCCCAAATAATAAAAAAAATGTGTTTATATACTTTATCCAGATCCTTTTCGATTTTCGTTTATCTACCCTAATGCTATTTTACCTGAGTTAAGTTTCTGATATATTCTTGGTTTTATAATTTAGAAGATATGAGGTGGGAGTTTTTGAAGGATATATGTACCTACATTTATACAATCACCAGGGTAGCAATTGAATTAGTTCAAGTTGCTAGGGAATGTTGAAGCCTCAAATAAAGTTTAAATGTCTTTTACAAATTTTAAAATTGTGTAACAAATATTCACGTAGAATTGGAGTCATTTTCGATAAGTACATTGGGTACATAAATATATCTTTTTTATTCTTTTGAATCAGAATCCGAGGAACCGAAATGACTTTCAATAAAGCTTGTTAGATCGTGTTTAACATGCATAAAACTAAAATATTTACCTACAAATTTTGACTTCATACAAAACTTTGTATCTTTAATAAAAAATTTAGATACAAAGTAAGTTTAGATACAAAATTTGTTTAGATACAAAATTTATTTAAACACAAAATTTGCTTATATACAAAATTTGTTTAGATACAAAATTTATTTAGATACAAAATTTGTTTGAACACAAAATTTGCTTATATACAAAATTTGTTTAGATACAAAATTTATTTACATACAAAATTTTTTTATATACAAAAGTTGTTTAAACCCAAACAGTCAGTCGAATTTATCAGATTTCCTAAGAACACTTTTGGACAGTTGTCCAACTAGCCACTGTCTAAATAGTTTGACATCTCCTTATTTATAAACGCTTTCTAACAGTTGTCTAAATATGTTCCCATATACCTCCAGATATCCCTGTAAGCTGTCAATTTCGTGAACAATTGGATACGTCCAATAAACATTTAGTTCAATTCCAGATAATTCGACGTTTCTTTGCTCATTGAACATACCCAATTTATATTACGTTTGGACAACCGATTCCAGTGTCTACTGTCTAAGTTAGACAACCGATGGAACATGTTTATAAATAAGGTTTTGGAGTTGGACAATTGTCCAAAGTTAGACATACTTTGGAATGGGTTTATAAATAAGACTGAAAATTTTCTTAGATAAAAAATGTGTTTATATACAAAATTTATTTAGACGCAAAATTTGCCTAGTTACAAAATTTGTTTAGATACAAAACATTTGTCGAGATAAAATTTGTTTATCTAATACAAAATTTGTAGAAAGAAATGTGAAGTATTTATTTCTTTTTTTTTTTTATAAACTAAATGTCAATAAAATTCACTTAACCGTTTTCAAAAAAAAAAAAAAAAGTGCCCCACTTTGCTTTGAACTCTGAAGCTATATTTATATATGAGACTCCCAACTAAATTGTGCAGACAGTTATTTTTCTTCTATTTAAATGCCTTAATCCTTGGAGCTATAACCAAAATTTAAATTTAACTTCTTCTAGGAAATCTCATTTAAATGCTCTGAACCTATATTATTTAAAGAAGCAAATCGTTTCAAATTTGAATATTTAGGCTTAAGCTTGATGTACTTGATGATGCTTGATGATGTGGTTTGCCTAAAGCAGTTTATATTTATATATACAAAAATTATTTCATGAACTATTCTTCATAATCAATAAGAACAATAACGTAGGCAGGAAATCCGAACGGAGTTACTGCCATCGTCGCATCTCTTTTCTTTACTTGTTCAGAAATAGTCCATACGGTATTTTGGGCTAGTTCAAAGAAGGTTTTTTTTTTTTTAGATGTTTTTCTAAATTTTAAGTGAAAACTCATGAAAGAAAACCCCTCCTATATTATCTTCAACCCTCATCAAACATTTCACATTCTCAGACTTACTTAAACCTGTCTATTGTTATAATTGAATTTTGAAACATAAGGAATCTTTGGTTCAGAGAATTTTAAATAAACAGAATTTTGATAAACTGTGTCGTAAAACTGTTTTTCCCATTTCTATATATATTTTTTTCATTTTTATCTTGACTCTTCAAAAGAATTTTACTCTTAGACAAAAAAAAAAAAAAAAAACAAAAATCTTTATGAAGTCTATAAGTCTTAAGGGATGTGTGTGGTAGGGTCAAATACTCCACCGTACCTATTTGTGTTTTCTGCTTTTGATGTATTACTCTGCTGCTTAAAAATACAGTTATTTTGTAGATAAATGAAAATGTAAATACCATTCCATATGGGTCTTGAAAACATAAGAAAAATATAATAATATTCAAAAGAACATTAAGTTTAAAAGACAAATAAAAAAAAAAAACAAAAAAAAAATACCTAAGTAAAATGCCGTCACCCATTTGACAGCCCGTCATGGTCCATGTGCCATCTTACTTATTTCAGTGTTTGAATAAATTCCCCAACAAAACATTTATAGGTATTTGGGCGTGGGTAGTGGAAATATCCTTGATAAATCTGTAATTCATTTCGAGACATTTTTTTTTTATTTTGTCCTCTTATTCAGATTGAAATGGGATCAAATATTGTCAGATCCGGATCGTCGTGGTGTAGTACGAGTCGGATGATATAGTTGAGTCGATATTCTCTTTGGTACCTACATACATATATATATTTATAATATTTTGTTTAAAGGGTTCAAAAAGCTATTTCACTTTGAAAGATTGATGGAGACGTTCGACTTTCTTTTTTTTTTTTTTTTTACGCAGAATTTTCAATTTGTTATATTCGTCTCAGTGAATACGAGAAAAGGAAATGTTTTTTTTTTAATTTCATTTTTGTTAAAATCAATAAAGGATGATGGTTTTATGGACTTTTGTAAGAGTAATCGGTTTTCAGTGATTTGGTTAGGAAAGTGTGGGTATCAGCTGTGACTAATATAAGGTCAAGCTGAGGATAATAGCATAGAGTTGTAAATGAGAAAATCATTCGAGCCCGACTGATTTTTTTTGGAACGATTATTTATGTGAGCATTATTATCCACATCGTTCTTTTATTTAACCAGGCGAATGGTCTAGAATTATAGACGTCTTCTTATATTGAAATAGTTTTAAATCCTGTAAAAAAAAAACATTCTACACTGGGTTGACCGTAGACGACTTGGGCATTTGCAACAATAACAATAGCTATTTCGCAAGATTTTAATTTATAAAAAAGGTTCCCGAAAACTTTCCGCTTTCGGGTGAAAAACAGCAAATGAGGGCGAGGGCTTATTTTTGAAGAAAAAAAAAATAGTTGAATTGATAAATAGTTTTTTTTTTTTAATATTCAAGTGTAACGGGTTATATTACATGGCTTGTATAGGCGTGGATCTCCAGGTTGATAGTAAAATATATATTAAAGTAAAAGGATTTAAAGATTTATTTTTGGGTACCATATACAAAACTTGAATTTGAATTTTTGACTATCAATTCCTTGTAGGGTTCCCACTTTTTTCAATTAAAGTTGAGTTTGTTTTTCTTAAATATATAACATCGGTATTTTTGACTTAATCGAAAAACCAGTCTCAACCATTTTTTAAAAGAAGAATACGTTGTTCATTAATTAATACATTATATTAATATTTTTCGTATACATTAATTTAATATTTTTCATATTTATCGGGCAACAACCAATTTTAATTAATGCAATTATGGTAAGAGGCAAATAAAAAAAAAATATTTTCCCATAAAAAAATTTAAATCCTATATTATTGCAGAACCCAATTTTCTCTTCAAAAATAAAATAAAACGGTTTTATTCGAGAATATTTTTTAAAATATTTACTTTTTGTTTTAGATGACAGAAATCCTGAAAGGTGATGATGTTTTTTTTTTTTTTTATTTTTATCAATACAATTTTGAAAAAAAATATAAGGAAAAAAATGGTATGCCATTTTTAAGTATTTATCAATGCAGAGTTAAAAAATTAATTTTGAAAAAAATATCATTTACCCATTTTCAAAATGTCGAATTTTCAAAAAATAATTTGAATTTTTTTTTTTTTAAATCCAAAATTTGGTTTTTTGAAAATTTTCATAGGCAATATTATTTGATCTTAGGAGAAACTCATTTGTAATATTTTTTTTTATTGAAATTGCTTGAATATAATTTATTTATTTATTTATTTATTTAATAATGAGATAGTCGAAAACCAAAAATAAGGTTCTATGAGAGATACCATTTTTAGACGATAGATAAAATTGTCTTTTCAACAATATGATAGATCGAACTGATATTAGCTCACATACAAGTTTTAATCAAAATCGTAGGAGTCGTTTTTGAAAAAAAAAATTTGATTTTCCATACCGGTTTTTTATAACATTTGTATCGGAAGTATCGTATTTTTTGGCTAAAAGAAAAAAATTGTATTTAAAATCTGCTAGATAATGTCAAAAAACTGCCGGATGTCAAGTTTAAAAAAAAATCGACCAAGTCGTTTTCGAATTATTAAGTTCTAAAAAAAAAGAATTTTGAATTTTTTTTTGGTACTTTTCAACCTTTTGAAAAATTCTCTATAAAAAATTTATCAAATTCAATAGAACCAGTTTTGAGAAAATCCAACGTAAAAAAAATGGTTCTATGGTAGTTACCATTTGTAACCATTTTTCCGATTTTTTGTAAAAAAAATTACTGAATTTAAAAAAAAGGTGTGGACATGTTTTTGAGAAAAATGAGATTTTAATTTTTTGCAAAAAAAAAAATTGTACAGCAGGTATTGTTATTTTTGGTCTTAAAAAAATGAAAAAAAACCTGTGGGAGAAATGCGCAAAAAACGCTAGATACCAAGTTTAAAGAAAATCGATCCGATTATGTTAAGCTACAGCCGAAAAGGCAGACAGACAGACAGAATTGCAAGACCCACTTTTTTCGACTTCGCTATCATTGTAATGTCAAGTTTGATCAAAATCTCGAGTTCGATTTTTTAACGAATACTTAACATATGCCATGCCATATGTAAGTAAATATGTATAAATATCGCAAGTAAATTTTTTTTTACAAAATTGGTCCCGATATGTTTTTAAAAAAATTCTCTGAGCAAAAAAATAAGCATAAATCAAAAATCTTTTAAACATGGATGGAAGATTTTAGCGTTAGGTACCTTTTTAAAAACATAAAACTCAACTTAATCTGAAATCATTCTGATTTATTGCAAATAATTTGTACTTAAAGTTCAACATTCTTATTTTTGACTTCAGAACGTTCATTTATACCGATTCATATATTTTTTTTTCAAATTTTCGTTATATCTGCTACTTTTTAAACATAATTACATAATGTCTATTGATTACAAAATAAATATTTCTAAACCTTCCTCATCTAGAAAAAAAAAAAAACCGGAAATCAATCTTTAAAACTAGATAGTGGAAACCGTGCAACCTTAAAATTATTCCCTCGGTTGCAAAAAAAAAAAATATACTTTTCAAAAACTGAAAGTCGAAAAATATTCTCAGTTTTGAACTTTCGATCTTCAATAAATTCAATATGTTTCCCTTTCGAATCTATGACTTGAGATAAACAAAAATTAATATGAGCCAAGCGTCTACTTCAATATTTTGCACTAATTGAGCTTTTGTCTTGATTTGATATTTAAACACATTAACAGGAATTCGTAATACCTTTTGATGTAATGGTTAGTGTATTACTTGCGTGCCAGAAATCTGTATTCGAATTCAGCCTATTCCACCAAAACAAAATTTTCAGGGGTACTGATGCCTCTTGCGAGAAATTGAAAAATCCCTTTATATAATTTAAAATCTATAAATTCTGCAGAAGATTGTCGGTCTCCTCGCATGCTATGCCGACTTACACAGAAATTGTTGTCATCGTAAGTCATTCGGCCCCAGTTCTCCCACGAGCAGTCGTGCCATAAATTTATTTCTTTATTTTTTAACCGAAATTTAAACTTATTTAACGTCTCTTTTACCACTTAATTAAAAAGGATATAAGGTTTCTTTAGGTTTTTCTTGATTTTAATCAAAAAATTAGTATTTATAGCATTCCATCAAATTGCTTTATTTCGGTGTTTGACGATCATTTAAAAAAAAAACATATTTTTGATGACACATCTTTAAACTCTAAGAGAATATCTACACGTGTTCCTTCTCCATCCAAAAGCCAACTAATCAAAAATGAATTTAATACGATGAACTTAATTGAACCCAAAAAAAAAAAGGCACCAATATAGCTATGCAGTTAAAAAATGATGGATGAGTGGTGCTTGTGCTTGTGCGTGTGCTGTGCACTCAACCATCATTACGCGGTATCATCCCCACAAGTACCTCATCAAATATTAGAAACCAAATTTAATATAAACCTATTCCATCAGCGCAATATAATAATGTTCGATGAGAGAGTGCATGAAATGGGTCATAAGATTCTACTTATGTTTTATGTTTATTTTGTTAGACAATGGCACGAAAACACAGTTTATGCAGGCTAACGACCGCCTTACGAGATGAGCCATGTTTTGAAGAAATATAACAACGCGATTTATGGCAAGATTAGATGAAGCAATTTCTATACATACCTACTTACTCGCTCTACACGACTATGACTATGACTATGACTACGACTATACGAAGACGAAGAGACGAAAACGACGACGACGACGTTTCCTTTTCCGTTTTCCTGCTCCTGCTCTATCAGGGGTTGCTATATTGCTGCTATTGCTAGTGATACATGTGTTTATATGGAAAGATATGACTTTCTCCTCATAGAAAGTATGATTCTATAGGTTGTGTCCTTGACTATGAAAGTCCTTCATCAGCAATTCAGTATATATTACTCGAAAATATATGCCGCGTCGTATATCTTTAATATTGTTTTTTTTTTGTTTTGTTTTTTTTTTGGTAGAATTTTTAAAGAACCTCAATGTTGTGTTCATGTGTTATAATATTTGGCAAACATTATATTTGGGACTTATGGTCCATTTGTGCTGATGGGGCGGTTTTTATTGCTCTTTAGGGAGTGTGTGGAATTTGAAATGATTTTGGTTGGGCCAAACCGCGGTGCGGGTAAGCACAGGGTGTTTTTTATGTCGTTTTAGTACTTAGATGTTATTTTGAGGTCATTTATATATGATAAGATTGATATACTTACTGTCCCTTGACATTTTGAAAATTCTACACAAGGTTTACAATCATTATGATGGCGGCGACAAAAATAATTAAAATTTATTATTTAAAAGGTTAGTCCCCAATTCAAATATTTCGGACGTGATATTCATTATATTTTATTTATTATAAAAATTAATTATAACTCGCAACTATCATTACTACTTTAATCCAAAATGCAATACTCTTTTCCAACTATCAGGGACAAACATTTTGTATTTTTTTTTTAAATGGCGCCCAACAAGAAATATCAAATCGCAAAAAATCAAACACCCTGTAATTTTTGTTTAATCTACATAATAAGTTTGTGTATTTACGTGAAAAGTAAATGCTTATACATATTAAACTTGTCAAAAATTTTAAACAGCAATTTTTTTATATACAAATATTTTATGTGACTCCCTCCAGATGTTGTAAGCCTTTTTGCAGACGTTATCTTTGCATTCACGTCAAGTCATTGGTCTATGCATAGAAAATATATAAATTTATAGGAAATATTCAACGCAGAATTGCCAGAATATTTGCGGAAATATAATATTTGGAAAAGTGGTCGTAAATTGCTTGGAAATATTATAATATATGTGGAAAAGTGGTTGTAAATTGCTTCTTAATAAAACGATCGCCGCCGATCAATCGCACTATAGCAGTGCACTCGTGGTGAAAATATATGTATTTATAATTGTCTGAAGAACAATAGGTGTATAGATATTAGATAGAGACCAATATTATTTTTATTACTATTAAAAATAATTATTGATGGCGCGACAGTTCGTAGAGAACCAGGACCAGGACAACTCTCAAACATGCATGGGGCTTGATGTAAGTTTACAGGAAAAGAAAGGGCGTAAAATGCACTGCCGAAGTGGCGATTCATAAAAATACGTTGAGAGGTAGTTTGTCACACGAACAATAGATAGCTACTACTCTTTTCTGCTGGACTGGATTCGGTGGAAGAATTCGCGATTTAAAAATAAAAATTTACTATCGTTAAATCAATAGATCGAAATGAACGAACTCTTTTATTGCAAATACTAGCTTGTCTACAGTGGGGTTTAACTTGAAATAAAAAGTGAGTGGCAGTTATTAATTAAATTTCAAAATAAAATAAATTAGAAAACCGTTTAAAAAAAATAAATTAAACATAATATTTGTTTTTTTTTTTAAGTAGGTACGACTAGGACTAGGATTACAAAAATTAAAGTTATACCATGTCCTTCAGTTAGTAAAAGGTCTAAAACTAATGAAATTTATAGATATACAACTTTTACGAAAAATGACTAACGAAATACGAAATCAAACGTTAAATCAATAATCAACAACTGGACACTCCTATTCAGCGTTATAATCTTACTCTAATCGGAGTATATCTACTTCAATTTAAAAAAAAAAAAATCTACTCCGTTTTTTGGTATGTACTCCTTTTTTCCCACACTGTAAAATTTAAGCGCCATCTTTTTATTTACGTGCCCTCAATTAACAAACAAAATGTACGACTGGGTCGCTCAAACTTGCTCTTACATCTACGATCAGACTGTAGTTTTAATTTTTTTATATTTATAAAAAGTATTCATCTTATAAAAGAAATAAATTAGTGTAAATTTTATGCCACCTTCCAAAGTCGTAGTTTAGCTTAAGGTGGTAGATATTATGTAAGTATATAAATATTAACAAAATAGCAACGTGTTGGACATATGCAATGTGCATGGAACTAACAGTTAACACTGAAAATTGTTTAAAAAAACAATATTGCTAATTGATTCTTCTAAAACTTCTAAAACGCAATAAACACCGTCTAATTTCATAAACAAATCTATGAGAAAAAAATTCGATTCGATTTAAAAAAAAAAAATTATTTATTATAAGTATGTACATATATTAAATTTTGAAAACGTTTTAAAGAAAAAAAATTGGTACGTCATTTTTTAGTATTTATTAAGTAAAAAAACTTAATTTGAAAGAAAAAAATTAATCTACTAATTTTCGAAATATCCAATTTAAAAAAAATAAATTTGATTTTTTTTTAAAGGAAAATTTGTTTTTTTTTGAAAATTTTGATTAAAATCGGTTCAACAGATAATGAGATAGTCGAAAACCAAAAAATGGTTTTAAAAGAGATACCTACCATTTTTAATCGATAGATAATTTTTTTCCCAAGAATATAGTAGATCGTAATGATATTAGCTCACATAAAAATTTTAATCAAAATCGTAGGAGTCGTTTTTGAGAAAAATGCGATTTTCCATACCGTTTTTATAACATTTGTATCGGAGGAACCGTTGTTTTTGGCTATAATAATAATTTATATTTAAAATCTGCTAGATAATGTCAAAAAACTTTCGGATGTCAAGTTTAATACAAATCGACCAAGTCGTTTTCGAATTATTTTAGTTGTCAAAAAAAAAAAATTTAAACTTTTTTTAAGCCCAAAAAAAAAAAATTAAAATTTTAGCATGCAATACTTTTTAAACTTTTTGAGAAATTCTCTATAAAAAAATTAATCAAATTCAGTTTAACCATTTCTGAGAAAATCAAAAAAATGGTTCTATGGGAGGTACTATTTTTCGGATTATTTTTAAATGGTAGCCTTTTTTTTTTAAAAAAATTACTGGATTTTTTAAAATAAAAGTTTTGGGCACATTTCTAAGAAAAATAAATTTTTCATTTTTTACGAAAAAAAAATGGTACGACAGGAACAGTTATTTTTGGCCTTAAAAAATGAAAAAAACGTATGGGAAAAATGCCCAAAAAACGCTAGGTACCAAGTTTAAAGAAAATCGATCCACGCGTTTAGTTAGCCTACAGCCGAAAGGGCAGACAGACAGACAGACAGAATTGCGAGACCAACTTTTTTCGTCTTCGCTATCATCGTAATGTCAACTTTGATCAAAATCTCGAGTTCGATGTTTTTTTTACGAATCCATAACTTGCCATATAAATACATAGTACCTATGTATGTACATACATATATATCTCAAGTAAAAATAGCAAAGTGGTTATCCTGAGGTTTAAAAATCTTCTCCGCTGACCGTTTCTATGTATGGATGAACATTATAGACTTCTTGTAATTGATTTTCCTTTCTAATAAAATTGAATTTATATAAAGGGTCTTTCAATAGAAAAGCTCGAAATTTGTTAAACCCTGGTGGCCATATATATAAATATTTTCGACATTTGACTTTGAATTATTTTGTATTTGTAAAGGATTTTAAATTTTTTAGACATTATTTCTTATACCAAAATAGAGAATATAAATGCGTTTAAAAATTCTGCACCAACTTTTTTTTCCGCAGTAAAAAAACATTTTGTGTAGGCAATAAAATGTTTTTTTTTTCAAATAAAAAATAAAATAATGCGTGTATCTCACGCAGAACTTATTTCATAAAATTTTAAAAATCGAACGTCTTTATATTGAAAGACCCTTTATATAAATAAGAAATACAAACAAAATTACCCAGGGCCACCATAAAAAAGGTATCTGGAATCTGGCAAGTAATTTATCTGCTCGTTACGGAACGGTACTGGACCTAGACATATTAGACATACATTCATTAAGGTTTCGGACAGTCATATTATACATTTTTTTCGATTAGTCAAATAAAATGAGGGTCGATTTTCAATGAAAAACTTTAAATTGCCTACAAGTTTAATATTAAATCTCATTTTGACTATAAAAACCATATACTCAAACAAAAAAAAAATTAATTCTTTGATCCAAAATCACATATTATTGTGGTCTGTGATTGATTTTAAAAATGTACATATATTTAAATTAAAATGGCCTGGGGATATTTTTTTTATTTTTATTTCTTGTTTCGATTAAAATCCTGTTCCAGACGCAAATCAATTTTTTCTTTCGTATATATATTTTTTTTTAAGTTTTTAATTTGATCCGCAAATACAAAATTCAATGTGTGTGCACAATTTTAAACTTCAAAGAAGCTTTCCGTTGAATTACCAACATTTTGACTTCTCATGATGAGTTTTCTTTTTTTTTTTTGAAAAGAAGGAAACCTCACATAGAGGAGATGGATATACGGGTAGGTATGTACATTATAATGTTCCTTGCTCTTCCGGTGCCCCTTGCAATGTTTCTATACTTTTCCTTACTAACTGTATAAAAGTTTGTATAGTACGGGTAGGTATGTGTAGCAAAAAGGGGACCCTAGTACATATAACGTGAAATTGAACATGATGCACTTTTGCCCCCTTTTTAGTTCTGTTTGTATTTTTTTTCTTTTTTATTTCTTTGTTGTGGTAGGGGTACGAACCTACATTTACCAACGACATTTTATATATGTAGGTACGTCCTTGTTTTGTGTGTGACACACGAGTTAATCCTGTGACACAGGTTGCAGCAGCTATGGTATATGTAGGTATATGATATGAGCTGGCAGGCTTCAACCTATAGATTGTGGTTTTCACCTTAATCACTTGCTGTGCTGTGCTGTATAGCTCTGCACTTTGCTTCCACTCGACTCCCTGCAAACAAGGTCAACCTCTGGGGTAGATTTTAGGTTAATGTGATTAAAAATTGTCACAAGCAGTGGGGCTTGCAAGAAAGCTACCTATACCACATAGGCTATGTGCCTTTATGCTGCTCTGCCATCTGGGCCTAATGTGGATTGTGGCTGATTAAAGTGGGCGGTGTTCCCTTTTGCCTGGGTCTGGTCTGGACTTAGAGTTGTATGTACATATATACGTGCGAGTGAATATGTGAACGCAAAACACCCATCCATCGTTAAATTTTAAACAGAATTAAGATTAAGGCTGACACACTGACATTCAAACAAGCCTAATGAATGGACGCGTGTACTTTATTTGCGTTTTTGAAGCTCAATTCGCACATACGTATATCGTGCTCCTGCCAGTAGTTGCTGCTGCTGGGTTTTGTATGGTGGAAAATAATTAATTACAACTCAGCCATTTGATGCATTATATTTCAACCCCGTCCACAGATGAGGCCCTTTAGCTGTAGGTACCTTACCTATACATATAGGCACCTATAGGTGGAGCCATTTTTGTAGAAAATTACTTTTTTTTGCACCCTCAGCTTCGCACACATCTGTGTATAGGTAGGCGATATGTTTTTGCGTTGAAGGTATTTTCATATATACATAAATGTCCTTGGATATCCTGGGAGTGAATTTATATGAATGTGAATAATCCATCATTCAATTTGTTTATATGTTTCTCGGATTTCTGAAATTGGGAAACGCATTTGAAAGGATGAATAATGAAGAACATGAGATTAGTATTTTCGCTTGAAACCCATGTAGGTATGTAAATATATTTATAATGTATGTGTGAGCGAGAGTTTGATCGCTCACAATCTATAGAGAAGAGATGAATGAATGTGAATATAGCTGAATCGTTTTTTGTTGACATATAGTAACATAATCATAATTTAACTAAGCCTGAAAGCTGAATAAAGGTAATCCTATAGTATAGTCATTAATTTTTGGAAAATATATAATAAATTATATAGAATTTTAGATCTACATAAATATGCATATATATGGTGTTCCTATTGAAATTTTGTGCTACATTTGCTATTTTCATATCAAATGAATTTATTTCACATGACTTATTTGATATTTTTCTTTAAAAATGTGTGTGTGTGTGTGTGTTTGCTCTTCTAACAAATTTTCATGTGGATGGATGTCAATCTACAAGGTTTCTGGGTCAACTTTTAATTTAGCTTAAGCTATAGAAATGATTTGAAGTTTAATTTATTCATGAAAATAATAAAAGATTAGGAGAACTCTGATGTTGATGTGGATATTCCAAATATGGTCTTGATTTTATATAGCTACATGCAAAGTCGGTCATAATGAAGCAATTCTAAAGTTTCTATTTTCTGATTTTAAGATTATGTTAAAAAAAAAAAACATTGAATACCATGTCGTAGTTTGATAAAGCTCCCTCTAGCGTGCATTTTAGAGCAATATTTTGATGAAGGCATTGCACGAATGTCGTCCTGTGATGAAATTCATGTTTAATTCCAAATTAAGTGTGATCGCTACAATATTTTTATTCTTTCAGTTTTTTTTTAAACAACTTTAAACAAGTAGAAAAATTATTTTTGTAAAACACAAAACAATTAAAAATCAAGAGGGACAGAAATAACTCAAAGCTAATTCACAATTCTGAATAAAAAATGAAAACACGTTTAGTTTGTATTTTTTTTTAACTTTGATTTTGAAAGTATTTTTTTCGAAAAATCTCTAAGTTAGTTCTTATTTTTTGTCCTAAATGCCAAAATTTAAAAATGTTCAGGAGAGCATTTTCAAACTTTGAAGTGGGGATTTTCTTAAGCACAGCAGATCAATATTTTTTTTATTGTTCAATGGATTTTGATCAAATTTGTATAAAAGATTTTTAAAAAGTTTTGATAGTAGGTATCTAAATATTGTGTAGGTATCTAATATTTACCAAAAATTCCAAAAAGTAATATTTTTGGATTTTTAAAAATTGTGTCAAAATTTGATTTTAAAAACTCAATATTTCCTAAACAGTTTTATGGACAGAATTGATTTTTAGGCAGAATTTAAACAAAAATTTAATTTTTGTAGCCCAAATTGTCCATATTTTTTATACAACCGTTTATAATTCTATGAAGTAAACCCTATTTTTGATTGTCTGTCTTTTCTTCGATTTTCTTAAAACTTGACATCTATAGCAGTTTTTGGGCATTCCCCCGACACATTTTTTCATTTTTGTATGACCAAAAATAATGAAAATATTATTTTTATCAAAACCGTGCACACACCTTTTTTTAAAAAAAAAAAAATTAGTACCTATTATTTTTCGAAAATTTGATATTTCAAAAATGGATAGATAATTTTTTTAACTACACACTACACAGTAGGTACTAAATAATGACAAGGAATTTTTGTCTTAGAAATGTTGTGAACATTTTATATATATAAACTATTAATTCATTCCACAGTAATCGCAAAAATCGATTTTGAAAAATGGCCCTCCAAAAAATTTTTTTACTTTTTTTTTACTACCCCATTTTATATTTTTTTGTTTGAGTTTCGAGTTGGAGTAACTGTTATGGGTGATTATATTAGATACGGTGAAACCTCCTATTGTGAACAACTTCCTTAAGCGGACAATCCCCGTGGGTTGACAGATTCTCACGACGACGCGACGGTGCGGATCTTGGATTTAAATTCCATACATTTTATGATCCCTTAAACGGACACTCCCTTACCCGGACGCGGACAGGGATATCAGAAGTAATTTGTTAAATGTAATTCTCTTAGGTGGACAAAAATGTTTGTAATTTATAAATTTTAACACTTATTTACAGAAATACTTTTCCAAATATCTTCTTTTACATTAAAAACCTTCCCACTTGTTCACAGCGGAAATAGATACAAGCAATAAAAACAAATGAACTAACTAAAATAAAAAATGGCCTCAAATCACTGTCTTTGATGAAATGCATAACGAATTTTAATTCTGCAGCTGTGTTTTGTTTTGATCTCTCTTTTCTTTGTGAAACATCTTAAAATTTAAAAAAAAAAAAAATTCCCTTAAACGGACAACTCCCTTAGACGTACAAAAGTGTTGCGATGATCGCTGTTCGGCCAAAATATTGAAATAAAAAAAAAAATTTTTTTTAAATAATTGGAGTTTTTTTTTCAAAAATAAAAAAAAAAAAAAATATTTCAGGGGTCAAGTTTAGAAAGCTATATATTTAGTACATACATAATACCTACTACCTTTAATCATATTATGTTTTTGGCAGGTGGGATAGAATATAATTTCTTCTTAGATCAGATGACTATAGGTTTGCAATATTCTTACTTTAACAACACAGTCGTGTATTTAACTCTATTTATTATGGAATGATACGACACGAATAGACATACATTTTGACAATTTTCACTTTTTCTGTTTGAAATAAAGCAACATTTTATCATTTGGTGTTATTTATCATTTTCAGTTAATGAATTTAATTGACCTTATTTCACATAATGTTGAGAATTATTATCAAATACACCTTATTTGGCCTTATTTCACTTTCACAAAGATACTTTTACAAATACTCACATTGATAAACCTTATTTTTAACTTGGCTTTATTTCACGGCACCAACGTGGCGCAAACTCCTCCGAAACGACTCGACCGATTTTTAGGAATTTTTTTTTGTATATTTGGTAGGTACGGGAACAGGTTGAGAAGTTTATTTCATACCGCCAGGTGATTAGGGTGTTGCTATACAAAAAAATAAGGTGTCCCCATACAACATTTTTTTTTTTCAAATTTAGATTTAGCATGAAAAAATATCTATAACAAAAAGTTTTCACTTTCCTACCATCAACCCATTTTTTAATCGCGATTTAAGTATATTTGTATGAACAATCGAGGTTTCAGAATCTCGGAGATCTCAGCAATCTCAGTTTTATGAATAGGATTTCTCAGCAACATTTCTCTGTTTTGCTGTCAAAACTCTGAGGAAAAAAATATTGTATTCGCTTGCGAAATTTTGCAAGATCTAATTTAAGTTAAAAGAAATATATACGTGTGTTTTGTGCTATTGGTGCTTTGGACAAAAAATTTCGATATTGTTATGCGCTCAAATTCAAACATCAGTCCACCGGTATGTGTTTACGTATCAGGAAAAATACAACTACCAGAAATTGAGACACCACCAAAACCATTGAACGGCTTGATGCTTATCGGCACGGATCAAGATACAAACCTGTTCCTGAAATCCATTCGTAGATTTAATTCGTGCTTCCAAATGAAATCGTTTTCGGAGCAACAGAAATAGTTCACAATCACAATACTGCGGCAAATAGTCAACAATTCAATTCCTGGGTGTTCAAACGACCCGACGAGATAAACCATCAAATGCTTGATTGCACCGATATTTCTGAAGTTCTCCGCACCGATTTGGCGCTGTAACATTTGTCTTCTCAATAGAACACAAAAATCATGACCGGTTTCAAATTTCTTTATCGAATAACAATACGCACCGTCGTTGCCGGCAGTATAAACGTCAAATACACTTCCACTTAAATCGTTTCATTCGCTGTATTTTCTCAATAAACGATTGTTCTATTTCATCGATCACATTTGATCAAAATTATCGATCGTTAAAACATTCAAAAACATTTACAATACATTCATGATTTTTTATTTAACAACCAAAATATTCATTATAAATAATTTATCTGCCGGAACAACGTTTGCCTGGTCAGCTAGTTAATTAACATAAAATATATACCAGCTATTCTCATAATGGATTCAAAATCTGCTTTTTTTTTGTCCTATTTGGTTTTTCTGTTAATAAAATAGAAACAGCAATAATACAAAAAAAAATAAGATACTCATTAAAACATGGACATGTCTAGGGTTCTAAATCATTTTTAATGATCATTCCGTAGAAAAGAATCGCTTCCCCATTTCTAGTTAGGTTAGCTTCGAATATTGTAGATACATAGGTACGTTAGGCCACCGCCACAATTTAGTAATTAAGAAAACATTTTTTTTTTGACAGCAGTTCAGTCCATTTCAAACATCAGCACAGATTTTGTTAGCCCCACTGCTGCCGCCGCCGCTGCTGCGAGCCATAGCATGAAGCTTACAATTTTAATTCAATATTTTTCCCAACATCCCTCAATTTGCCTGCTGCCATATTTGCACACCCCTTTTGCCGAGGCATTAGACAGTAATTAATATGAAAATGCTGCTCGACCACAATAAATGAGTCCTTTGGGAACATCGACCTCACCACATTGCCCATCAGCCACCATCAGCTGTGTTCGTGTGAACTATGGCAGTATAGCGAGTACCGAGAAGTGGCTTAATGAATTCAAAGTATCTGCGGTCGTACAGCTGTAAATATCAAAACCTCGCATAAATTACCCGAACGCGAACGTTAATTCCAAACATATTATTTGTGATGTATTCAAATTAATTAGCAGAAGCCTACAAACTTCGGTTTTTTTTTTAGGAAATCCACCTTCTTAATTATTTAGGTTAGAATTCAATGTTTTTTTTTTTATTTTTTTCGGGAAACAATTGAAACGTGAACAAAAAAATTGGAAACAAAAATAGACATGACTGCGAATGAGTAGGTAGGGGAAACAACGCGGGTGAGTAGAGTAGCTTGTTAAACTGACTAAATCCGAAGGACGTTTGCCCGGGAGCAGTGAGGTGTAATCCGACCCTTCTATATTATTGCCTCATGCTTCAGTTAATTAGAAAATTGGAAAACTGCCAGCTGCTACTGCTACTGCTGATGCCATTGCCGAAAACCATGGAGCTGACAAAAAATACTAGAGTATGGAAAATGTAACAACTTCAATCGTTCCAAGTGCCTTTTCTATCGTCCTTGTAGCTGGAAGGGTTTACCCCTGCTTCCTTGCTTTTTTTTCGTGTTAGGGACATGTGTAGGTTGCTCCAAACATGACATCCTTGCTATTATATGCACCAAATGGTATGACGATGATTAAGTATCCCATAACTCATATCAGAACGAGGTAGAGAAGGTGAGAAAAAAATTGGGTAACTAGGTGAATATTGCTTGTGCAATATAGGAACTAACTATTCTATTTTTTGAGAACCTTCCCCCCACCCCCCTCCCTCCCAAAACAAAAAACGAACTTTAGAAAGACACATACACTACACAAAATAAAAATAAAAATAAGGTGAGATGAAAAGCAAATTCATCCTGCCAAAAAAAATTGGAACCACAACAACATTCGCATCTTGATATGTATTTATATACCTACTCGTATTTATGAGTCGGTATAGCCTTGGGCTGTGAAAACTAATATACACATCCTTCATGAAAACCGTTAGGTGTTCGAAGTATACGTATACTATATCTATACGCGCGCCCCTTAATGTGTATAGTATATGCTTCAGTGGCGGTTAGAATGTAAAATGTTCTATTTTTCTTTTTTATAATTTTGATAAAAGACTAAAAAAAAAAAAATTGTGTTGGGTCGGTGAATTCAACATTTTTATATATTTTTTTTTTCTTAATCTAGAAAACCAATTTATGAAATTGCTTTTGGATTTAACTTAAAAACATTTAAGAGGAAATTTCCCCATACATACACTTAAAAAAATTACAATTTATTCTTAATAATTTTCAAAAAATAAAAAATCAATACCTTAAGATTTAATTAAAAAATAAAAATAAAAAATAAAAAAAAAAATGTTATCATTAAAAAAATCGATATTTTCTAAGTTTTAAGCTTAACATAAATGTATTTATTATAAAAAACTTTATAACTAAGAAAATTAATAGGACACCAGTAATTTTTCCATAATAAAATGTCAAAAGTAATGCCTGTTAAGGTAGCTTTAATTAAAAATTAATATACAGACTTTACAATAGATGATTTTCCATAAATCTATCGATGTTTTCGATACCATTGATAATATCGATACTTTTTTTTTGTTTAAACAGACAACAAAGTCATGTATGTATGGGTATCTACTTATTTCACTTGCGGTTTCATTTATTTTATCGATAGTTTTTATTTGCCACTGTGAGCTTAAACATTGAGCTATATCTAAATCGGATAGATCAATTTAAAAAAAAAAAATTAATCATTAAAAAAGCTCACTTTATTAGTTATGAACTTAACACACATACATACATGTAGTTATCATAAAAACTTTTTTAATTAAGAAACATAATAGTGTACAATCCTGCAATTATTATTCAATTTACTAAATTTTAATGCGTGCTAAGCTAGCTTTAGTAAAAATCATTAATAATACTTTACTATCGATTATTTTCCGAAAATCAATCGATGTTTTCGATATTATTAATAGTATCGACAGCATTTTTTTTTAAACAGACAACAAAGTCATGTAGGTATGACGTTGTACATATATCTTTTTATTTCAATATCGGTTACATTGGTTTTATCGATATTTCGATAGTTTTTACTTGTACATCGAGCTAAAGCTCAATCGGATAAATCGATTTGCTTGAAAATTTGGTACAGAGCATTTTTATATAATTCTCGACTTAAAAGATAAAGTATCTTAAGTCGACTTAAGATGATTTGCTTTTTTTATTGATCCCTATTATCAACACAGAGGCGCACATTTCTACCTTATCCGAATTCTTCTATCTCACTCCGTTTCCTTTTTATAAAGGAAAAAAAATCATCTTATGTTGGAAAATAGCATGGTGACGCAAGGTAAAAGTCCACATAAGATGTTGTGTTGAAGCGAATTTCAAAATTTTAAGTATACCTACTTAAGATTATTTGATCTTAAGAGTTTGTAATAATTGTGAAAAGGTAAAACATCTTACGTGGACTTAAGATACCAAAATTATGAAATCAAAGTATCTTAACTCAACTTGAGATTTTTAAAATCAATAATTTAAAATATGTAAATTAAAAAAAGGCAAATCTTAAGACATAATTTGCTCTATAACTCAATAAATATTAACAATATCTTTTTAAAATAAATTAAAAAAAAAAGTTCATAAAATTTGACCTTTAAAAAGTTTATTCTAAGAAGTCTATGTTTTAAAGTTTTTTTGGGAAGCTTCTTTCAACAGTTTTTTTGCTCTCCTGAAAAATGTTAAAAATTGACTTAAGATACTTTAACTTTTCAGTCGAGAATTATCTAGAGAAAGAATTCGAATTTTATTTGAGCTCATCTAGAACGGGAAGCTACAATACAAATACAATGATGTTTTTTCTTTTTTAAATTATCAAATTCGTCGTTGTCGTTGTGAGGGCTCACAAGTCACAAGCTCTTATGAGGTTGATTCCTTATGAAGTTTTTTTTGTGATTCGATAACATTTTTTGTATTCTTGGATGATTCTCACAAAAAACTCATCACACTAAGGTGAATTTTATATTGTAATTGTTAAGACCTGAATTTTTGTTGAATGCACACATTAAACTCATCGACGATGAAGATGATTGTGAGCCCCACATATTATATAACTATGTATACAACTTACTGTTCTATGGCGACGAGTTGTTTTGTCAACATAAATTTTATTTTATAGAGAAATTAATTTCTTTTGATTTACGAAAAAGGATTGATTTAATCATCAGTTAACACGTTTATTTGGTTATACATTTTTTTTCAGACAAGAAAGAAAGATAGTAAAAAATTCGTACCATTAATGTTTTAAGTGATAACAATAAAATTGTGATTCAGGTTTTTGACAAAAAAAAGGAAGGAAAAAAGGAAAGGAAAAAGGTTTTGAAGTTTGTAGAAAAAATTTCATTATTTTTGGGATATTTTTTTAATCTCAATAAAATAGCTGAACTGATTTTGTTACAATTATGCAATTTAGTAGTTCGTTTCAAGTGGTTTAGATGGTTGTGGCCTCATTGAATCCTCCTCCAATGCAAAAGAATGCAAATAATGCTAAGATTTAATGAAAGTGGTTGCAATTTGCTACAAGTGAATGGTGATTGCATAATTTGAAGTCTGAAGTCTCAAAGTGAAGTCAATGAATGCAATCTTTTAATTGAATTCCATAAATGATTTTTAAAGATTGCATTCTTTTACAAACCTGCAATCTTTTAAAAGTACAATCTATGAACCTGCAAAAAAAAAATAAAAATTAGTACGGATATTTTACAAAATTTACTTTATCAGCAAATAAGAACTGAGCATTTAAATTAAATTTAATGAGCAAGAAATTTAAAGAATTATATGTTTAAGCTTCAAATTAAAAAAATTAAAATGTTCATCAAAAAAATATGAAAATTTAAAATTAAATAATTTAGTTTTGACATTATCACCAATAAAAAAAATATACAAAATTTGTATGTCTGTAACTTTTATTTTGTCCACACACATTTACCAACCAAATGGTATATATTAAAAAAAAAGATTAAAGAGCGGTAAGAGTGGTTTTAAGCTTTTAGCTGATGATATTGTGTGTGAGTCGGAATCGGCTAAGGTGATTTGTCACATCAACCATTGTCACATATGAATGTGACTGTCATTGAGTTTTTAATCTTGGTAAGGTGATTCAACTCAATTCAATTCAGATGAAAACTTTACCGTGACATTTGTCAAACACATGATTGTCATAGTGAATTTTTCAAATATTTGTATTTAATTATCGAAATTATAAAACGGATTCCCGTCTTTGCGATAAAATTCTTATATTTTCTTCATATTCTGGAATGTAGTAAACTTTTTGGTCATAGGAATGAATTTTTTTTATTTATATGAATGGTTGAAAAAAATAACTCAGAAAAAGTTGTAAAATTTTTTTAGGCTGGTTGTAACTCTGTTCGTACTGCGGGAGAAACGTCAAATTTGTTGGAAAATGACAATCACAATTTTGATGTGATAGCTGTTTAGCTATCAAAAAATGTGATATCATCTTACGCAGACTAAATTGTTGGATTGTGATTCTCACTTATCGCAAATCACCTTACACGATTCCACCCCAATTTGAGTTGTGGTTAGAATTGAGTTGGAATATTACTGGAGTTATAGGTTGGTAAAAAATTAGTTACTTGAAAATGTATTCCAAAATTGAATTAATTGATTTTTAACCAATATTATAACATACTCTGTTAAAAAAAAAAGTTGATAACAAACTCATTCTTAACTTGGAATAAAATAAGTACATTTGCAAACCAAAAAAATAACACTATTTGTAATAACATATGTACAGTTGTTAAAAAACTCATTCTAAATTATCTGCTAGATGTGAGTAGATAAAGTACCCAAAATGAACCTTGTTTTATAGATTGGTTATTTTAAAACTATACAAACGATAAAGGGTTATTGAATGGTAAGTAAATACTTATCAAAAATTTTACCTTAAATTGTCAAACCAATATTTTATCTATATAACGGATTAAATTTTACATGGAGTCAATTTTATCATAATATTGGATTTTTTTGTATTAGCATACGGTAAATGGGAGTAATAAATATAAAATAACTCATTTCTAACCAGATTATGACCAAAATATTTTTTCATTTTTTAATTAGGTGTACCTAATTGTTTTTTTTTTTGTAAATTTGTTAAAATTTGTTGCTGAGTAGCTACCCACGTATCTCTAATACCTAAGATTTGTACAATCACCAGAAAGAAATACCTTTATATCTTGCAGCTAAAACAGAGTCTAAATTCTTAAAATGTAAGGTTTAAAATTTGTTATACATATTTAAGTTTTTCTTATTGTAGCTCAATAGCTCAAAACTTTTAAGGCTCCAGTAATTGTTTAAAAAAATGAGTAAGTTCCCTAGAGAATTTTAAATTTTAGTTTCAAGTAATCTGTGAAAACGCTTCTTGAAAGATTCCTCAACAAATGATTAACCTTTATTGCTTAAAGTTTACCCAATTTAGTCTTTATGTGATGACAATAGAATACCCCTATTATATATTTTTTATAAATATTTCCCATTAAATGACCCTGCCACCCTAATTTAATACCTAATACGAATCCTTTTACATGTGATTTCGTCTCCAGTGGGACGTGGAATAATCACTTAATCAACCGGATGCTCATTCTGCCTCAATTTAACGCCAGCTTGCCTAAAAACCACACTTTCGCTCTCATTCATTGTGCTGTGCTATGTTGTGCTGTGCCCTACTAATCGAAACAAACTCAGTCGACTTAGCAAAAATGAAAGACAAAAAAAAAGAGAAGAATTTCGGAAAACAGAATAAAAAAAATAAATAAAAAACAGGAGCAAATTTAAAGAATTAACAAGCACAAAATGAATCCCTAGAACCAGGAAAAGGAAATAAAAAGGAATAATAATAAAGTCTCTCCAGAGTGGGTTCATTTTAAACGATCTCCCAAGAACACAACGTAACAATCAACGAGATGACAGAGTCGATAACAAAATAATATGTAGAAATAAAAAAAAAAATAAAGATAGAGATAGAGAGCTGCAAGATTCCTGCAATGCAGCGTTTCCTTTTCTTTTTTCTTTATTTTTTTTTCCTTATTTTTACTTTCTCAGGAATTTGCTGTTTGGAATTTCCGGTCTTGAGATGAAATTCTTTGCTTGCTTTTTCTTTCATATACATATGTACATACATTTGGATGTATGTAATACTGCAATAGATGTTTTCCTATAAATTTCCTTTCATTCCTTGATATATTTTTCTTCGATTCCCATGATAACCCAGGTTGTTCTCATTTTAGATGTGGGCGAATGGTTGGTGTTTTTTTTTTTAAATAAATTTCCTTATTCGAATCATCTGAATTTTATGAATTTGTGTTGAAGGTGAAATTCACTAGAAAATCATCAAGCCTGAATATTAAAACTAAAACTAAAACTAAAACAGGAGGTTCTGCCTTTTCCTTGATACCTCAACTCTGAAGGTTGGGACTCAGACTCTCTTAGCTGGAGGCTTGTTCTACACTAACACTCGCTTCGTGGAGCCAATCTAATGTAATGGGAGTTTTTTACTTTTTGTTCTACATCCACATTTTTGTACAGCTCATTATTTGAATTGAATTGAATTGAATTGAATTGAATTGAATTGAATTGAATTGAATTGAATTGAATTGAATTGAATTGAATTGAATTGAATTGAATTGAATTGAATTGAATTGAATTGAATTGAATTGAATTGAATTGAATTGAATTGAATTGAATTGAATTGAATTGAATTGAATTGAATTGAATTGAATTGAATTGAATTGAATTGAATTGAATTGAATTGAATTGAATTGAATTGAATTGAATTGAATTGAATTGAATTGAATTGAATTGAATTGAATTGAATTGAATTGAATTGAATTGAATTGAATTGAATTGAATTGAATTGAATTGAATTGAATTGAATTGAATTGAATTGAATTGAATTGAATTGAATTGAATTGAATTGAATTGAATTGAATTGAATTGAATTGAATTGAATTGAATTGAATTGAATTGAATTGAATTGAATTGAATTGAATTGAATTGAATTGAATTGAATTGAATTGAATTGAATTGAATTGAATTGAATTGAATTGAATTGAATTGAATTGAATTGAATTGAATTGAATTGAATTGAATTGAATTGAATTGAATTGAATTGAATTGAATTGAATTGAATTGAATTGAATTGAATTGAATTGAATTGAATTGAATTGAATTGAATTGAATTGAATTGAATTGAATTGAATTGAATTGAATTGAATTGAATTGAATTGAATTGAATTGAATTGAATTGAATTGAATTGAATTGAATTGAATTGAATTGAATTGAATTGAATTGAATTGAATTGAATTGAATTGAATTGAATTGAATTGAATTGAATTGAATTGAATTGAATTGAATTGAATTGAATTGAATTGAATTGAATTGAATTGAATTGAATTGAATTGAATTGAATTGAATTGAATTGAATTGAATTGAATTGAATTGAATTGAATTGAATTGAATTGAATTGAATTGAATTGAATTGAATTGAATTGAATTGAATTGAATTGAATTGAATTGAATTGAATTGAATTGAATTGAATTGAATTGAATTGAATTGAATTGAATTGAATTGAATTGAATTGAATTGAATTGAATTGAATTGAATTGAATTGAATTGAATTGAATTGAATTGAATTGAATTGAATTGAATTGAATTGAATTGAATTGAATTGAATTGAATTGAATTGAATTGAATTGAATTGAATTGAATTGAATTGAATTGAATTGAATTGAATTGAATTGAATTGAATTGAATTGAATTGAATTGAATTGAATTGAATTGAATTGAATTGAATTGAATTGAATTGAATTGAATTGAATTGAATTGAATTGAATTGAATTGAATTGAATTGAATTGAATTGAATTGAATTGAATTGAATTGAATTGAATTGAATTGAATTGAATTGAATTGAATTGAATTGAATTGAATTGAATTGAATTGAATTGAATTGAATTGAATTGAATTGAATTGAATTGAATTGAATTCAACATATTTCCCTGTGGTTATATTCAACCCAGATCGGTTCGTAGGTAGCTAGACTCTCTCACCCAGAACACACTTCTGGTGGCAGGTGGTAGCACTGGCCGTACTTTTGGGACACCCATTTTAATCCTTCTATGAAAGTGACCCTTGGTATCTCTCCCTTGTCACTTATGTATTTATTTGTATACCTTCCGCAGGACATATTGTGAGAAGCTATGAAGAGTATAAGAGGGTTTGTATTGATTTAGGCTTTCGTCAATACCACCTTCAGCACTCTAAGGAAGGACTTGTTCGACGAATCCGTATATGCAAATTTTCGCATTTCCCTTCCCCACTTTTGCATTTGACTTTGAGATATAATTTTCTCAAAAGAAAATAAATAAGCTTATTGAAGCATTTTGTGTATCGTAACATGTCGGTCGGTTCAAAGAACTCTTTGAAACATTTAATATATGCCCTTTCTTCTTTCACTATTTAAAATACCTCAATATAATAATTATTGTCTAAAGCTATTGGCCAAATTCACCTTCTAAATTTAATTCTATCTCGCACATCACAGAACATCTTTTTCCTTAACCCTCTGGGGATATGGCCTTACGCCCCCGATTATCTAAGATGTACACCAAGAGCACACAATCTGCCACATGATGTGAGCTCTAACTTAAGCTATATGAGCAAAGCAGTCTTCCTTCCATCCAAAAAACGAGTATACTTTTGTATATTATTGTCTGAGGCCGAAGGATGAATAAATTTCTTTAGCCATTGTTATGTGTTGAATTAAACAGAAGTAAGCCAGCCAGCCCGTCAGCCAGGATGTACACTGTACAGTGTATATATAGTACCCGCCCGAAAAGCCTATTGAATCGTAACATTGCTTTGGTGCTAGAGAGCAAATAAAACTCCCTACGGAACACACAACAACACAAAATAGTGCAGCATACAGGAACAGCAACAGCAACAGCACCAACTAAATGAAAAAGGATTCATTTTGGCATGACAGAATAATTGGAATTAGGGCATCACATGAGGGTGGAGCTAGAGCCAACACTCACCCCCACCTCTCCAAATAGACAAGGAGAGTGTTTTTGTATTCTATATTCATATATGCACTCATGGATGGTGTTAAAATAGTTGCAGGCAAAAATGAACATTTTAAGGAACTCTGTGTCGTTTGAATCGACCCGACCTGACTCGGCTCAGCTTGGCATGCATCAGCATAAAATATATTGTAGTTTTCTATATACTTACCCACAGGATGCCCTTCTTTCCTGCTAATGCTGTAGGTCGTTCTGACTTCGTCCTTTCTTCCGTCCTTCCGTCCGTCCGTCAATCCGTCTGTATGTATAGTTAAAGGAATTGTATCTTTTTATTCATGAAGTGGCATCCGAACGAAATATTATGATGGGTCATCACTTAAGTTAAATAACTCATGGAGTGCGGTTTTAATGGTGTGGATTGCTGGTTGGCGTTTGAAATAGAAGGAGTGGATCTGGATATGCTTAGAACTACTATTGCAAGTCCTTCGTATAGGCTGAAAGGGAAGTTTTCATATATACTTAGGTAGGAGGCAAGAATCAAGAAGGGCGGATTCTGGTGCTCTCTCTGCCTGCATCCTGAATGACACTTTCATTTTGTGTAGAAATCATATAATTTGAAGTGGAATACACTTGAGATTTGAACGAAATGGGTTTTCTGAATTGAATTGAAAAGTTAGTTAGAGTCATACTGATGCTGTTGCAAAAGCAGTGGGCATACTTCAAAATATTATTATCTGCTCTGTTAGGATTAAAATAGTATACCTACCTACCTAAATGAATTCTGCTACCAATTGAACTAAGGAAGTACCTAGTATTTTGTGCAGGTGCATTTCTGTAGAAATTGTTGGGAAAACATCGTATAATCATAAATTTCTGTAAAACACTTACATTTATTTATGTTGCATAGTTTTGGTTTGTTAGTGTGCATTTGAGATATTTGTTTTAGTATTGATGAAAATAACACTTATACCTAGGATAAAAATCATCACCCTATATATCGGAAGATGATCTCATATTCCAAAGGCGTATTATGTCATCGGATAGGTTATCGCAAGTCAATTATTCCTCACACGCATACAAACTTAAAACTGCATTCGAAAATAAGATAATGATGATGGTATCTGTGTCTAAATAAAGGATGTTCCCAACTTCAAAATTTAAAAATATATAAGCTTCAAGTTCCAAATTTAATCTTCCATAATGAATTTAAATTTATTTAACGTAGTTCTCTTTCGGACTGAACTGTACAAGTCTACAGGTACAACAAAACGTTTAAATTCTTAAGCTTCGATTAGATGGGCAGTGCCGTAGCCAGGATTTTGGTTCGGGGGGGGCTTGCTTCCAAATTTTACGAGGAATTTTTTAAACAAAAAACTATATATATCCCAATTTATTGATTTTTATTAGTTTTTAAATTGTATGTACTCAAACGAACATATACTTAAATTATTTTTTTTATACACACATATTATCAAAGCAGAAGACGTCTTGATTTTCTTTTTGACATGAGATCAATCACCTTATCTGGATCCACATTAATATCTGAATAGGCAGATATCATAGCAAGTGAGCTTAATCTTGCATTCCCCATAACTCTTCGGGACACTGTTTTAATCCTTTTCATAGTTGAAAAGGTTCTTTCAACACTAGCTGTGGTCACTGGAGGCGTGGCCAAAAACCGTAAGCAAGAAGTTTATACCTCTAAAGTAAGTCTTGTCACATATATCAAGCAATTTTAAAACTTCGATAGAAGGATCAATCGACGATATTTTTTCGCACCAGAGAATGTACTCAGCTTTCACAGCTGACAACGAAATTGCATTATCAAAGTAACATGTTATCTTTTCCATTTCTTTGACTCGCCCAACTGCAGAAAAACCTTGGAGAAGAGCTTGAAACGATGGTAGAACGTCTTCGTTGATCATGAATCTGTCCGTAAAATTTTGTATTAACGAATCTATTCAAGGAATCAATACAGACACTCTAAAATAGGATTCAGTAGAAGACGTTTCTGGATTGGAATGCGTGGTTTGTTTCAATGAAGTTCTTGGAGTCTTAATTCAACTTTAAATAAGTCCTCGGCAAGGTTAGATACGGATTGAAAAGCCTCTCTGAAAAAATCTTCGGCTTTTTCTCTGATGTTTTCAAGAGAATTCAGAACTCTTCTTTGGTGCGGTCGATTGCAGAAACGAAATCTAAGTATATGTTCTATAGGAAAACTGATAAGGGCAGCGTTAAACTGAACAGCTTTTCGCATACAATGGGGCTAACTAGGAAATCACATATTTGGACCGCTGCCAAAAGTGTTGATGCCTTCGAAGACATCGCCCACGTTCTGCTCGTTATTTCTTCAAGACTTATTGAGATGCATTTGAAGAGCTCTATAAACGAAATAATACTGTATATTAGAAAGTTTTAGTTTTTATTTTAGACTTTCGGGGGGGGGGGGGGGGGGGGGCTTTAGCCCCTCAAGCTCCCCCCTGGCTACGTGCCTGTAGATGGGCAACGGAAATGACAAACGTTATGTCAAAATGATGTCACATTTTGTCTCAAAGCTGTCAATGCGTTGAAGGCTGCGTTGACATTCGCATTCATATAAATTTAAGGGTATACCCGTTGAATATTTTGTATGATCGTGAAATAACCCTGTCAACGAACATTGACAATTTTTCCCAAAGCTGTCAAAGCATCTGATCGTCAATGCAGAATACTGGCAATGCGTTGACATCTGCGTTGACATTCGTATTAATATGAATTTTAGGGTCAACTCCTTGATTATTTTTTGTGACTGTGTAATCACCCTGTCAACACAGTTAGGACACATTGATAGAATGCTTTTCAGCGCGTTGACACTGCATCTAAACTCAACGTTGACATAGCAGAATTTTTATACCGGTTAAACATAGCCTGCCTTCACTTTCATATGATTTTAAAGAGGTTTTTTAATCCATCGACATCGGATGCATTCTTCAACGGAATATGACAATTTATATAGCTTGATTGATTTAAAATTTCGTCGACACAGATTTAACGTCAACGCTTTTGGGAAAACTGGTGTTAATTGGCTAGAATCCGTCGCTTGCATTGCGTCGACAAATACAACTGTTAGCTCGATTAAATATACATGTTTTTATGAGAATTGACCTATAGGTATACAAGCGCCAGACGTAACACAAAAATTAGCTGAACTTTTTACTGTTTTTTTCTGGCAGGTCCGTTGAGTTCAGTTGTTCGATGACTGGAATGCAGATGACAGAATTCGTTTTGATGTATTTTATGTGCTTCTCTTATTTACTTGAAATCAGTTAAGTTTAAAAAAAAAAAAAAAAATACAACGCTACTCTTGGAATCAAAAGTTTTTCTTTTCCGAAAATTTACTTTATAAATTCTTGCGAATTAAAGATGTTATAACGCAACAGATTCATCAAGTCATCTTTATCCAATTTATCTGTCAATGTTAACGTATTCTTTGCCGCCATGAAAGCAACTGATTCTATAATTTCAATTCTACGAATTAAAGATGTCAAAATAACGCAACGGATTTATTATTCGTTTCATCTGTCACCATCAAAGGATTCGTTGACGTTTCATGAGTTGACATAATCTACGTTGATATAGTATGTATATTGATGATATTTTTGGTGACGTCAATGTCAAGGAGTCAACGCATTGACAATTTACGTCTAATCGTAGCTTTAGTTTCTAAAATCCACAATGCAATCTTACCTCTCATTCTGTAGGTCATTTAATCATTTTGTCATAAATAAACATCACCAGACATGTTGATTGCTACTGGTACACAGAAACTCCATAGAATAATAATAATAAGAAATAAAAAATACATGCACATAAATCCCAACTCGTTCGATGTTGGCGCGACGCTTTTCCTCCAGTGTCGGAACATATTTCTCTTTTTTCCCAGTACAATTTATATCAGACAACAAAGACAAACGCCTACACACATAATGTCCCAAAGGGAAGAGTTTCAAACTTATTTTTACGAGTTTATATGTTAGAGATACAATAACTCATGTGTTATTAAATTGTACTGCATTCCCTTAAGACTGCTTTACTGAAAAATTTCTGAACACCACGAGTTGGTTATGTTTATGAATTATTTACTTTGTTGAATTCAAACAAATGTATGTATTAAGTTGCGTTTCGTTGTGCAAATCTTTAAATAGGTAATTAACCTCAGTTTTATTCAATTATCATATTGTTTGGGGAAATTAGTGGCTTTTATAGTCTTTTTTATAGTTAATTAGAATTCTTTTATATTTCTTTAAGACTTTGCATTTGAAAATTATGTACTATCATAAATTTTGAATAAATCAAATTTCGCGTTTTAAAAATAGTTCTCTTAAAAGCAAACATTTCACAGATTTTTTCTCTTCTTCCATTTCTTTTTGAATTTGGAGTTAGGAAATATGTAGGTAACTTTTATTGAGTGGGTTTTTTTAGTTTTTTTTGTATAAAAAATAAAAATAAGTTATCATCAATTAAAGATCTTATTTCCACTTAGTAAATAGTAGGTATAGTAGATTTTATTATTTTCGATTTTCTCAAAACTAAAGAAGACATTTAATCATCTACATTCGTATCTATTAGATTTTCTCTTAGAGATAATTTAGTTAAGTGTGCTTAAATATATAAATTGCATTTTAATGACGTACTTTAAATTCTTATCTATAATCGTTTTCTCATTGATACTGAACTTAACCACGATTGAGTCACTTAACTCAATAAAATCTACAAATTGCATAATTCCAGGCAGGGTTGTCAGGTTTAAAAAAGCGGAATCAGAACAGAAAATTTAAATCACCAAAAAATCGATAAATTTAAAAACAACAATTATTAAAACGAAAATCTAGAATTAAAGAAAAGAATACTTCTTTGTTTATTTAGTCTTCTTCAATAAATTCAATGTTTGTATCAATTGTTTCATCAATTGGATCTTTTTCATACATTGAGGCATTAAATGTCGAAAGCATTTCAGCACAGGGTTCAAAATTATAAGAATATTAGAATTTTAATTCAAAAAATTTAAATCGCCAAAAACTAAAATATCGCCTTTTTGGGGACATATCGCCAAACTGATTTTCGTGTCGGTCGCCAAATAAAATTTCAAATCACCTGTTTGGCGATAAATCGCACAATCTGACAAGCCCGCTTCCAGGTTGTGTTTTTTTACAGCTTCCAAAAAATGCCCACAAAAGACGAGCTCATTACCAAATAAGACTGGAAGAGAAGTAAGTGGATGTATGGTCCAAAGCTAGAGAAATAAAAACAGACTCCATTTAGCTTTATGATGTTTTTTCATGAATTTTTTATTTGTGAAACGTTTTATTTGAATATGTAAAAATAAATAACGAAAAAATTTATCTTAAAAATCAATTTATTTAATAAAATCACAAATCCTAATTTTAACATTAAAAAAAAATAAATTGGTCGGCACGACAGCTCGTGTAGAACCAGGGCCTAGTGACTTACAACAGGAATAGAGGGGAATAGATTGGACCTACTCTTTTCTGCCGAATCCAAACGGCTAGGGTGAGAAGCGCTTTTTTATGATAAGAGATACTCTTGTAGGATTTGTCAATTCCTCACAAGAGGCAGTAACCCGTGAAAAAACATTTCTGGTTTTAGGTGGCATAGGCTGGGAATGGAACAAAAGTACTTCGGCGTAACAGTTCAACGCACTAATTTTAACATTGCCTACTTTAATTAAAACAAAACACATAAATGTATATATAATATTTCCCTAATATTAAAATAACAAAAATAATTTTTCTTAAATATCAAAAATATTTTTGGGAGGTTATTTACCTTTAAATGTGGTGAATGGAGTTTAAGTTAAGAGGCCTTTAAGTAACGTTGCTTAAATGTGAAAATGAATTATATAAATAGATACCGATTTCCCACTTAAGAGCTATTTAGAGGTATTTTAGCTTTAAGCAGGCTTTAAAATTACGTATAGATACGGCTGCTAGATTTAAGTGTTTGACTAAAAATTGATTAGAGAATTAGATATGTATTAAAAAACAAAAATTCTACCTAATAAAGTTAAAAAAAATGATTATGTATATATGTGCATATTTTTTTTTTGAAAATTTTGAGTTCAAAAATGATTTAAAAAATGTATTTCTGGCTTTTAAAAAGGTATGACATGATATTTTTAGCGTTGCCGTTGATTTTAAATAATTTTTTTTAACAAGTATTATGTAAAATATCAAATCAAATTTTTGCCATCTGTATTTTTTAAAAAGAAATTTTTAACTGCACTTAATTATTTTCAATATAAGAGATATAGCTATCCTCTGATACGTTTTTGTGTCAACCTTTTTTACTTGTTTTGTGAAAAGAATGGTGCAGTGTGTTTCGTTTGAACGTTAATAAAAGAACGACCAAATTGATTCCAGTTCCATAGAATAAAGAAAAAAAAATATTTTGTTTATGTTTTTCAACTTTATTTGGTTAAAAATATGTTTTTACCATTTCGAACGACCTAAAATTGGCACAGTTGGTAATCTAGATACTGCCACACACAGGTATCACACCTTCAAAACTTGAAGGTGGATGTTTGCGGCAAGGGCGAAATTTGTTTACTCGCTTTGTGGCTGAACTAAGAGTCATATTAGAAACCTCGAAATAGCATATCCATTATCAGGTAGTTACAACCTTTCCATTTAAGTATCACACGATAAGAAATTTAAATATATTTTTTTCCAAATAAAGTCATTTTTTCGATTGAAATCTAAAGAAATTTTAAATATATCAATATTTCCACAAGTAGTTGTCGTTTTTAAAACAGATTTTTATCTTTTCAAGATCTTTTTTTTAACTAAAAATCATAAAAGCTTCTAGGAAGTTTGGTTCTCAAAATATTTAAATTCAAAGTTAAATTATTTAAAATAAAATGCAAGACTGTGTCGCACTTGCTCTTATATTGTATGATCACACTGCGATTTTAAATTCTTAATATTTTACAAACTATTCATCTGATTAAAAAAAAAAATTAGTCATGGGAGCCTATATAATTTATGCCACCTACAAAAATAGTATTTTAGTTTAAGGTAGTATTATGTGACCACATAAATATGGACAATATAGAACCGTGTTGCACATATGCATGGAACTTACAGTTTAGACTGGAAATTGTTGGTAAATCAATTTGATTACAAATAAATTGATAAATCAACCTCTGAAATTCTTTTGACCAACGCCATTATTACACCATCGAAACCACCTGATTTCTTCATTATTAAAAAAAAAAATTAAGGAAAGTTGTCGTTTTTAAAGAAAATATTTTTTTAATATGTACTTTAAATAAATTAAAAAAAAATTTAAGAAATTAAATTGGTATACCATTTTTTAGTATTTGCTAATACAAATTTAAAAAAAAAGAACAATTTCGAAAAAAAGGAATGTACTTATTTTCGAAATTTTGAAGAAATAATTTTGAAATATTTTTTTTAAATACAAAATTTGTATATTTAAAAAAATTAATACCCAAATTATTTGCACTTATTAGAAGCTCATGTGTAAAAATATTTTTGAAGATTTGATTTAAAATCGGTTAAACAGATAATGAGGTATTCGAAAATCAAAAAAATGTTTCTATGAGAGATACCTTTAATAATGGATTATTAAAAAAAAAACTCTTCCAATATCTAATATCGTAGATCGTACTGATGAAAAGACGGGATTTTGAAAAAAAAATGTGAGTCTTGGTACCTACAGGTTTTTAAACACTTGTGTAGAAGGTACCGTTATTTTTACATAGAAGTATAATTTTCGTTTAAAATCTGTTAGATAAAGTTAAAAAACTGCTTCGTGCTAAGCTTAGTAAAAAAATCTTTTTGAAATATTCTCTATAAAAAACTGATCAAAATTGTTTCATTCAAACCTTCATTATTAATATGATGGTGTGCAAGCTTGGTAGCCTAACTACAAATTTGTTATCACACAAAAAACCCTTATTATAAAAATCTGTTGAACCATATTTAAGAAAATCGAAAATAAAAAAAAAAATAATTTCTATGGGAGTTACAATTTTCCCGAATATTATTTTACGAAATGGTAATTTACCATTTTAAGTTTTTAATTTTTAATTACTCATTTATTTAGTTAAAGTAGGTAAATAATATTTCATAAGAAAAATTACGTATACGCCACAGTATCCCTTCTGATTTATATTTGTTTTATTAAAAAAAATATTTGTGCTGGGTTTTTTTTGCAATCAATTAAAGTCTCCTCCCTTTCATTCCTTGGAAAACATACATTGAAGTTTTTTAGAAACCATTTCGTTGTGTAAATATACTTATTAATAAGTTTAATGGCATATGTGCTTGTGCTATCCTTTTTTGACAATAGGAGAATGACTCTTCTTCAGAATGTTGCTCTTTAAATTTTGTGTTTACTTTTTACTGTCTTTCCTTCAAAGACATTTTTTTCCTTTTATTTAAAAAAAAAAAAAAAAAAAAAAAAACTGCTGGCTGATGACAAAAGGTAGGCTTTTTAAAAGATAAAATCCCCTGTAGAATTCCACAACACTTTATTTAATGGCATTTATTTGCGTTTTCATATCCCACTTACACACACATACTCTTATGTTCCATCATATCGCTCTTAACTTAAACTTTACCTAATACATACCTGCTTATGTTAAATGCATACACGTTTGAAGAAGTGACTTCGTTCAAGACCACCACCGGCACCATCGGGAAAAGGAACACAAATCTCCTGAAGATAAATCACGCTTTTACACTGCTCGCTGCCGCTCTCTGTTCTGTAGTTACTACCTTAACTATATACATATACGAATGTCACACAGTCATCCTTAAAACGCTCTCTCAATGATGTGAAAACGGTCTGCGATTATCAATGTGAAGCCTTATAGTCTCGAGGTAAAGAGCTCACTTTAATACTAGCTTCGAGGCTTTGTCATCGTGTTCGTGGTGTTTTTGTAAAGTGTACCATTTTTCAGTCTTCTCGCACATTGATATTCCTCAGACAATTTTTTTTTTTTTTTTCTTTCGACGATGTTTTTTCTGCGTCTCCTCTCAGCCGTTTCTAACGTTTTATCACTCATTCGAGTGTCAACCGAGGTTTTTGTTTCCCTCATCTCAGTTTTTTATTTCCCATGGCTCAAAAAAAAAAAAAAAAAAAAAAAATCGGAAGAAAAAGGACGAACGCGAAAGTGATGAAAACGTTCGTAAACCTCTTATGCAAAAAAAAAGAATGAAAGAAAAATGAGGAAAAAATAAGTACCGGAATAAGGGAAGAGATGAAGATTCTGGATAGTGGCCGGATTATATGCGAGAACAGTAAAATAATTACAGGATGTATACAATGTCATTTTAAGGATATACAACGCGGAGACCCCCAAGCGAGATAACTGTAGTCAGAGTGTTCGTTGTCAGGCTTTACGACACACGATTCCCATGAATGATGTTCCTTTTTGGAAACAATGAAATTCATGTGCAGAAATATAATTGAATAGCAAGGATGGAAACAAACCGACAAACAGACATACAGACAGACTAACAGATAGACAGACAATCAAACAGACAGACAGAAAGACATATAGACTCAAAAGGAAAAGGACTGCTGTTTTTGAGAATAAGAAGAATCATCATAATTTTCATTTTTTTTTTTAAATGGAAGAGTTGCATGTGTCAGTGTCACACATTGATGATGATTCAGGGTTGTATAAGAGTATAAGATAAACTGTTTCTGTTATTGTTTCCTTTTCGACTTCAAAAGGTTGTTTTTGGTTTTACCCAACGTATTTTATGTAACTTTTCCTTTGAAGGAGCGCATTCTGCCATCGGCGTCAGATCGTCGCCGTTGGGGGTGCCGGTGAATTAAATCTCCCATTCCAAATTCCACATACTGATTTGAGATTTAATATGCGCGACAAACGATTGCAAACGGAAAATATTAATGCTGTCATGTGGTTTGGTATATTGTTGTGACATTTGTGGTGACGAAATGGAAATTGAAAATTTTAAATTAAATGCACAAGCAGATCTTGATTATTATTTTTTTTTTTTTTTGTGGAGAATATTTAAATTTGCTGCACAAGAAAATGTTAACAATCTAAATTTAAAATAAGCATTTCGAAAAGGATTAAACTTCAAATTTGTTTATAGGAACTAAGGATTACCGTGGTTTAAACCTTCTATAAACCTCAAAATTCGACTTAATTTTCAAGAAATTGGACTTAAGATTTGCATTTTTTATTTGTGTACACACATTTCTAAAATCAATTTTTTATTTACAGAGCGTTGCCCCTATATTTAGTACTTTTCAGTACACTCATTATAGCTTCTTGTTATTTAAAAGAAGGGGAGCGCAATATTTATATTTTATGTTTTGGGTCCACGAACATTTTTTTTTTTTTATAATTTCAACTTTATCATACGGAACCAGTTTGACAGATGTCATCTAAATTGGTTTTTTTGCTGTAAAAAACAAAACCGTTGAGAGTTGAAAGAAAAAACTATTTCTTTTTTCAAATGACTTCATTCTGCTTCTAAATAGCATTGACATCTCTTTATAAAATGTCGAATATAGAACGTCTACACTACCATTTTGAAGATTTGACTCTAAATTTCTAGGTCAAATTGTGTATTAAATTTAAAATTGCAGCACTAAAAAAGCGCTTAAGTTGCACATGATTTCTGCATCATAAGATTTTTTTAATTTCAGTTATATTGGACGCAGCTTGTCGAAAGTTACCTTTTTAAAAATCGGGTTTTGATCTGAAAAAACCGAACCGTGGGTAGTTAAAATTGAAAAATGTTTATTTTTTCAAATAACCTAATTCTACTTTAAATAGGTATTGTTTTTTTTTTTTTTAAGTCCGAATTAAGAAAGTCTACACTAACTTTGCAGTTTTTTACCCTACATTACACCGATGGGAATTGGAAAATAAATCTTTTTTCTACTTTTAATAATCAATGTTTTCTTATTTTAAAGGGCATTGTTTTTGTTTAAGTCCCAATTAAGAAAGTCTACACTAACTCTGCAGTTTTAACGCTACATTCCACCGATGGGAATTGGAAAATAAATCTTTTTTCTTTTAAATACCTAATTCTGCTACTAAAAATCATTCTTTTCTTTTTTTAAATGCCAAATATAGAAAGTCTACACTATTTTTATTTTTAATACTATACTTATAATTCAAATAATTTTAGAGTTCCTAATTTTTTGATGATTTCTGATTTAAATTAGAACTTAAGAAGTTCTCGTTTTTTAATTTAGATTAGATTTTTAAATTTGCATCTTAACGAACGGATGCAGTTTGACGGAAGTGACGTTATCAAAATTGGCTTTTACCTTGTTAAAACTTAATCAGTGGGAGTAAAAACTAAAAATTCACTGTTATTTTCCTTATTCTACTAAGTCTACTTCTAATCATTATTATTTTCTTTTTTTGTAAGCTTGTATGTAGAAAGTCTACACTTTTTTGAATTTTCTGTATTCACTTTCAAGATTACTTAATTAATTGAGTTTTAAAATTCTAGACTAAATTAGAACTAGCATTAGCACTATGTTTCTGCCTTTATAGATTTTTAAACTTTAGTTGTTGCAGCGACGCACCTCGACGTCGTCAAGCTGTTGGGTCAACCATAGGTGGGATGAGTAAGGGTAGGAGGAATAAATATTAATTTTGGAGCTCTACCACTTAACAAGGCATCTAACTCCTTCATCATTAGTTTCCTCTTTCTAATTCTGTATTTAACGACGTTGACTTCAAGCCCCTACCACAAGTTTGAAGGTGAAGGGTATTTAGTGTTCAATCCGTATTTTAGCACCTAACTCCTGCACGTGTAGATTTTTCAAATTCCACTGCGTTTAACCCAGTTCCATAATGGCCATCATTACAAATTTCAGCCCACACTGGAAATATATGCAAAGAAATAAAACCATACTCATAATTTTAAAATTAAATTCACTTGTGTTATTGACACGAATTAATAATTATAATGAAAGAATAAATTGTTTTAAATTTAAACGTATATGATAGTAAATTAATTTCAACGAAAAAAGCAATAATTGATTTTGTTTTATTGGTAAATTTATTGTTTATAACCACATAGTGAAATTGTTCTGATATAATTTATGTTATTGTAAAATTTTCCACAACAGGGTTAAAAGGATTATTCCCGTCATTATACGAAGTGATTTATAATTTGTTTGTGTCCAAGATATTTTACATCACTTGTCATCTGAACATTAATTTCAAAAGTACCACTATTCATGTATTACACATACATGAATAGTGGTACTTTGTGTATGTATTGTAGGTGTATCCTGTGGGTGTGGTGTTGCTGTCACAAATGTTACGAAATAAATTTGTTTTTTTTTTTTTGTTTTGTTTCATCTTTTATTTTGTTTTTTATTTGTTCAAATTATTTTTTTGTGTGTTTCTTCGAAAAGGAAACGCACCAGAAGATTAATATTTTGTAGGATATATGGCGGAAGGAAATTCTACATAAAATATTAGGTGTCACTTAAGAGGAATGAGGGTTCCATTAATGGTGGGTATATATTCATATACCTATACAAGTATTTTAAGTTTTCTAAGGCGAGACAATTTACACTGAATTAGATATATATTTTTTTCTTCTATACATATGAAGGCTATCCTTATTATTATTTTGGGTTTGTTTTGGGTTGAATTTTTTAGCATTTCGTGGAATACAATTTGTTTGTTTCTTTTGTGTCCTCACTTTCATTCAATTACCTTCAATGGTCTTTTTTTTTTTTTTTTGTTTACTTATTTTATAAAAGAATTTTAAAGAATTTTGTTTTGAGATGTTTTGACTGATGGTATCCTCGTTACACTCAATGCACATTGTTTCTTTGAAAATAGGATAATTTAAAATCAATTGAAAATACTCTGAAGTGAAAAAATGACTTCATCACAGAAAATAAAATAATGAAATGCTAATCTGTAGGAATGAGAAGAGTTTGTTTGTGATTATTTTGTTCGCAAAATATGTCATTTAGGCGTAATTTACGTCTTTTGGAAAGTGCAGTATTTTTTACATTTTCATTCCAGAAGTTCATCACAGTTCATGAATAAAAGAATGTAATAGAGTTTAGGTACTATAAACTACACGGTGAATTCAGTAAGTGATATTGCGTAAATCAACAACAAGACCACTTTGAATTTCCGATAAGGCTCCAAATTTCAATGCAATATTCATTTTTTTAAATTAGGACTTCAAAATTTGAAACTTAATTTATTCTTAATATGCAAAATAACTGCAAATTTATAGAACGCCTATATATCTGTTTGTTAAATTAAGTGATATGCCTTGGTATTTTGACAAGGAAATTATAGCTAGTTTACAATTTATTTGACGTCTATTTTATTGAACTGCAAATACGAGATTAAAATGCGAAACAAAATTCAAAGAAAAAAAAAATTACAAACTCCGGTCGTGGACTCATAAAATTGGTATAGGTAAAAAATGTTGTCTCGTGTAATATTTTTATATAATAAATTGTTGAAAAAATTGACATGGTCCTCCCTTAAGTTCCCAATTTGACACGTTCGATCATTTGAGTGGTATGGTATGTAATTGGCAATAACGCGAATAATATTTGCATCAAATTCCTTAATCGCAGCAGTGGGATTTTCCATTTAAATTTCAGATTTTACTTAGCCTCAAAGTAAAAATCCAGACGTGTGATATCATATGATCTAGAATGCCAAACCACCTATCCAAAGGATGAAATTAACTGTTCATAAAATTGTTCTTGCAATAAATCCATTATTTTACATACTATTTGGGAAGTAATGCTGCCATCTTTTTGGAAGCAAATATTTTTGAGAACACGCGCTTAAATTTAAGATGCTGCCTTCCATTCCGAATTTTTGCAGTTCATCAAATAATGGCTGTTTTCAACAAATCATACTTCAAAGCTTACTTCACTATTAAACAAGCATGAAAGAAATTTTCTCAGAAAATACAAAAGCCAGTCAAATTATTGTTGAAGTAGAAATTTTTTTTTAGAAAAGAAAAGTACTGTCATATTATGTCATACCCATAATCCATATGGGTCAGCTTTCGTTCCTGGACATACATAGTTTAGTACAAAATGATAAACAGATTTTACCAGCTATAATACTACCAAGTTTAAGGAAGGCCTATTTAAGTATAAAGATAATGAATACACAGGGTGTTGCGAAGAAAAATTCCAATACTTTGGAAAATGATTCTTATTAAATATTATTCTAGAGAAGGGTTTCTCTCCCCCTGTTTATGTGAGAGGTGTGATTTTCGAAAAGATTGACTTTAAATAGATACAAAATTATTAAAAAACAACTGCAACACTTGACAATAATATTTTGTTGCTTTTTTGAAGCCAAAACCTATACTACTTTTATTTTCTTATCACAAATCAAAAAATTTTAAACTCAAAATTAAAAAAAAAAAAATAATAATAAATAAAACAAATAAATATATTTGTTCAAGTATTAATCTGTATTAATCTCTTTTTTAATTCAATGGTCTTTTTAATTTTAAGTTAAAATTATAAATTATGAAAATCGTTTTTTTATTAGAAAACATTATTTTCGTTTATTTAATAAAGGGTGTTTTTTTAAGAGGTGGAGAAATTTAAATTGAAATAAAACTCAGAAAAATATTTTTAATATTAATAAAACTACCCCTACTTCCACAGATGACATTAATGTTTGAATATAATTGGGGCATGAAACCTCAGCGGCTGACGTGTACATTAATTTATCGGGTTGTTCAATTTTGACACCACTCTTCGCTGTAAATCGAGCTATATTTCGGCAATAACGCGACGAATGTTTGCGTCCATTTTTCTCAATTTTTTTTTTTGATTTATCTGTGGTGTAGACATGCGACATTAAAAATTATCCAGAGAAAATAATCTAATGGCATCAAATCGAATGAACAATGGCCACCTTGTTCATTCCTTGTTCATTCGATTTGATGTTAACAGATCCATCATTCAGTTAAATTAAACGTTCGTCCAATGTTTCGTTCAGTAAAATAATTCTTTCGCACAGTATAGTAGTGGCATATATAGTGTAGTTCTGCTGAAACCACATGTCTGCAACATAAATGCCTTCCAATTAAGGTGCCAAAAAGTTAGTACTCATGCCTCTGTAGGTACTGCTCATCGTGGACTTTAACTTCTAACCATAATTATTTTTGAAGACAAATTATGGACTAATGATACCGCCGCTGACCCATAAGAAAAATAAATTTGAACAATTTTTAAAATTTGATCCAACACAACGTTAGTTTATTCATGATGAGTTTGCAAACCAAAATAACCTCAAAAGAACCAAGAACTGTCAAATCGAATGACATAGAAAACAGTGCTGCCAAACACAAAGTCTAAAACATTAAATACTTATTTTTTTTTGGGTTACACAACTCCTAATCATACCCCTTCTTTTATAAAAAAAAATTGTTTACAACAAAAATAAAAATTATGATAAGTATTACAGAAAAAAACGAATATTATATGTACATCCAATCATATTTTTTTTTAATTGTCTCAAAAGTCACAAATCTTAAAACTAAGGAAAATACAAAAATAAAAAGGTCACGAAGGAAAGGAATAACATTTTCAAATTAAATTTAAATCTACCGCTTTATCTAAAAGATTTTATAGATTTAATTTAATATTGTATATTAAATCAAAGTAGATACATACATAAACATACCTAGGTGTATAAGAATTGGACAAATTTGAATCTTTGTCCTGATTAAAATCAATCCTTTCTATACTCTCTTGTGCAAAACAACACTTTGCAATAATCCCATGGTACACTAAACAAGTGACCTTTTTTTTTACAATTTAATCTCTTTTAACCCTTTTTTCTAAAAGTGAATCACTTGCTAATTCTTGTTTTGTTTTTTTTTTTTTCCAGGTAAGGTGACTGTTTGGATGACTTAATGTAAGATGTCGGCTTGTGTATGTATACCAGCAATAAAGATTTTTTTTTTCAAAGAAGAAACTGACCATATCTACAAAATCTAAAAAATAAAAAAACATGATTATGCTAAGCAGATTTAAATAAATTCTTATTATATCTATGTTTAGAGATTAACTATACCCCATCTAAGTTGTTTTTATTTATTTTTTTTTATACAAAAGTTATTATTTGTTTTACTTATATAGTAATTTGTGTAAGCATTTTGGAAAATCCTCTTTATCTTATGAACTAAACCTAAATCATTTTTTTTCTCTCTCTCACAACCTTTAATAATCTTTTTCAGTGAAATGAAAAACAAAAATGATTCATAATCTTTTTTCATGCCATATTTACAAATTCGCAACATGTAATGTAGCCAACTAAAAAAAAGGAAAAATTTGTTCTTAGCTTATACAGACATTGATTGATGTACCCTCATATCTTTTATTTTGAATGAGTTAAACTTTATAAAAAATAAAAGGTTCAATATGGAGGGAAAACAAATCCTTGCCATAAATCGTGATCCCAAAGACATTATTTGGCATAAAAATAGCTACATCAAGAATGCAACTTAGGACTGTAGAGATATTTAAAATAATCAACTGAACGACAAAAATACCTTTAAAAAATAGGAATGTTTTTTTTTATTTATTTTAATTACATCTTAACAAATAAAACGACATTTTTCGAATTTAGATAACACAATTTTCGAATTATTAAAAAATATATAAAAAAATTAAAAAATTGCAATAGCACCGTAAGGTGGAGGTAGGCTCTTTGCAGTCCAGGGTTATCCCGAAGAAAGCAAGCGAAACTCGGATTAAGGAGGATCATTATTTCAACAAAATTATAAAGGCTTTACAATTTTATTAAGAACTTAGGTATTCTAAATAATACGGTATTTTCATTATAAAAAAAAGGATGAGATGTAGCAATAAACTCAACCTACGAGCACGAGGTCCACTTAAAAGTAGTAAACCCGAAAAATCGATAGGAATCTGATTTAGCTCAGGACTAATCCAAGGGAAAATCAACTGAGCCCGCTGCTTACTTAAATCTAAGAGGGGATTATAGGAAGGGATTTAATTCAGTCCAGAGCCAACAACGTTAGAAATCTCCTTCAAGGCCACAACTTAATAAAGTATGAGGGAAATAACAATATCTACAACTAGGGTAGGGTTTCTACCTAAGAACTAAAAAGGTTTAACTTTAACAGAAACACAAATGCATTCGAAAACAAGAAAATCATGAGTCGATAAACTTTGAATGAAATTTTAAATTTCTTCGGTTGTCTTGTTATATTTTGTGCTAATACATAGTGTGAACTATAAAAGCGGCGAAATAAATATATATTTTTTTTATTTGGTGAGTGGCTGGTATCATGTTGGTTGGATGATGATGCAGTGTGTTGATAAATGCTGTTTTTATTAAAGTAGGGTGCTATTTTATGAGAATCTTTTATCTTTTGGAATTAAATTTCAGTTGGTGTGAATGAAAGTATTTATATCTATTCGTTAAAATGCGCCACTTGTTTGTAAGTTGTTTAAAAGCTAAATTCAATTTAAAACTGCTTTCAAATTCAATAATAGTTTAAAATCAATAAAATTGTATAATTAAATGGGACCTATTCAATCTAGATAAGATTATTTGTTTTTTCTTTTTTTTTTACTACATCTCGTATAGTTCCTCTGTAGAAAAAGTAAAACAAAAATAAAAAAAATGAATCAGAAAAGCTGATGCTGATGATGGTCGCTTTTGTTCAAACTTTATTTGATCAAAGACCTAATTTGCTTCGTTCGAACTCTAATTTTCCTGTACTGAAACATTCTATACAGTCCATTGAACACAAAACTTCCTCAGCCAACTTCCATTTAGTTAATAAAAAAAAAAATAACAAGGCAATTTTACATGCCATAGTTTGAAACTCTTTCTGTGTTGGTTCTTATTGATGCTTTTATTTGCTCTTCAGTATAAAAAGTCAGAATCTAGACATAACATAAAAAAAAAAATATGTATCTACAATCTAAAAACTCAATCTCAACATAGGCCAACTAGGTACATACTACATATACAATATACATATACGTAGAAACAGGATCCACTCATATTTTCTTTTTTTTTTTATTCATCTTGTGTTCCCTTTTATTTCGAAGCCATGTAAGGCAAAGTTCAAACAACGCCTCAAGTAACTACATACATATATGCGATGAGCCTGAGGAGCATTGAGTGTGTGATTTCCATAGAAATTAATCAAAGCTAAGACCAGCTATAGGTGGTTCAGAATGATGGCGCGCGTATATCCGACCAACCCGTTGGGATATTCAACAGAGAATCACTATAGTAGAACTATACACATTTTCGTTGTGCAAACATTTTCAGTTAGCTTCATGTAAGAGAATGTTCCACTTGGGTGTATTTAACTTCACTTCCTGTGATGTTTTCTGTTTTTTTTTTTTTTTTTTTTTTAATTCACCTGAACAAGGATTTGTACTTAGATGTTTAGGTAGGTAATGCACGAGTTTTTCATAAAGGCGATCGACATGACATCCTTGTCATCACCGTCACCATCTCTTCTACAGTATAGTACAGCATTCACCATTTCATGCAAAAAAGAAGGATAATCATTTCTTTATTGCTTAGTGAGCTATTAAAAACTCATTTGTGATAAATTATTCCTCATGCTCCCATGTGGATGGATGGTTTCCATTTAACTGGATAAATGGCACGTAAAATGGGACACACCATCAGCATACTTATATACACGCACACCCATATACAAAAAGGATAATGATGATGCTGATGCTGGTCGTGCTATGTAATGTTGCTCCAATTGAAATGAAGTGAGGACTAGGTAAAAAAAAAACATACTCTTACTGTTTGTTCTAAACATATGGGGAACTAAAAAAAAAAAATGGGTTTGAATTTGTGAAGTCACAGAAAAGTTGTGGCAAATAAATGGAAACCAACAAAAAGAGTATACAATCAACAAGGAAGCAAAGGAAGTCAGAAGCTTATTTATAGAAAAGAAATTAATACTTTTTTTTTTGTTAAAATTTAGATTTTCATGTTGATAAGCTTGTTTTTCACAAGGTTTCTAAATTTTTACTATACTATAACTTTTGAAGAACCAAAAATAAAATGAATAGACACTGTGTTTTTAAAAATTGAAATAAAGGGTTTTCCAATAAGGACTTGACAGCTTTTTTTTTTTTTTAATAAAACGAAAACCATTTGAGATATTTCAAAAACTTTATTATCGGCTTAAAGTACAATCAAAACATTTATGAATGGAACTCGACTTCGTTCATATGGCCCTCGCGGGCACGTTTGCAGCGGTCGATTTATTGGACACAATTTTCGATGACTCGGCCACACATTTCGGCAGAAACGGCCGCTATTTCGCGTTCAATGTTGGCTCTGAGCTCTTCCAACGTCATCGGCTTGTTGCCATAAACCAATGACTTAACGTAGCTCCAAAGAAAATAGTCTAGACGCGTTAAATCGCACGAACGGCGCGGCGGCCAATCGACTGGCCCATTTCTTGAGATAACACGCCCATCAAACTTATTCTTCAATAAATCGATTTTAAGCTGTGCTGTGTGGCTTGAAACCACATGTCGTCTAAGTCCATATCTTCCAATTCGGGCCAAAAATAATCATTGCGCGACAGCGCTGGCCATTCACAGTATCGTCGACGAAAAAATATGGCCCAATAACGCCGCGCCGCCGGCATGCAAACCGCAACAAACAGTTATTTTTTGTGGATGAAACTGGCTACGGTTACGGCTGGGTATCTAGCACTCCCTTCGATAGGTTCTTCCATTTTTTTAAAGACAAAAAATAACGTTACCTGCCATACAAATATTTTGAGCAATTAATAGAAATCTTAATTTTCTCAAAAAACGTACCCATAACTTTAAAAAAAAAAAACAGAATCAGTAACTTTTTCCACACAAATTTCAGAAAAATGAATATAAATGTTACATCTCAGAGGACCACTTATTTATTATTTTCAATTTCATCAAAAACTATTCAACTGCGTTTGATTGATTTTTCTATGGAGATTATTTAAACAAGTTTTAGGAATATTATTACCTATGTAGGCGACTTGGTCGATTTTTATTAAACTTGGCACCTATTAGTTTTTTTTTGCATTATCTTGCAGAATTTAAACAAAAAATATTTTTATAACCAACAAATCGGTACCTGCCATATAAGTGTCTAAAAACTAGAGATGCCGCGAATATTCGGCCACTATTCGGCATTCGGCCTATATTTTTGATATTCGGTATTCGGCCGAATAGTTCACAACAAATGGAGAATAAAAAAGGCTTATTATCTTACAATAAATGTTTTCTTTTATTCAAAAATTTGTATTTTAGTATTTGAAATCTACTAATGGTAAGTTGTGATAAATAAAAATTACTTTTTCGGCATTCGTTGGTAGCAAACGATTACGTCTATCTTCGTAAACAATTCCAGCTTCTGAAAATAGTCTCCCACTTAGATACACATCGTTGGCCGAATGTTCAGCTGCCGAATATTCGGTATTCGGCCGACGAGTGTGGCCGAATATTCGGTATTCGGTATTCGTCCGAATCACTATTCGCGGCATCTCTACTAAAAACCGTTCAGGAAAATCTCGTTTTTCTCGAAAAACGTAATTTGATTACGATCTTCCATATAATTGGAGAACAAACATAAAAGCATTTTATTGGTTTTTGAATATCTCATCATAATCTGTTCAATCGATAATCGATTTTAATTAAATTTTAATTTGTTTGCAAACGAGCTTCTAATAAATTTAAATAAAACTAGTTGGACCACCCTGCTTCGCAGGGAATTTCATCAATGTTATAATTTTAAAAATAAGTTAAAATACAAATTATACTTACTGCGACTAACAAACACTTTCTCAAAAAACTCACTGAACAAACTAAAATCTAGATCTAATCGATTGTGTAGTGTGCAGTATCAAATTAATGTATTATTTTTTGATTGATATTATACAATTTTGGGGTGATAATTTTATATAATACCTAATTTTTTTCAAATTTCTGAATTTTTTGTCATTAGAAAATAAAGGAAAGGTAGTAATTAAGTGATAGTTTTTATGTTTTCTGAAATTATCTATTTTCTTAATTTTTTTCCGTAAAAACCTTCTACATTAAAAATCTTTTGAAAAAAGAATGAATTAAAGTCATTTTCAAGTGATGGCGTGAAAATACGCATTCATTTTTATTATTTATATTGCATATCAAAATTTAAAAAAAAGCCAATTCAAGGTTTAAAAAAAGTAAATTATTTTTTAAAAATTCGATATTTCGAAAATGGGAATATTATTTTTTTAAATTAATTTCTTAACTCTTAAAAATGGCGTATCTTTTTTTTATTTTTGTTACAAAATTTTATACATATGTATATGTACATAATATACAAAATTTATATATAAAGTTTTTTTTTAATAATACAAATTCTATATACTACTGTATTTCAAGTAGAAGACTTAGTACTATTTTAATTGGACTTGTTGAATTATCGATTCAAAATAGCTTTTGGCCTTTAGGCTACAATTTTTGTTTTTTTTGGACTAAAGGCCGTTAAAAGCTATTTTGAATCTATACAAAATTTACAAAAGTAATCCAACGAATTTTAAAATTTTGTCTTATAAATAAACATTTGTAAAAAAAAAAATCAGATATCGTAGGTACATAATGTTTCAGACATTTTTTTTAATCAATTCATTTTTAATTATATAAGGTTTTTTTTTAAATAATTTTCGAGTTTTAACTGTAGGTTCCATGCATGCATATTGCAACAAGGTGGTATATTGCTCATTTTCGTATATGTACTCACATAAAACTATCCTTAAATTAAACTACCTTTTTGATAAGTGGCATAAAATAAAGGCTAGGCTCTCATGACTAACTTATTTCTTTTAAAATAAGATGAATATGTTTAAAAGACAGATCGGTCAAAAGTGAAAGTCAAGTTATTAAGGTGCTCGGAAAAACTTCGTTAATTTGCTTAAATTTTGCCAATTTAAACTTTTAAAGTTAACGATTTCATAAAGCAATAGTTGCTCTTCTAAAATAAAATAAAAAAATCCAAGCAAGTGAGTCGTAAAAATCCATTTTATTCAAATTTATTTGGCTACTTACTCAATTAAAAGAGCGGTAAAAATCAAGTATATAAAAACATTGACAAAAACACACATATTCAGAAGTAAATAACCGGTAAATATCAAATAAAAAAATATATAACAACTCTATTTATAAAAATTCAAAATGAGCGTCGGGAATATGTCAACCGAAAATTTGATGGCACTTATATCTAACTGTATGTCTGCACTTTTAGATGAAAAACTTAAAGTACTTGTAACCAAAGCCGATTTGGATCAAATAAATATGCAAATAACAACTCTACAACATCATAATCAGGTACTTGAAGAAAAAAATCAAGTGCTGGAAAAGCAGATTGAACAGCTCTCGAAGATCTTGCACGAAAAAAATTTAATCTTGCATATCCCGGCAAATTCAGGAGTAGATCCTATTCAAAGAGCAAAAGATATATGCCTGGATCTGCTTGATTCTACGAATTCAACACTTGTTTCAACTGCACGACTTCTGCCATCAAACAATGATAACATAGTAAACGTAGTTGTTGAAATGGAGCGCAAAGATTCTGTAATTAAAGTATTGCAATCATCAAGCAAACTCCGACCTTACGGGATATCGATCCACAGAGATTACCCAGCGGCGGCGAGAGAAAGGAGGCGAAATATAATGAAACTTCGATCTCAGATACTAAATAAAAATCCTTCCACAAAAACAAAAATTACAGGTGAAAAGCTAATAATAGGAGAACACATTTATTTTTATGAAGGAAAAACTTTAAAATGCAACACGGCGGAAGGATTGTCAATTGTAACGCAGCTGATAGAAGATGTCAACTTAACGTCACATAGTAATGGAAGTATTCAGCGTGATCTTGATGTACAAAGTACCAGCAAATCTAGTACATTTACGAATGGAGTTAGAGATGTGCAAACGATAAATTTTCCAATGCAAAATAATTTTTAATAGTAGTGCCGTCAGCCAATTAGAACATTTAAGTAATCAATATCTTTTAAACATTGTCTCTTATAATGTAGCAGGAATTAAGAACAAGATGCTATTTAATGATTTTTTTTATTTTATATTAAGTTATGATATATTTTTTTTATATGAAACGTTTATAGAAGAAAAACATTTTGATTTATACAACCACAAATTCCCAAATTACGTTCTTCATTGGATCCCAGCAAGACGATCGTACAACAGAGGAAGGGCTAGTGGAGGTTCTTTGTACGGCATGAAAAGGAAACTTTTTAATCAAAAATTATGCAAATTTATAAATGTCGACGGAACAACCATAGTAGAATGCTGCTTTAATAAGGAAAAACTTCATATTATTCCAGTCTACATAAATTGCTCAAACTGGTCCGAAGATTTTGACAATTTATATAACGGTCTTCTTACTTTTAACTTCAAAAACGTTATGGTCATAGGTGATTGTAACACACGTATCGGGGAATCCCAAATAATGAATGATGAAAACGAAATTTTAAATTCGAAATTTATTGCAGTAAGAAGGTCTCAAGACAAAGTTGAAGATAGGAAGAGCAAAATTTTTATAGAAATGTGCGAAGAATTTGGTTTAACATTACTAAATGGTCGAAGTGAAAGTGATAGAGATGGAAACTTTACGTTTATCAGAGGTACTAGCTGTTCAACTATAGACTTATGTCTGGTAAAAGGATCATGGTTAAAATACGTTGAAGACTTCAAAGTGGATCTCAATACATACTCTGATCACATGCCTCTGATTACGTACATAAACACACTGGCTGATATACGTGAAACAGAAAATCTGAATATGCCCCCAAAACTCAAATGGAAAAACTGTTTGCGTGATATCTATCAACTAAATCTTAACTACGAAACCACGCGCATAAAAAATGAAGACCTAGTTCCTGAAAACTTTTCAAATACTTGTGTATCAGTTATAAGACAATCTGCTCAACCGTTACAGAAAACGTCTTACTTTGCTGGAAAGGAAGCCTGGTTTGATTTGGACTGCTTAAAAGCAAGAAAAAAATCTTTTAAACACCTAAAAATGACTAGAAAAAGAAACACAGACTTAACAAAAAGGATGTACCAAGAAAGCAACAACGCGTACAAGGAACTTTGTAGAAAAAAAAGTCTTGAGTTTACTCAAAAACTAGTTGGCGAACTTTCAATTACTAATGATTCAAAAACCTACTGGAAACATATACGACTAATAAATGGCACGAAGAACATAAAGGGTATAAGCATAGAATCAAATGCATTAGCAATTCATTTCAAATCGCTGCTTAACATACATCATACTACGATGGCCCACCATTTTGCCTTCCCGTCAACATGTGAAGAATCTCTAGATGGAGTAATAACAATAGAAGAAGTTCAAATGGCTATTCATAAATCCAAAAACAATAAAGCTCCAGGTGAAGACCGAATATCATTCGAGTTCTTCAAAAATGCACCAATTGGATTTGTCCAAAAACTGACTGAAGGCTTCAACAATATTTTTAGTTCAGGAAGAGTTCCAGAGAGTTTTGTAAAGAATATAATCTTTCCTTTGTTTAAGAAAGGAGACTTAAATGACCCGTCAAACTACAGAGGAATATCTTTCCAAAACACACTCCTCAAATTATTCACCAGCGTATTACTAGTTCGCCTAACAACTTGGGTGGAACATAATGGACTTTTAAGCGAATTCCAAGCGGGATTTAGGGCCAACTACTCAACGGTTGACAATATTTTTGTTCTCACCAATATTGTAAAATTGTATCTACAAAAAGGAAGAAAATTATATGCATTTTTTATTGATTTTCGTGCAGCCTTCGACTCGGTCGATAGAAGAGCACTATTTCTAAAACTAAGCAACAAAGGGATGTCCTATAAAATGCTTCGGGTTTTGGAGAGTATGTACTCGAATAACCAATCAGCGGTTTGGGATGGAAATTCAATGTCAGAATGGTTTAGTACATCCTCAGGAGTTAAACAGGGTTGCCAGCTAAGTCCTCTATTCTTTTGTCTCTTTGTGGATGACCTACTCACGAGCTTACCAGGTGGTATAGAATTTGGCAACTCATCTATAAAAGGCTTATTGTTTGCAGATGACATTGTGTTACTTGCAGAAACGCCAAATATGTTGCAGCTAATGATAAACAGACTTGATGAGTACTGTAAACAATGGAATCTTGTTGTGAATAACGATAAGTCCAAAATCATGGTTTTCCGAAATAACACTGGTATATACTCAAGGGAAGAAAAGTGGAGTCTAGGGCCGGACCAGTTAGAAGTGGTCAAAGAATATCGCTACCTAGGAGTTACGCTCACACCCAAACTGTCATTCAACCTGCACTTAAAAAATAAACTAAAAGAGTCGAAAAAGGCTCTGAGCTGCTCATGGAAAAATGTACTGAGTAGGAAAGATGTTCCATTCAACGCAAAATATAAACTTTTTGAAGCAACTGCCAGGTCGATTATGTGCTATGCGTGTCAGGTATGGGGATACGAAGAATACGAAGAAGTGGAAAAACTACAAAGATTTTTCTTGAAGCACATCTTTAGACTACCATCTAACACACCAACGTACATGCTTCATATCGAATCAGGTCTACCTCTCCTTTGGATATTCACTTTAAGGCTTCATTTCAAGTATATCCTTAGAATAATTGAACTTCCCGATCATCGGCTTCCGAAAATAGTCCTCCATCAGCTTATAGAGAGAGCAGCTAATTTTGTTCCAAAATGGCAGCAAATAGCAGAGGAGCTCGAAATCGAAGTCCCACTGAGTTGGGACGACCGATCTAGTTGGAATGTATCTTTTCACGTCATTCTGCAGAAGTTAGATGAGAACATTCACCGAGGATTTATGAGAAAAGCTACATGTTCCACGACTCGATTAATATACAAAGAACTCAATCTAAGTTTAAACGAAAACAGCTACTTCAACGAGACAAACACTATTGAGCAAATTAGAACCATCTTCAAGGTCAGAGGAGAACTGCTGCCGTTGAATTTTAGACCTTACAGGGATGATCTTCCAACAAACTGTACATTGTGCAACCTACGAGAAAAGGAAGATACTTACCATTTTTTGGGAAACTGCCCTATTCTCCAAGAGACGAGAAGAGTTCATTTCAACAAGTCAACTTTGTCTAGAGATGAAGTAATTAGGATATTAAACGGATCTAATTGGACCTTACTCAGCAACTATATATCTGATGCATTATCATATAGAAACCAGTACACTGAAGCCTAAAATTATTCTACCTTTATGTTACAAATCATTAAAATTGTCAATCTAATTCTTTTGTGTTGCAAATCATTCTAAAATTGCTTAAATCAAATTATTAATTAACCAAATAAGTATAATTATCTCATTTTATGTTTGCAAATCATTAAAATTGCTTAAAGTTTTAAATTCATTTGTATTCAAAAATATTATTAAATTTAGCTTATGGCTTATAACTTGCAACTAGTAAAATCATTAAAACTGTCAATCTGGCTGACGGCTTTTGCCATTGCTTTATAGAATTTGTTAAAACTTGTAATTTGAAGAAAATTTAATGATACAAATAAAATTCATTTTTAACTAACTAATATGTTTAAAATATTCTGAAATTCTGAAACCATCTGGTTTTTGTATTCAACTTAAAAATGATCATTGAAATACTTTCGCAAAACTTGTGCTTAATGACTCAAAATTAAAAAAAAAAAATTATATACGCATGCAATTTTTATTTTTAGTTTAAAAATTAATTTTTCAAAAATTATAGGTATTTATTAAAAGGGATATTCATTTATAACGAAAATTAAGAATATAATTCTAGCTTTTACCATAATTTATAGCATAAAATGGTTAATGTTTTCGTTGTTTTAATAATTGGTACGCCGAAGGTCTCGGGTTCGACTCCCAGCCTATGTCACTTAAACAGAAATGTTTTTCACTTCTTGTGAGGAATTAAAAAATTCTCTTCTAATGAAAAAGTGCCTCTTACCTAAGCCGTTCGAATATGGCAGAAAATTTATTTATTTATTAACGTCTATAAGTTACAAAACTTTCTTAGACTACAAAATACTTAAAATAAAAGTACTTAAATATATAATATACAAAAAATGAGATAATACATAATTAATTAATGGCCTCAAGAATACAATGCTTAAATAGGTTCATTACGACCATAATTTGTTGCATGATGAGCAATAAAGAAGAATTCATCAGATCTAGGTCTGAGAGACCTTGACGTCCCCTCCACTCCATGCCAACAACACGAACATAGACATGGTTGTGAGTTGTAAGTCACTAGGTTCTGGTTCTACACGAGCTATCCCGCCACCCAATTTTTTTTTTTTTTTTTGAATTCTTATTTTAAGAAAAAAAAAACTCCTTTTTGTTTCTAGTAGAAAAAAATAGTTCCCCTTCAATCTTGTTTTGATTAAACTTACACGCACTAGAATTTGTATGCATTTTATGCAAATCACCTTGTATTACGTTCTCCATGGTGGCTGGCTCATTATAGTAAATTAGTTTTTATTTTTTATTTCAAATCTCTTCAGATACCTATTTCAGTACACCACCCTCATTACTTGCGAAGACTCTTAAGAACACCCTTTTATTTGTAATAAAATATTATATTCCTAAATATTTAAAATAAGTGAGATCTGTTAAAAGTTCAACAGCAATAAATAAAGAAAATAACCCCCATTACCAAAAAAAAAAAATAAAATAAAAGAAATAATTAATGATCAAAGTAAAGCTTCTTGAATTTTGTTCCTTCATTTTTTGCAAGCAGGAAATGTCAAAAAAGTTTATTACCCTAATGTTTCGTCATATAAATTTTTTAGTAAAACAAAAAATTAAAAATCCTGCCCTTTGCTAGAAAAAAAAATTTTTAAATTACAAAGCAGCGAAAATATTTTTTTTTTATTTCTTGATAATTACTCGTATTACTCACTCAAACTTTTAAGAATTTTGATAAATATATCACATGAAAACTCCTTAGGGCGATTTCTATCATAATATTTAAAAAAAAAAAAAAATACTCTTAGGTGAAACCGTCAAATATACGACATGGCAACATAAATAAATGTCATCTCTAGAGTTCGCAAAATAAATGGCATTAAAATTGTAATTTACTTCCATTATATTTGCGCTCAGAAATACATATAAATTTTGGTACATAAATATATCTAAATATAGGTAACTTGAAATATAATTGACTAACCGTCACTCCGTGCTGTCACCTCAGTGTTTTTGGAAAAGTTTTTTTTTTTTTTTTTTTTTTTTACTTTCCTGTTGGAGAGGAATATAAATTCCTTATCACGCCTTAAAGTATTCATAAAGGACTTAAGTGCTAGATGAAGACATTTTATATCTATAAGTTTGTTTTTTTTTTTTTTTCATTGTTGTACTTTGCTGCTGTTGGTCGGCGTGCCGAACCTTTTTGACCTCTCGCCTCAATATTGGGTCCATATAAAAACGGGGGGCTGTTTACAAAGTTATATTTATATTTATATTTTTTTTTTGGCTTCCGTTTATAACGGAAGCTATACCTACTCTGGGTAATATGTTTGTATAGTACCATCTCGCAGATGAAAAGGAAAATTTATTTGAACTTTTTGTGGTTGCTGTTATGGTGACACCTTGGTTTATAAATAAAAAAAAAAGGAGAAAACATATCTTCAAAACGTCACCACCAAATGGAACACTATATACCAACTATGCAAACGGTTTAAGGATAAAATATTATAGAAGTAATATTAGGGTGACTTCTGGAGGTTTGGTTTTAAGAAAATGTAAGTTGGAGGAATAAATAAGAAGTATATACATATAAGAAGTATGTTTGTATATTTTAGACAGTGTTGCTGCTCATGCATAAGTTACACGGATAATTGGAATAAAATGAAAATCGAAGGACAGCATCCCCTCGGGATCGGGACTAGCTTCCTTTTTTCTGTTGTTTATTAAGTCCCCACTAGAAAACGCAGCAAAGATATTTTAATATACAAGAAATAAAATCGGGGTTAAAAATGAGAAATTTAATATATCTACCCGGCTGCAGACAAAATTAACGTCTATTAGAAATAATTGAAAGGTTAAGTACTAGGTGACATTTATTTATTTATTGAATTGGGATTCGCTGAAAAAGGATTAAAAATAATTGCTTAGGTAGAAGTGGCTGTCGGCGGAGAACCGATACACTTAGACTAATTTTAAATTGAAATCGCTATCACTTACTCAATGCTCATGAATACTGAAGATAGCTTCCCATTTTAACCTGTGAAGTGCTCTTATATCAATGTTTAATTGTTATTACAAAAAAAAAAACCCGCTTAAGAGAAACGGCAAAATATCACAGTATTTCTTTCACTTAAGCGGGTTTTTTCACTTAACCAGTTAAGTTAAAAAAAATTTGACCTAAGCGGATTTAAAAATTCCATTAAGCGGAAATTTGAAGCTAGAAAAAACTGAATTTATCTTTTGGAGTTGCTAGAAAAAAATTTAAATAAAATAGATAATAGATAGATTAAAATGGTTGTGACATATCAGAAATTCAAATGTCATTTTTATAATAAAAATGGTGGAGGTAAAAAAATAAAAAAGAAGTGAAAGCGTTCAGTAATTTTTTTTGTTCTGTTCGATTCAATTTTTTCACCTAAGAGAGTTTTTTTTTAAATGAAAAATATAAAATTTAACAGAAATTATGTTTCAGGTAAGCGAATTTTTCACTTAAGCGGGTCTTACTGTATAACAAAGAAAATAATATTCAAAAAATGCAACAGCAAGTTGCTCCATTGGTGGAGGGCTTTTGGGTCTGCGTGACTGAATTCACAAAAACTTAAATTATATCTCATATTTTCGACAAAAAAAAATCAGGGGTGGAATCGTGTAAGATTATTTTCGATAAGTGAGAGTCACAATCAACCAATTCAGTCTGCGTAAGATGATATCACATTTGATAGCTAAAGAGCTATCACATCAAAAATGTGGTTGTCATTTTCCAACAAATTTGACGTTTCTGCGTAGTACGACCAGAGTTACCACCAGCCTACGAAAATTCTACAACTTTTTCTGATTTTTTTTAATTAAACCATGCATATAAATAAAAAATAATCATTTCTGTGATCAAAATACTTTACTACATTACAGAAGATGAAGAAAATATATGTAAGAATTTTATTTATTTGTTCTATAATTTCAAAAGCTTATTACAAATATTTAAAAAATTAACTATGGCAATCATGTTTTTAACAAATGTTATGGGAAAGTATTGAATTGAGTTGAATCACCTTACCAAGACGGAAAACTCCATGACAATCACATGTTACTATGGTTGATGTGACAATCACTTAACTCACTTAACAATCACCTTAACCGATTTCTTTCCGATAATGCGTAAAGCTATATTAATCTATAATCATGTTTTATATTCTTCACCGACCTCACGGGTGACCTGGAAGCTATTTCTCTTGGTCTATGCTCTTATATTTTGCGACTTTTTTTTACAATAATCATACACATAGCCACCCGCAGGGGCAAGAGGAAGCACCTGCACCCCCTGGCACCGAGCTACGACTTTTGTTCTACAAACATTTAATCAGTTCTTAATAGGGAATTTTTACTAATTGGTCATTTTGTTAGAAACGCATTTTGAATTTTTAACTAATATTTTATTGAAAATTTATAAATATACCTAATTATTTACCTAAGTTAGAAAACATTTTATGAATTTAGATGGAATGTGAATGTGAAATATCCCTCAATACGAATAGATCATCCTTTAGTAAAGAAAGTATTCCTCAGCTCATGTTTTTGTTGTTTTTACTCCTATTACTCTCGTTCGGTCAGTCCAAAATGCAGCGGGTGTTTGATGACTTGTGTTTTGTTTGCGCCACTGCCAGTTACCGCTATTTGGGACCGAGAATGATGAAGTTCTAATATATTTTCGTGTGCTCTGGGTTGCAGCCGGTGGTGGTTGAGGAGTTTTGTATTTCTCGGTTCAATTTTCGGGACCGAGATGGTGAAGCACATTAATGATAATTATGGCTCGGTCGCAGCTTCAACAGAAGTTATTGATTTGGTTTGTTAGATCTCGGTCCGCTCCCAGTTACCGCTATTTGGAACGAGATCGGCACGATGTTTTTTTTTGTTCTATATTAGCGGATGAATTAAGTGATATATCCGGCACAGAGCATCAGTCATTGGGAATACGATTTGTCCATAAATTGCCAGCAGGTGAATTCCAAGTGCTAGAAGACTTTCAAGGCTTTTGTAACTCTGAAAAGAATAGATGCTGCTACCATAGCGAACGCAATTTTACCTTCACTAACAAATTTCGGGTTGAACTTGCCAAATATGGTTGGACAAGCTTATGATGGGTGCTCCTGCTCCACCATGGCTGGGAAATTAAGTGCGGTAAGGAAATTAGTACAAAATTTTTATCCGAGGTAAATTTTTTCCACTGCAGCTCGCACAAATTCAATTTAGTATTAAATAATATGATGTAAACAAAGTGTCCAAGATGAGAAATTCTGTTGAGAAGACAAAAGAAATGTTCTGTGAAACAAGCTAGACAGCAAATTACAAAAACTTAGTCGTCATAATGGAAGCACTGCAAAAACTGGAGGACGAGGGAAACCATGTTACATAAAACAGAGTTCTTCAACTTATTACTCGTGTTTGAATTCGATTTTTTTAGTCTGCTTGTTTATAATTGATGATTGAACAATTCGCAAATATTTTACAGGGAGTTGACCAAAATTTATTAAGTGCGTAAAAGATCAGATAATTTTCTTGAACAAGCATTTTGAAGAAGATCGGGAGAATGCTGAGAATTTCTTCAAAACGCTTTAGGAAACAATTGAAAAATGTTTGAGTGAATCAGGTATTGAATTGAGTTTCGCAGCACGATCTATAGGACTTTCTATTCCCACCACGACATCTGCAGTAGAGCAATCTTTCAGTACATTAAGAAAGGTTAAAAATTGGCTATGAGCAATGACAGGCTTAATTCGTCGTGTGTGATGAATATTCACAAAAATTTAATAAAAGAAGATACGATTTTTTTTTTAATAAAATTATAGACTGCTTTGATAGAAAACTACGAAAACTTCAATTCCTGTTTTTAAAACAATAAAAATATAAACAAAAAATCTTTTTGTTTTTTTTTTTTGTAATGAGCATTATTATAGTATTTATTACAATATATGAAATGTAAAATCGCCTTAGAATTTGATCAAAATATTTTGTTTGCCCTCCTCCCCCCCCTGCGGGCACCTATGATCATACATCTTATTTTATAATATTGACGGCAATAAAATTTTTTTCTATTATTTTCTTCAAATTCAAACAAATAATGTCGATATTAATTTTTTTCGTATAAGGTACAGAATTTTAATAAATTCTCTTATATTAAAAAAAAAATATTATCCACACCACATCGCGTTTTAAACGAGAAAAATGAGAAAATGAGAATCAGATGATGCCAAATCAAAGATCTTTCATTGAAAGTGCTTGGCGTGAAAATCTACAATCATCAATTTCTTGTGAAAATTTTCAATCATCATACTCTGAATTCGTTATACCAACCATAAATAATTGGCATAAAATATCTTCAAAAAAAAAAAAACGAAAGTCAAATCACTGTCAAGCTAAAAATAATAATAAAAAAAAAATTAAATAGCAATATCCATCCATCCGAAGTCTGCAAGTTCTTTTGTTAATAACACACACAATAGCAATCGATAACTCCATACAGCATAGTTCATAGATTCGTAGGTATTATATCGGAGTACGAGCTGGAGGGTTTGGCAAAAAGGGGCAGAAGGAATGTATATAATTTGCTTTTATAAATCGCAAACCGCACAAAAGAAGCAAAAAAAAATAATAAAAATCAAGAAAATAATATAATAAAGGAATGAACTCGCAGGGCGGAAGGACAAAAAGGAAAGTCGTAATCCACAATGGCGGCGACGACGACAACGACGACGACTACGACGTCGACGACTATACCAACAACGATGACGACTACCATCAGGATCCTCCACATTCATTCATCCAATCCATCCATCCATCCTTTCATCCATCGGCATCAATTCGGTTCCCCTTGAGCGAAGAAATAAAATCGAAATAATTGAAAAGGACGAACGCGCAGGCAAACGAACAACAACAAAAATGTAATAAACAATGGCGCCCGGCAAACGGTTATCGAAATGCGTAAAATTGATGATGGAAATTTAATTGAATCGATGGCATTATTTGTAGGATAAAAAAAAAAACGAAAAAATATCTAAAGGATGAGTGAAGGTAGATTATATTAATATGAACACCTGTTTCGATGTCATCATCATGGATGTCTCTTTGTGAGTTCGAATTCGAGTCATGCCAATAATGAGGGACACAAAGACAAACGCAATGACAGTTTATATTTTCCCCCCAAAAGTAAATGCGGTAATTGAAAATTCCTCAAGAAGATTAAATTTTTTGCTTCGATTTTGTTTTTTTTTTTCGCGGATAAGGAAAACCTTTTGGCCTTTACCCCGAGCACAAAACTGAACACAAAGTCCAAAAGAGCTTAATCATCAGCACAATTAAAATTGATTGAAAGCCAAAAACGCTCGAAGGATATTTAAGTAATACCAATTCATTCATATACCTTACCTACCTACCTACCATACCAACCCACCTGTCTAGATCTTTTTCAGGACCTCTTAAGAATAAACAAACTAGAAGAAGGCGAAAAGAAAAAACAAGACAAAACTGCCTAATAGAAAAAGATAGGCCAGAAAATTACTTCAAAGCAATTTGGAATCTTTGAATTTTAAGAAAAGAAAAGAATAAAAAAAAAAACACCTATCATCTCTCGGCTCGGCTTCCAATTTTCTTTCTTTTGGCCATTTAAGAAAATACAAAAATGGCTCTAAGGAAATTTCGAATAACCCTCTAGTAGCAATTGAAATCCTAGTGGAGCATTATTTTCCTTTTTTGTTTGTGTCTTCCGGCTAAATGAAGAAGGTAGAAATTTAGTAGTCGGGGATTTGGCTACAAAAAAAAAAAATAAAAAAAAAAGAAGAAGTTGGTTCTAGAACTCACCGCGCTAAAGGTAAGGAATAATAATTCTTTGGAGATAGAAGAAGAAAAATATAACAAACGTACAGTGGTTATATTTTGACCTTGATGTTGCCCTATATGAAGCAACATTACTGCTTCATAATGAAGGATTGTTTTTTTTTTCCTAGTTTCATTTTTTGTTTTCGTTGTTTGGAATAGCAGGAAGGACTTAAGAAATATATTATATCAGAAGGATCTACCGCAAGGATATAAAGACAAACTTTCTTGGATATATTTATCTATACCTACATTTTCTGTGAAATGCTTTGGAATTTGGATTTTGTTCGTAATTTTATCCTATTTATGGTTGATAGTCGAAAAAAGAAGAAGAAAAGTTATGCAAGCAGAGCAGCATTATTAGAAAGAAAGAAACTGATGAATAAAATTCAAATAAAATAAAGATATCAAAGGAAATGATTTCGAATACTTATTATACCTCCATATAATCGTATAGTAGTCGTATAAATGCCTGGAATTTTTTCTCGCATTTAACCAAGGATGTTGTGTTCATTAAAACCGTTTGCATTTTGTGGTTGATTGAAGTATAGAAGTATGTGGAATGCTTGGAGGTATAAATAAAGGATTTATGTATATGTAGGTGTACAAACATGCCATGTATGAAGGAATGTCTTATATATCAGTCCAGCGTTAATCAGTATAATTTAATGATAATGAATAGGTATACCTAATTATTTATACATAAAATCTGTACAAATGGGTTCACAACAATAGATATATGTTGTGTTATCGCAAATAATACATCGTTTTACAAATCATTGTTGTTTTAATTCTACTGGTGGTGAAAATAAATATTTTAAGACCATCAGTAGTATTTTATTTTGTTAGAATAACAGATTCGCGCTGTCAAAAATAAATCAAGTACATACCTAAATTTTAAATCTAAAAAAATATAAATAGTAGTGGAAATATAAACTTTTTTGTGTATCTACCGAAATTGAACTTTTCATAACTTGAAAATGGCTGTTAAAAAAGCTTAAGTCCCATGATTTTAGCTTAATCCGCAATTTTGTTCAAAAGAGAACATGCGATATAATATACATAAAAAGGTTCATTATAGTCTAAGATCCCGCCATAGGACGACCTACCCTCATCGAGTTACCGGATAAGTGATTTGCAGTTGTTTAGATAGTGTTTTAACTAACATTTTGCGCAAGGGTTGCCTGGCGAAATATGGTCAAGGCATAGGGTTGCCACGCTTTAAAGGTCGGTTTTTGGGTTTTTTCAATTATGTGACCCAGCCCATATGGTAGGTTTTAGTGCTAAAAAAAAATATTATATGAAAGGAAATTCTATTTAAAAATTTTAAAATACATGTTTTCTTTTTAATCGGAACTTCAATAGGGTAAATTAGGGCAAAAGAAGAGAAAGGTATAGATTCTATTTTCTAAGTGATACAGAGTTTTTTGTTTCTTTTATCGATAGATCATGTAAATACAAGAAAGTCACATACATAAAAGAAAATTCTAGAAAATCTAAAACTCCAGATGAAAACGTTTTAAAGTCAAAAAATGAAAAATGGACGTTGGAGAAAAAAATTACATAAAATCAGGGAAATGTTTACTAGAAACAAATTTAATATTTCTGAGAAGCCGATAAAAAATGAAAAGATCCGTGATTACAAAATTTTTGATTTAAGCTTTTTTCTTGGCTAGGTGAATTTTTGAATAATTAATATTTTTTAAATCAATTTTTCTTGGTTTTTGATTTTTCTTCCTTTTTACTTAAATTCATATTTTAAAAACAAGAATTGAAGCTCTGTCATTTTTCCTAAGCTTAAAGATCTCAATTTTGATGATCCGATCTATAGAACCCGAGATATAAGATTTTTACAAAACAAACAATTGAAAAAAAAATCTCCAAAAGAGATTACAAATACGATTTTGTTTTCTTAGCGACAAATGTTCAAAGAAACCAAATGATTAGTTTAAAAAGCTTATAATATGTTATCTGTCTGTCTGGTTGTTTATTCGTCTGCATCATACCCGGATGGGTAGATTTTGTTTAAACTTGGTATTTACAGTTTTTTTGGGCATTCACCCGACACATTTTTGTTTTTTACTTTTGCGACCAGAAATAATGGTATCTGCCGTACAATTTTAGTTTAGCAATTCATGACAATCTTTTTTTTCTCAAAACGTACCCACAGCTTTTTTTTTTTTTTGGAAGAAGGCTACCATTTAAAAAAAAATCAGAAAAATGAAAAAGTAAATGAGATTAATAATAAAATTATACCTACCTACCAAATGGTGAATCCCACGCTTGTTTATGGCTGTGGTTTTCTTTTCAGAAAAAGTTATTACCAAATAATTTAATTGTTAATTAGTTTTATTATTAACCAAAATTATTAAAATTAATTAATTGACTTCTTATTTAACGTACATCTTCAATATTTTATTTTAATCTAATGTCAATAAATCGAATGAGTACCTACTTAAATCCAGATGAGAACTCAGTATATCATAATTTTTACTTCCTTTTTCCTTTTATGATTTTTTTTTTACTCCCACAAGCATAAATGTATTAAAAAATAATAAATAAAGTGAAAAATTAAAAATAAATAAAGACACAATGGTTTTGTATTCATAAATTACATGATGCCATTTATTAGCTGTTGGACGTTTGTGTCGTTTAACTTTTTTAATTTTCATTTAAAAGTTTTTTTTTTTTAATTCTTAAGAAATTTAACGATTTTCATAAAAGTAAATTATTTTTTTTTTATAAAATAAAAATTTGGATTAAAACATTGTACATCTGAGTTTAATCAATTTAAATACCTCCATTGAATTCAATGCAAGTTTGAAGTTTAAAAAGTGAATAATATGGATATCAATTTAAGAATTATTTAAATATTGTTGAATGTAAATAATTCGGATTAAAAAGTTGGATGGATTTTAAATTGACTTAAATTCAATTTAATTCCGGAGTGGCCGTTGGAAAAAAATTTAATATTTTTATTCATAACTTGGATATCTATGGTTAGGCAATATTTTAAATAAGATCTTTAATGTCTTTTCAAAGGAAATTTTCAGGGGTTTTAGTAAGGCTGACTAGCTGTAACTTGAAAACGATTGGCCTAACGACAAAACATTTTAGAATATTTTTTAGAAAGCGATTCATATTCTACAAAATGAATAATATACATATAATTCATGGCATGAGTATTAGTGAGACTTGATGTTATTGGGTTCTTAATTTCCAATTTTTTATTATCCTTTTTTTTAACAAATCATTATAGAAAACTATTGAATTATAACTATAAAAATGTAGATATTCCAATCTAGTCACATTAATTTTTGGGACCACAGGGCCAAATTTCCATGCGGTCGAGTTGTACATTTAATTTCCTTGCCTAATCGAAACTTTTGGACTTGAAAGAACAAACAAAAACATTTTTTTTTTAGCTTTAATTTACATAATAAAGGGTCATTCATTTTTCGCCTTCGAAAGCAAAGCTAAATAAAACACACACAGTGATACTTTTTTGATGCAAATTTTATTTCATTATAAATTTTGGACTTTGCCATTAAGTGTGAAAAATAATACCGCCTCGAGAAGATTCGCAGCATGCGATTCTTTCGGGATAAATTTTAACCACTTTTCGCACATTTCTTTTATCACAAGAGGAGTTTTTTTTTTTTTAAATTAAATTGAAAACCAGATAAAGAATTTAATATTATTTAAAATCAATTCATCTGTACCTAATGGTTTGATCTTAAAAACCAATTTATTTTTGTTATTTATTTTAGTATTTTTTTCAGACTGGCATAGAATTGTTATTTTATTACCTAATATATTTACTATACCTACATAACATTAACCGAAGTCATTTATGAAAATGATGTTTTTAGGAAATGGAAAAGGCATTAGAGAGATTAAGGTCAACTAAAAATTGTCTTTTACTTTCCTATAAGAATTATTTTAAATTAAATTAAATATCCAGTGTGTCGCACATAGTTGCGCGTATATAATTATATTATATGCGTTAATATTTTGTAATAAAATAATAAATATAAAAATAATAAATTAAGTTTAAAATTTGATGTACAAACTTAAGAAAAAATCGAGAAATTTCGATGCACAGTTCTAAAGAAATTTTAAGGAAACAAAAAAAAATGCTTGGGTCAAATTTTAAAAAGAATTATTAAAGAGAAAGAAAAATTAAACATACATTTTTAAAAATTATTAAATGAAATATTTACTAAACATTCAATTAAAATAATTTAAAAAAAAAGAAGCTTGACAGGATTCAAGTATAGTTTTTCATTTTTCGTTTGCAACTGAACGAAATACCAACCTATGGCTTAACACATTCGTGCGCACTAACTAACCATTACTTCAAGGACACGGTACATGATAACAAAAAAAATAAAAAAAGAGTGAAGAATAGAGCGGTTATTTTCCGGCATCAGCCACAATGTCATTGTCAAAGTTGTCCTTTGTCCAGATACGAAATTGCGAAAGACAAATGGAAACCTGCCATTAGGAAAAAATAGAGAACTTAAAAAGAGCCAGTATGTTTTCACACGAGGAAACAAGTTGCTGGAGATATTTTGACGTTTTCTTTTAATTTCCAATTTCCACCAATCGTAGACCGTTTATTGCCCTTACTTGATGGTGTCCTTCTAGCCTAAAAACTGAAAGTTTGCTGGAAACTCAGTTTCCTCATGTGAACGGGGACTTCTGAAAGGGAAATTCTGAAGAGTTATTTGATCGCAAAAAAGGAGATTCTATATGAAAGGGTCGAAATATACCGAAATATACTAATTTCAGCTTCTTTATTATAATAATAATAATGTTAGATCAACATCAAATGTTTTTTTTTCACACAAAACCAATACCTTCCCAATAAAGCTATATATAGTGATGGTATAGAATATCATTCGAAAACGATTTCCATAAATTTTTATTATTTCTTTTGTGTTCCCTGAATATGAAAAACATGCTTTCTTTTTGATTTAACATTAAATTAACCTCATTTTATAAACAAATTGATGCTCATGACATTTGTACCTACCTATGAATGAAAAAATCTATTTTCTTCTTATATGCTATTTACGGTCCTATACGATGCGATGGTAGGTTGTTCTTGGTGACGAAATTTATATTTCATTTGAATTTCAAACTCTCAATCAAAAAAATTGCAATTTTTTTTTTATTGATGCCTTGAGTAACATTTTAATTTTTTTATTATAAATGTAAAATAATTGGCAAATTTATTTCCGCATTGAACTGAATTATTACAACAATTTCAAGATACATCATTCACTTCCAGCAAGGCTCTTCTCCACAAATAAATTCTATGTCCTTTGTACAGTGAAAATATTTAATGTCTATTTAACATTAAATATCTAAAGTACCCACTTAAAGCTCCCTTAAAAATTTAAATTTAAAATATTATTATGAGAGAAAGATCTCATAACATCATTGTTATATGTTTACATTCCCAATACACACCTATATCCTTCCTATACATAAATCGGCCGACGAAACCACCCACCCTCTTAAATGTTTCCCTATTCACAGTGTTAGCTTCAAACTATTGTCTAACGGGAATTCTTGCTTTCTTCCCCCATGAAAATCGCTTAAGCCTCTTTATATGTACATATAAGTATGTAGATATAAAATATTTCCACACGTACATATACTTTTAACGTGCTGTATAATAAATTTATAGAGGTGCAACAACTTGCAAGAGAAATCATTTTGTGTGTGCTCTGTTCAGTGGGTTGATGGAATATTGTTCCACTTCAGTGACTCCATATTCTTAGACTTGAATATTGGAAGACCTATTAAAATGTGTGTGTTCGACAACGAGAACAAACTGACGTCGCGATGGCTGGATAGCTTGAAGCGATTTTGTTTGCATTTTGTTTCCTTTCCCTTTTCTCTTACCATTTTCTTTTTCTTTACTATCGAAGGTGTTTACTTTTTATATTATTTAAGAAAATATCACGCTCTTCTTGACATGTCAATACTAGTTTTCGTAAATGTTTGCCTTTTAGAAATTTTCCTTATAGGTTTTTTGAATGAAGAATATTTTGTTAAAAATAAAGTTTCGAAGGAATAACAATAGGTGGGTTTCCTATTAAATGTGTGGGTTGTATATCTTGCCAAGAGTATAATATTTAAATGTTTAATGGCATAATTTAAACAAAAACCAACACTCTCAAACCCCTTAAAAAAAAAATACACAGAGCCACATAACCTAAGTTATTCCATGGATTTAGTTTTATACATAACGGGTCATTCATTTCGTGGTTTCATATTGGTAGCACTGGCATTTGACACCTGTCAAACTCAGCTGTCATTTGAAGTGTCATAAAATTAGATGAATGTTTGCCATTTACGATAATGGATCGCTTAACAATCGAACAACGCGTTAAAATTATTAAAACTTACTACAAAAGTGGAGATTCAAACGTAGCCACTTTTCGCGCATTACGCGATTATTATGGTCGTCATAATAAACCGACCACGCAAGCAATCGGTAAAATTGTGAAGAAATTTGATGAGAGTGAAAGCGTTACTGATGTAACGCCTGTGCATAATCGTAATGCACGCTCAGTCGAAAATATTTTTGCTGCAAGGGCAAGTGTTGCTGTGGATTCGAATCTATCGATTTTCCGAAGATCGCAGCAAATTAACGTTTTTTTTGGCCAGCGATTGAAGATCATGACTTGGACGATATGTGATTCCAACAAGACGGGGTAACAAGCTACACAACACCACCAATTATGGCTTTATTGCGTGAGTAGGTCGCGTAATTTCACATTTTGGCGACGTCAATTGGTCATCAAGATCATGCGATTCGACACCGTTAGATTTTTTCTGTGGGGCTAACACAAAAGACCATGTATACGACCATATGTATGTAATAATCTGCGATTTCTAGACGCATTAAAAACCAACATTACTCAAGTTATGGCCGAGATACCGCCCGAAATGTGCGAAAAAGTGGTTAAAAATTACCTCAAAAGAATCGCATGCTGCGAATGATATTGTTTTCCACACTTAAAGTCTTAACTTTATAATGAAATAAAATTTTCATTAAAAATGTATCGTTGTGTGTGTTTTATTTAGCTTTTACTTTCGAAACCCAAATATAAATTACCCTTTATTATACTAGCTGGTCCGCCCGGTTTTGCACTGAATTTTTCATCAATTATAGAATTTTAAAAAGTTAAAATAAAAATTATAGGGCTTTAAACAACTCTTATTGTACATGTCCATTTGAGAGTAAAAACTTTTAGAGTAGCTCTCAGACCAATCTCGAGAGCAAACTTGCAAGTGGACTCCCTCTTGTGTCGAAAAAAAGCATTAAGAAGCATTAGGACATAAAGACTTTAAATTCTTATAAAGTAAGTTAAGAACAACTGAATAATGACAGCCAAATCCGGAACTTTCTATACCCTCGAATCCGGAAACAAAATACATATAAGAGTAAAGTCGTAGTATTATAGGTTATCAAAATATAGACTAGATATATTCGAAAATAATCGAAAAGAAAAAGTAGGTGGTATATGGAGATTCACAGTTTCCTCTTTTATCTTATATCGTCAGAAGTCTTACGAAAGAAACTCTCTGCATATAAACAATGATTAAAACTTTTTCACATTTGTTATTTGTTTTAATTTGAATAAAATAAAAATAAAATAAAAAAAGAAAAGAAAACAGAACAAACAAAAAATAGAATCAACTTCTTAAATTGATTGGCAAAACTTGGAAACATTATTTTCTTTTTTGTTAACTTTGATTTGGTTTGGGTCAATGGGGTGTCTTTTGTTAAAACTGCGTCTTTTTTTTAAACCTATATAAGAAGGTTAGGAAATAGGTTCCTATTTTGATATAGAATTGTAAACAAAATCTCATAAATAAATCTTTAAAAAGTTTATTGATTTTAATGAAAGTTTATTTTTTATCTTTTGAAAATAAATTCAAAAGAGAATTAAAATAAACTAAAGAAGACAAAAATATAATGAATTCTCTAAGTTTTTCTATACCTACACAAAGTGTATTTCTATTTATAAGACAAGCAAGGTTCTTGAAAGTAATGATTTGTAGTGATTCATAAGTTTGTAAGCTATAAATTTAATTTTTTTTATTCAATGATTTGGTACTATGCACTATACAGCCCATAAAAAACTTTCGTTCAAGTAGGTCTAGGGGCTTGTTTCAAAGCCTGGGGTAGAATCGGCTAAGGTGATAAGTGATTGTCAAATCAACCATAGTCATATGTGATTTTTATTGAGTTTTCCGTCTGAGTAAGGACTTGATTCAAATCAATTCAATTCAATTCAATTCAATTGAATACTTTCCAATTACTATTGTCAAAAATATGGTTGCCATAGTGAATGTTTCAAATGTTTGTATTGAGTTCTCGAAACTTCTTATATTTTTTGTAGCAAACTGTCTGTCTGTCCTTTCAGCTGCATCCCAAACGGATGAGTCGATTTTCTTCAAACTTTGGGCATTCCCCCCATACGTTTTTTTTTCATTTTTTTAGGACAAATAAAAACGGTAATTGGCCTACAATTTTTTAAACAAATACTGAAATCTTATGTAATTTTCTCAAAAACGTGCCCACAAATAAAATAAATTTTTTTTACAAAAACGCTACTAATTGATTTTGACCAATTTTTTTATAGCGAATCTTTCAAAAAGTTTTAAAAGCATCGCATACCAAAATTTTCAATTTTTTTCAAAAGGGTTGGGGTCGAAATTCTGTATGTGCCAAAATTCGGATTCCAAAATTCTGTACTCCAAAATTCTGTATTTTAAAATTCTGTAAATTCAAAATTCTGTATTCTAAAATTTGTATTTACAAAATTCTAGATTTCAAAATTCTGTATTCCAAAATTCTGTACTCCAAAATTCTGTAAATGATAAAAGAAAAATTGTTTTGATAATGAAAAAAGTGTGCACTTTTTTTCATTATCAAAACAATTTTTCTTTTATTATTTACAGAATTTTGAAAAGTGTGCACTTTTTTTCATTATCAAAACAATTTTTCTTTTATTATTTACAGAATTTTGGAATACAGAATTTTGATATTTTCGTTTGCAGAACTTTGTTTTTTGTTATTTTTTTTTTTTGAAAGATTTTTGTATTATACTGTGTTACTTTGTTAATTGAATAAAAATTGTTCAACAGGCAATTAAAAAACCTATTCATAATAACTGTGAGTTTTACTGTAGAAGTTTGGAATTACAGAATTTCGAAAAGCTGAATAATGGATTTGCAGAATTTTGGATTTACAGAATTTTGAATTTACAGAATTTTGGATTTACAGAATTTTGAAATACAGAATAATAGAAAAGCAGAATAATGGAATACAGAATTATGTTCATACAGAATTTTTTATTCAGATACAGAATTTTTGTCATACAGAATTTTGGAATACAGAATAACGACCCGTTCCCTTTTTAAAATTTATTTTTGAGAACTTAACAATTCAAAAACGATTTGCTTGATTTTTATTAAATTCGGCATTTAGCAGTTTTTTAACATTATATAGCAGTTTTTAAATAAAAATTATTCTTATGACATAAAATAACGGTACCTCCATACAAAGTGTTTAAAAACCGGTATGGAAAATATCATATTTCTCAAAAACGACTTCTACGATTTTAATACAAAATTTTATGTGAGCTGATTTTAGTTTGACCTGCCATATTTTAGGAAAAAAATTATCTATCCATTTTTTTTGGTGTTATTATTTATTTTAATGAAATTTTTTACAAATTTCAACAACGAGACTAAAACGCCTATACTAAGATAATATACAGTGAACAATATTTAGCAAAAAATGAATTATGCATATTATCACCACAATGCCATAAAGATGTACGTACAATTATAATTTTTGAAAAATTATTAAATCAACCAAAAATAAAAATAAAAATTTGGTTGAAGTGTCCGACATTTCCACAAAACTCATTTGGCAAAAATATTACTCCGCAATTATCAAAAAAAAAGTTTCAAATCGTTTCGCAATATGTAGATACTTATTTTTTAAACAATAAGAAATTGCTAAAACATCATGGCGAAATGTCAAAACTGTCAACAAAATTCGGTTAGATGAACCATTTATTTATTTACTAGCTAATTCGGTTATGAAGAGCAAAGATTTCTATTAATTCTGTCAAAAAACTAGTAGGTGCATTTTGAATGTTCTGAACAATCTATATCACTAGAAAAATTAGACTTTATTTAATGTGGGAAATTTAACGTTTTCATAAATGGTTCTGTTTTAATTTTTTTTAAATCCAGAAAATCTGAACAATCAAAATGATCAAAAAATGATTTAAGGTTATTTTTGCCAATGTCATATCAACACTATCCAAAATTTTCACCGATCTGTTAAAATCGATTAAAAATATTAAAAAAAAATGTCAAATCGGCTTGAAAAATTGAGCGTTTTGTAAAAATTCTTTAATAACACTGAAACCCCCAAAACTGAAATGTTGAGCCTATTTTTGAGATTCTACAGAGTCTATTTTGTGGTAAGACTTTGGCCATTCAGTTCAGATTGCTAAAGAAAGCCATTAGGATCATTAATGCTATAAATTAAACTTAACAACATTTTTAGAAAAAAAGTTTTGTCAAAATCGTAGAACGACACTGTTGAGAGGGTGCGGTTTGTGTGTAGTGACCACTATGTCTTCATTTTGATAGTATAAAGTGTCACAAAAATCTACTCCTAAGTTAATTCCGGTGTAGCTTAACCTTAAATACTAGATAATAAGAACTGAAGTTATAAAAGTCCGACTTATATTTGGTTGCGGTTTTTTACGATAATGAACCCATAATGAATCCTTTGTTTGCATATAAAAAATAAGATGCAGAATATGACAGGTAAGCACCACATTTTATAAAATTCAAAAATCTAAGTACATATGTACATATTCAATTATTTTTTTATAAATTAGTTGTGGAAAAAAAAGAATTATGCAAAGTTAAAAAAAAATAATTTCACATTGTGAGTTCAGGCATTAAAAAAGGAAATTAAAAAAACTAAGAACGCATTAAATAGTAGCTTTTTTGTTGTAAATAATCTGTGGAACGAAAAAAATTATTAATTTGTTTTTTGACGAATTAAATAAAATTTAAATAATGAATTCAAAACTAAATAAACAGCATTTTTTTTACACCCTCAACTTTGACTCTTAAACATTGTGTCGAAGTTAGTCAGCAATGTATTTTCGTTAACTCATTAACTCTGTGCAATACAAAAATTTCTAACTCCTTTGTTTTTATTTTAAATAATCAAATTGGAATTTTCAAATCTCGGTAACCAAATCGAATTTCAAAATGCAAAAGGACTTAAATAATAGATAATAATGTGACATTTAATTTGCTCAGCCAAATGTCTAATTTAAATAGACACATATTGTTGGGTTTCGTCTCCAGTTGTGATAGTTTTTATAAAAGAAATAAATAAAATACAGATTTAAATATATTAATTTAATTTGTTTTATTTTATTTGAAAACAGTCCTTTAATTTACACAAAAAATAAGTCCATTATTGCCATATATGTATATGTAAAATGAAGCTACACACTAAACTCACAGGAATGAAATTCCATCTTCGAACTGAATGATAATTCAGTTCGAAGAGCCCGAAGATGGAATTTCATTCCGAAACGCGTTGCCGCTAAATAAAATAAAGTTGTGTAAATTAAAGGACTGTTATCAAATAAAATAAAACAAATTTAATTAATATATTTAAATCTGTATTTTATTTATTTCTTTTATTAAATAGACTAATCCGTCATTTAAAACTTTGTCAACAAGTTTTTATATTTTTTTTCTTATACCACAACTAATTTACAACAAAAAAGTAACAATTAATTGTGTACTCAGTTTTTTTTTTAATTTTATAAACATCAGTGCTAAATTTACGTATGTAATATTTCGACTTATAAGCCTTAAAAGCCCTTTTAATATTTTTCTGATTCTCAAATGTATCCAAATGTTTCCGAGAGTCGAAATGACTATCATGCTTCTCAGTCGACCTTTGCTTTTATATGATGGCCAAAAAGTAAAAAAAAATAAAATAAAAATATTTGCAATGACCTACTATTATAAATATTATGTGCACACACATGTCTACATATCTAAATTATATGAGATACAAAACCACATTTATTAGGGTACTTTTATACCAAAAATTAATTTGCACAACTGATGCCAAAAAAATATACATAGGTATGTACCTAATAAAAAATAAGTCCATTATGGCCATATATGTATGTACATGTAAAATGAAGCTACACACTAAACTCACAGTAATTTGATTGTGTATTCTTACTTATATACACGCCAAGCTACGATTATATTGAAAACAATCCAAAACCATCTGGGGTGCAATGAACTTCAAAAGTAATGCCATCGTTTAATTGCAAAATCAATGAAAACCACATTAGGCCCAACAAATGATGTCGTCGCTATTGTTGTTATGCAGACCTGATCATAGGTCATAGCAAAATATTGTATCTCTGTATATAAATAAATATAGGTATATCCTACGACTATATTACCCAGATACATGAGTAGAGACGTTTGCTCCTTTCTGTGACCCTATAGAAGCATCAGCCATCTTCTTGTTGGGTTACACACAAACACACGGCAGGGGCACTCTAAAGTCAATATCAAAATGGCAATTGAACGATGATATCCAAATGCAGATGGTATACTACTACCACTACCAACGCCGCCGCGAAGTGTTAGAAGTGCCTCTTTTGTGTGTCAGGAAAAGAGCTACTTTAAGGACACGTATAGTACCTAAACATATCGCTCGTATACATACTCAAATAGATGGAGGAACCTTTCATCGATTAGGGTGCAATGATGCAGAACGGAATGTGACATCACAACGTTCGTACATGCTAAGGATGGAGGTATATACATTCATAAATACATACAGACGAGACTGGAATTGAGTCCACATTCAAGTGCCACCATAATTCCTAGCCACAGATTCCTGGTCAAAGACGATGGCGCGGCGCGGCGGTGATGGTGATGGTGGCGGTGGGACTTGGCATAGTGGCGTCACCATTGGTGGCAGTGATGGCGGTGGCAGTGACCAACAACCATCATTATCAAGATTCTCGTCATCCTTGGCAAATATATCGGACTCCATCCGTGTGCACAGTGATGCATGACTGTTTTGTAACACAGTGTCCTAAAGGGATACCCCATCATATGCGAGCAAGCAACAAAAAAAAAGGAATCAACTCTATATCGTGTCGTGTGTTGTATGCTGGAATCTGTATATGCTTATTGCTATTGCGGAGCGGATGATACTCAATGATGCGTTACCAGGCGAAAATGGAATACACAACAAGGACTAAACAGCAGCCTCACAGCAACATGCCATATGCTGCTGCAGGACAACGATAAGCGCTGGAGCGTGTTGTAGTTAACGCTCGTTCATATCCTGCCAGTCGTCAGCTTAAGGCAATACCATACCTACTCCCGCACAGCTGGTTATGTATGTTGAGGGTATATGTAGTTGGCAACAAAACCTCTATTCACTCCCCCGCGCTCAGCAGCTTTGCACTTTTATAGCCCGTGTCCAGTGTATTTGCATTATGGTCAGTGTATAGTTTATGTGTGTATATAAATTCTATGGAGAGATGAAAAAAATACCCCTCCGGTGTAAATCGGTGCAATGGGTGGCTTAAATGGTGGAAAATCGTTTATATTTGAACAGTTCACCTCCTCGCTCCAAAAGAGCAAAAAGGAAATTTTTCAAGATTAAATGCCACTCTAGGGGGCAAAAATGTTTTTTTTTCTTCCCTTTTTTTACTATGAGATAGTTTTTTTTTCGTTTTTTTCATTTTTGCATTTTAATTTATTTTTACATAGCAATTTATTGCAAAGCAACGATGCACACCAGATGTACCATTTAGTGTAAAACAAAATAGCTGTTGTGTTCTGTATGAGTATAGTGTGTCTTCATTTTGTTAAATAAATAAAATTTAAGTTTTTGTTTCGAAATTGGTTGAAATTGAATATCGAATTGTAAGCTATGAATATATGTATCTATGTGGCAGTGGCTGCCGCAGGTACATATGCAATTTGATATAATTTAGCAATGATGGTGGCAGTAGCTGTTAACAAATTAATCAACGAGGTTTTGACAAAAAAATAAAAAAAAAAACAAAATCGACAAACTGTTGATTTCGGTCGAAATGAAAAACGTTTGAATTCTATTTTATTAGTTGAACTTTGATAGAATTTATTGTGTTGCTATAGTTAAAGGGGTTTGATGTGATTTTCAATTACTATCTCTCTATGTCACTATCGTTTCAGCATTTTTATAGTGTTGCGATTCTAATTAAAAATATTGTGTCAAAGTGTGGCGGTTAGGGATCGTAATCGATAACGAACGAAAATAGCGGTTATTGATGTTTGCCCCCAAGAGAAAATCCAGTAAATATACGAGATCCCCATACGGGAAAATCCCAAAAAGGACAACTAAAAATAAGTTAGTCTGGATCTTGGTACCTGTATGGCGTAGGTAAAATCAATTTAAATAATTAATATGAATAGCAAAAATAAAAAAAAAATTAAATAATTAAATATTTCTGCAAGTTTTTTTTAGGAAACTTTTATTATACATTTAAATGCCTCTAATCTTAATTAAAATAATTTTTTTTTTGTAATCCTGTTTACCTATATGACACCACAGATCAAGCAACAAGACAAAATCCTCCTGATGAAGGGACACCCTCTGTTAGATTGCTTAATTTCTATCCATATGCACATTTTCCTTTTGAGATTTAGTTTTAATTTTTTGGAGATTCTAGGATTTCCAAATTGTATGATATAAAAAAAATAATATATTATGTTGAATCCTTTTCACATTTATTTAAAAGAAAATAAAATAATAAATTTATACATAATTTTTATATGCTGCTAAAAATCTGTAGTGTCCTATAAAGGTAGGGCTTATAGTAAACATTTTCTAGCGAAGACAATCTTCTATTAATTTTCCAAAACTATAATGCTTATCTCAGTTAAGCGACTTTCACACTCATATTTTTTGTTTTTCTTTAAATTATGCCAATATTACCTCATTGATAGCAGAAAAATGACAATAATTGTAATTAATGATGCATCTATATAACTGATGAAAGTCATGTTAGAAATTGAAAAGTGGTTAAGGGAATAATTTGTCTTTAATTAGTTCTTAATCAGTTGTGACAATTTAAATTTTGGTGAGCAATGTTTCCTTTTTTTTTCAATTTAGTCCAGAATAAAAATTATAAGGATTTAGCATTAAAATGCATTCGAAAAAAAAATGAAGACGAATGAAGAAATTTTGGCAAATTAAGTTTTATTATTTTAGGAAATAATGTTCAAAAACTTTTTAAAATTTTAGAAGTGAGCGGAAAGTTATAATTTAATAATTATTATAACAATTGTTAGCATTTTTGAAAATGAGCAATAAATTTAATAAAATAAGACAAATTATGATCGCAAGTTATAAAAACGTTGTAAAATTTTCAAATACACCCATTTCGATGTAATTGTTATAGCGGCGGATTTTTATAAAATTTTATCCAAACTATGCGGCCAGCTTTCCAGAGCTACAATATTTGATTACGCTATCACCCCATCTTTAAAAAATATTATAGGAAAATAATAAATAATAATAAAAATAATTTTTTTAAGATGAGAACAATTAACGTAAGTTTCTAAAGACATGAGATAATTGCCAGAAATTATAAAATCAAATACGGTAAACACGACAAAACCTCGAAAATAATTCCAACATAGAAAAAATGTATAGGTGCGTTACATTTAAAAAAAATTGGCATTTTTTAGTATTTATAAATGCCGAGTTTTCAAAAAAAATAAATTTATCCATTTTCGAAATATCGAATTTTAAAAATCAATTTTTTGTTTCGTTTTTTTTTTTTTTTTAAATCAAAACAAAATGTTTTTTTTTTAACTTTTAGTACAAAAATACTTCTTTAACTTCTAAAAACATTTTCTATAAAAATATGAATCGAAATCAGTTGAATCGTTTTCGAGAAAAGCAGAAATAAACCATCCACATGGATCTAGGAAAGCTTTTCCTTACTCAATTAAACCAATTTGAGCTCCTTATGAAGCGTGCTAGATTACTTATAGAAGTATTTGCTAGATCACTTGTATCGTTGAAGTAGAAGTCTCCCAGATGGAGTCTACGCCTCTGTGACAGAGCAGGACATGTACAAAGAAGGTGAGGAATTGTTTCCTCCTCTTCCTCATCCATGCAGCTTCTGCAGAAATCATTAGAGTGAACGCCTAGTCGCATGGCGTGCCTACCTATTAGACAGTGTCCGCTTATGACTTAGCACAAGTAGATAAGATATGTATTAAAAATTACTGATTTAATTTTTTTTTATCTGTGGAGCCATTTCTTAGAAAAATAAGATTTTCCAAAAATGCTAAAATATGTATATATATTGCAGGCACCGTTATTTATGGTTCTAAAAACTGAAAAAAATCGTAGCGGAAATATAAAAATAAAACAAAGTGTTCAGTTTAAAAAAAATCAACACAACCATTTAGAAGGTATGAACAGACAAATTTGGTTAACGATACCGCAAGCGAAAAATCGTAAAAAAAAAATCAGCATCTATGAGGGTCTATCGATCCTTAATTTCTTCTAAAAAAAAAAAAAAAAAACTTTACCTATTTTTATTGTTTTTTAAATTGGAATTTTGAACCAAAAATGTACCGAATGCTTTTTCACGTATTTAAAAGAAATCAAGGGGCAGATCAATCAATATAATATATTAATTACCTATATATTATATAAAGATGGAATTTTATGTATCCTAAAAAAAAACTAACGCGAAATCTTGATCAAACTTGACATTAAGATACTAACGAACATATTATTCACTCGATTCATCCAGATTAAAACTTAAATCCGGATGTAAATTATGCAAGTGTAAATACATCCGGATTTAATTTTAAATCTAGAAAAAGGACAAAATGTGGTCTAAAGGTTAAATGACTGAATCAATTTTCTTAAAACTTGATACCTTGAGTTTTTAAGACACATTCCCCCGAAACCTTTTAATTTTTAATTTTCGAAAGACCGACTATAACGGTAAATTCTATACCGCTAAGGAGTTTATTGTTTTTCTTGAAAATGGTTCCTTAGGCTCCTAAATTTTTTATCATTAAAAAAAAACTCCAACATAAACCTATTTTTCTTTCGGAACGCTGTAACAGATTTTAATTAAATTTTATATTTATTATTATTGTAATAAATTTTTTATTTAAGTTTAAAAAAAAAAGATATTTTATTTAATACCTAAGAATATTAACATTGCAAGTTTTTTAAGAAAGTTCTAAAAGTATTGTAGGTATATTAAATAAAAAAAATAGGTGAAAATTCAAATTTACACCTACCTATAGAACATACATATGTGCATACTGCATAGATATAATGTAAATGTAAGAATATAAAATATATATTTATATACACTCGACGTAAATATGTTTTTGAAAATTGAATTAACTAAGCAATTAACCGGCAATATATATTCATAGTTCCAAAAATGGTTAATTTTAATTTCGAACAATCACGCCAATAATCACATCATCTTCAAATTCTTACTGCCATCTAAATAATATAGCGTTAAATTTATCATTTAATGCCATAATTTTAGGGGTGGCAAATATTCTAAGTAATTTACGATGTGTAGACGTGCAAGAAAAAATTATGTCAGCCCTTGAGTCTGAGTGTTCGTTCACTGTTCATGTAAAGTAACAATATTATGATGATATTACTTTATGAACTTCAACATCAAGGTATAAGTTAGGTACGACCATTTAAAAGTCTATTTTTAAAGCACCTGCCTTTCACTTTTGCCTCTAGACACATAAAATGTAAGTTATTATTAAAACAGACACTTTTTATGTTTATAAAATGTTTTAATTAAAAATTTATAAAATTAAGGTACATTGCAGAGTGGAACAAATATATTTTGATTAAAATGGGATATTTTTGTTCTTCATTTTAAATATTTATTTACCTTAATTTTAATATCGAAGATGAAGATAATTTGAAAGAAAGAATTAGCGATTGAATTAATTATCAATTAAAATTTTAAGTGACCTAAAACTCTAAACTGCGCTTCGCTGCGGTATGAAAGTGAGCTCATCGTTTAGATGCTATCTTATACCTTCTAAGACGCAAATTTTGGTCGACATTCAGGTTTACCGACAGCATATCGAACTGATGATGATGAGCCCACTGTCTTAAAGGTATATGGACAAAACGTATTTTGCGAGTTGAGGTCATATGAACTTTTAATTGAATTAATTCAGTCATTCCACCGAAAGAGAAGTATTTCTTTCTTCGAAATTTTCTTCATCTTTGTTATTAAAATGAAGGTAAATGGGTATTCAAAATGAAGAACGAACAAAAAAAAAAAACCAACTTTAATCAAAATAGATTTCTAGCACCCTTGAAATGTCATTTATTTTAAATTATTTCTCACTTAATTTCAAAAAGATTTCCTCAACTTTAATAATAATTTTCAAAAGTCCGACAAGTGTATAATTACTCTTCTTCTTCTTTATCTTATTTTAGAAGAGCAAAAGCAATTAACAAGATTAAAACCGAAGAGATACAAAAGTATCTGTATACACAAAGATTAGCAACTTAATGCCATAATAATTGTTATCCTTGAGAGAATATTCTTCCTACATTCATCAGCATCATCATCATCATCATTTCACTTTCTTATAAATATTATAAATATTATATACTTATGTATGTATGTAGGTATAGCCGAATATGGTCCCCATTCACCTCGAACGCTTATAGACATAAGGGGAATTTATAGTCAACGTCAGATTCGTAGAAAATTTATAATATTTCTAATGCCCCTCTCTCCCCTCCCCACCCCCTCCCTCTTTCACTGTTTGTCCATTATTCACAGCCAGCTTCAGATATAGAATCAGAATATCCTTGCAAGTGGCAACGACATTCATATTCATTAAGACAATATAACTATTTTTATAATAATTCTACATGGCTGGCTATGAACATGAAGAGAGAGAATATACTATTGTTCGAATAAAATGTTCGTTTCTTCAGTCCTCAAGAGATTGCCATGCAGAATTAGGTGAATGTCAGTCAGCACGACTTGGCTATATAAATGACTTGTCTGTAAATGTGTTTGTATGCCCACAAAATGACGATGTGATCCTTAATGTGGAGAAAAAAAAAAAAAAAACGATTTTTGTGCTTTTGCTTCTATACTCTGCTCTTCTTCTTTGGCATATCCTTGAAGTTTTGAAGAAACGTTTTTAATACTACAAAAAAAAAAAATAATATACCAAAAGCAGTTTGTATTATAGCTTGAGGTCAAGTCCTTGAAGCTATTCCGTTTCACACCAAGTGGCCTGACAGCTTATTCGGGGTCACATGCTTATAATCCAAAAGAAAAACAAATCGATTCCGACACTTTACCCCTCCAGGCATCCTTTAAATAAATTCTCTAACGATTGAAGTTATTTAAATTTGCGACCGACATTTAAGTTATAAATGTTCAAAGGTAAAGAAGGAAATTAAAGTGAAAAATTTATAACTTAAGTTCAAAGGAGCAAAGAACGAAATTAAAGTGATGTAAAGAAATTTTTTGTGCAGAAGAAAATGAAGATATTTTTTTGTTGGCAAAGTCCAAATATTTGCCCCCGAACAGGTGTAAGAGATGAGGAAGAGGAAAACGGAAGCAAACGTACGAAATATACCCTAATAAAGCAACAACAACACAAGATAAAAAATGATTTTATTAATATTATTCATTTCTTTATTCTTTTTTTTTTTTTTCTTCATTCTTTCTTTACCTAATATAAGAAAGAAACTTCATTTGGATTGCAAGGATTACGATGACGAATGGAACGTGCTTAAATTCTTGAATGGGCTCTGTTTGCCTAATCGAATTGATGATTGCTGAAAGGCAACTCAGCAAGTCGAATCAAATAAAAATTCTTCCTTGCTGCCTGCCTTTGTTATATTCATATATATAGACGACGACTATGTACGTCGACGACGGGCGGGGAAACAAAAAAAAAAAGGACTAAGAAATTTATGAGAGACGTTTAAAACAATCAGTTATGCGGGGTTAAATTGATAAATTTCCTAGATAAATCATTTATAATTCAAAACTGGGGTCGAATCAGTAAAATTTTGGTTTGACCCAAGGATCTTCTTGAAATTGATTATTTTTTTTTCTTTTCTATTCTTCGAATAAAATTCTCAGGTGGAAAAACTTGCAAGGATATATATAAATCCCTTTTGTTTTCTTTTTCCTAAACATGGTTAAGGCCTTTTCCTGTTTTTTTTTTTTTTTTGCTACAAAATCATAATGAATCTTTTATTTTAGAAAGGAATACTTTACCAAGAGGGGAGGATTTCATTGGGAATCAGTATAGGTAGTTACTTTTTGTTAAAGTAGGGATTTATATGTAGCCATTGATGCAGTTGAGAGAATATTTAATTTACTCCTATTCAAGAACGTACCTACGTTAAAGAAAAAAAAATATAAAAAATCATGAAATTAGTTTTTAGAATTGAACTAACCTCTGAAATTGTTTTGAACCTTAAAAAATGTACACAAATTTATGATTTCTTGAATAAATTTGATTGTTTTGGAAGAATTGTTAGTGTTATCAAAATTTATTGTACCTTAACGTTTTTAAAATAAATATGGAATTTAAAAAAAAAAAGAACTTTTTTTGAGAATCCCAAAAAAATTTAAATAAAATGCACGACTGGTTTCGTACAACCTTTCTCTTATGGAAGTTAAGTCTGAATATTATTAACCTTTTCGAGTTTTCAAGGAAATAATAAAGTTATTGGAGCCTAAGTTGTATCTTGTATGCCACCTATCAAAAATGTTATTTATATATTAAGTTAAAGATATTGTTATGTTAGTATACAAAAATTAACAATATAACACCGTTTTGTATTATACATGAAATATACCTAATGTTTGAAATGAAAAATTCTTAAAAAACAAATAATATGTAATTAGAAAAAAATTGACTAAAAAACTTCGGAAATTATTTTGACACTAACGCGATGAACACAATCTGATTTATTACACAAATCTGAATTTATAAGAAAAAAATTTAAAAATCGGTTGAATCGGTTTTAAAAAAAAAATTATTTCTTATAAAAATGTAAAATTTTGAACACATTTTTAAGAAAAAAAATGGTACGCCATTCTTTCGTAATTATTAATGCGGAATTTAACTTATTTTGAAAAAAGAAACTCAACTACCCATTTTCGAAATATCGAATTTTCAAAAAAATATTTTTGAAATTTTTTTAAAAAAACCAAAATTGTGTTTTTTTTTGAAAATTTTAATATGCAATTTTATTTAAATTTGGTAGAAATGTTTGTGTAAAAAATTTCATTCAAATCGGTTCAACAAATAATGAGATAATCGAAAACCAAAAAAAAAAAAATGGTTTAATGAGAGATAACATTTCTAATCGATAAATAAAATTTTTTTCCAATAATATGGTATTCTGATATTAATTAGCTCATATACAAATTTTAATCAAAATTGTAGAAGTCGTTTTTTGAGAAAAATGAGATTTTCCTTACCTACCGGTTTTTAAACTCTTGTATGGAAGGTACCGTTATTTTTCGTCATAAGAATAATTTTTATTTAAAATCTGCTAGATAATTTTAAAGAATTTCTAAATGCCAAGTTTAAATCGACCAAGTCGTTTTCGAATTATTAAGTTCTCAAAAAAAAAATTTCAAACTTTTTTTTTAAATCCAAAAATATTTGTTTTTTTTTTTTTTTAATTTTGGTACTTATACAATACTTTTAAATTTTTTTGAAAGATTTTCTATAAACAAATTTGTCAAAATCAGTTAAGCAATTTCTTGCGAAAAAAAGGTTCTATGGGAGTTACCATTTATAATTACGTTTCGGATTTTTTTTTTTTAAATGGTAGAATTTTTGTAAACAAATTACGGTATTTTTTTTAATTTGTGGATACGTTTTTGAGAAAAATAAAATTTTCATAACTTGGTAAAAAAATTTTACGGCAGGTACCGTTATTTTTGATCTTCAAAAATAAAAAAAAATAAAAAAATGTGTCGGGGAATGGCCAAAAATAGTTAGGTACCAAAATTTAAAGAAAATCGACCCACCACTTAAGAATGGAGCCGAAAGGACAGAACAGACAGACATGACGGACAGAATTGCGGGACCCACTTATTTCGACTTCGCTATCATCGCAATGTCAATTTAGTTTGATCAAAATCTCAAGTTCGATTTTTTTTCAGAATCCATCAATAACTTGCCATTATGTATCACTGAGGGAATAAATCCTTTGGGGCAACATAAAAATTGCCCAAACGACTTATTGGTTTACTGGTCAATTTATTGACTTCGTTTGCAACTAACTCTTGAATTCTTTCTCTTATAGCGCAAGTAAAAATACCTAATGCATAATTGTCAGACCCGACAAGTCAGGGAGCAGCATTTTATAGAGTCGTTCAAATATTTTTTACTCAAGTTTTTAAATGTTTCATTTTAAATTGAATGAACTTGGCAACTAAACTTATCCCCATTTAAGGATAAAAAGATCAAGTTGTTTTCAGAGTGACATTGAAAATTAAAATAATAATATCAATAATTAAAATAAGCCAAGAAGAGTAGGTACATGGTTGTTCTGTTTCACAATCATTTTCTGTATTTATTTATTTTTGTATTCACAATCTAACGCCGCCGAACGACTTTTCATTGTTTTTTTTTTCAAATTTTATTTATTTATATTTTGTACTTGTTCTATAAGGGCTTAGTATTGGTTTTTACTAAAATTCTGAAGAAGTTTATTTCCTAACACCGTAATTCCTTGGACGAAAAATTTAAATTTTTGTTTGAGCTCATTTAGAACGGGTAGCTGCCAAACAACGATTTCATTTATTTTTTTTTTCAAATTCTCTTAACAAAATAACTATTATATATTTTTCCTTCTTTTTAGAAAAAAAAAACATCTTAGAAACGCATTTTGACTTACCTAAATATTTTAAGAAAATTGGATCATATATTCATTATTTCCTAATATCTCATTAATAGCTTTATCGATTTCGTTATATTTTTTTCCAGTCCGTTACTTAAAAAAAGGTACCTATAAATAAAGAATATTTATCTAAAAAATTAACAAATCATGCAAATTAAAGAAAATATCAATATTTTTAAGAACTTTTTACTTTTCTTCTCATTTTCTCATTTATTCATTTATCACATTGTTAAAGAAAGCTTTTATATTCACTGATAAACCTTTAAACCATAAAAGCAAGTTCGTGCGATTCAGATGGTGAATTATATTTCCCACGAAATTCCGTTCAAGTTCAAGCATTTTTGTCTACAGAAGATTCTATAACTATATTATATCCTTTTTATGTCTACCTACTCATATAAAAGCTTCTGTCGTCGCCAAATTTTCAATGCTCTAGGAAACAATTTGAATAACAGTGTTTAGTTTTGTCGCCTGTGAGTGGAATATTTGAATAAATAAACTCTAGAAATTGTTTGCAGATATGAAAAAAAAAAATAAGAAAAAAAAAATTCTTAATCCCAACGAATAAAGAAGAATATGAATATAAAGACATCAAGGACGTTATCTGATTTAATTATAAAATTTATGAATTCATATACACACCAAAAAGCAAAAGGGAAACAAGCGCAAAACTGAATGGAATTTTTCATTATTATAAACTCTTTAAAAAAAATCCATACCTACTATATAGTGTGAGGGAGAAACAAAAGGTTTGTTTACCACCGCATCGTTCTGTATATATATGCATCAAATATACCTAACCTATATACATACAGAAATGGAAGAACTAAAAAAATATTAAATAAATGCAACTCGTTGGGCAAATGAAACAGATTTGGTTTCAAGGACATAGAGAACGAGGACGAAGATTTATCTCATCTTGTGATTAAACGAGAACGTCTGCTGAATAATATGTTTCAGCTTCTGCTTTCTATTTGTATAGAGATAATCTTTTGACTTGTCGGATCACGTTTAGGAATTATTTTCTGTGACCGTCTGGTTTTATGATTTAAACTATATTCACTAATCCCATTCATTTATCTTCGGCTGATTCAAAAAAAAAAAAAAAAAAACATTTTCGTCGAAATTTAATAGGAACCGGGAGAAATTATGAAGCTTAGATGAAAAACATTCAATGTTTTTAAAAGCAACAAATTTATATTTAGTAAATAGTATAATATTTACATGGTGGTTATTTTTAACCTTGAAGTTACAAATTAGCTAGTTTCGATCTACCATTCAGGATTATCGATTTATTTGTAGCTATGTATATAGGATGTATGAAGGTAATATATAAATATAAAGTATTTCATTTAAAAATGTTAGTTTAACTCTTGAACAGTGTTACCGCCATATTATTCACTCGATTCATTCAGATTAAAACTTAAATTTTGATAACGTATTTACTTTAAATTTTTATAATTTAAATTCGGATTTAAGTTTTAATCTGATGGATGAATCGAGTGAATATTATGGCCATTAATTAAAAAAAATGGTAAAAATTTAAAACAATTTAAGACAGGGTGATGCAAAAATTAAATTAAAGTACAGGTTTTTCGAGATTAAAAAAAAAGGTGGTAACTCGAAAAGCGTTAGAATTTAGTATAAAAAAAATAATTATAGGTTATGAAATTCTGGAGAAAATAATTTAATGCATTTTGAAGTATCCTGTACAGTATGATATGCGTAATATCCACATCACTATAATAGAATGTATTTGAATATACATATATTGTTGAAACAAGTTTAAGAACAAAATTAACGTTCGGGCAGGTTCTTGGTCACTGAAATACGTTCTAGGTGTCCCACATCCCTTGTGTTTTTTTTTTCTTGTAGACACTAACTTTAATTTTATAAAGAAAAGAAACGATAAAAGCTGTATTAGAAATACATAAATTAATTCTTTAACCAAATACTCATATATTTACTACACTGAAATTAATTTACGAACAGTCCCGAACATTTTCTAAAAAATGTGCCACTTTCGTGCCATATGAAAAAAACGCATATTCTTCAATTAAAAAAAATATAATTCAACAAAAAGTGAGAAGAAATAATTTGCTTTATTTCGTACTAGCAAAACCACCGCCCGCATTCCAAAATTCTGTATTTTACAGAATTTACAGAATTTTGAAATACAGAATAATAGAAAAGCAGAATAATGGAATACAGAATTATGTTCATACAAAATTTTTTATTCAGATACAGAATTCTGGTCATACAGAATTTTGGAATACAGAATAAAGGGTTTCCCAATAAGGACTTGACAACTTTTTTTTTAAATAAAACGCAAACCATTTGAGATATTTCAAAAACTTTATTATCGGCTTGAATTAAAATCAAAACATTTATGAATGGAAATCGACTTTGTTCATATGGCCACCGTGGGCACGTTTGCAGCGGTCGATTCGTTGGAGCCAATTTTCGATGACTCGATCACACATTTCGGCAGAAATGGCCGCTATTTCGCGTTCAATGTTGGCTCTGAGCTCTTCCAACGTCGTCGGCTTGTTGGCATAAACCAATGACTTAACGTAGCCCCAAAGAAAATAGTCTAGACGCGTTAAATCGCACGAACGGCGCGGCGGCCAATCGACTGGCCCATTTCTCGAGATAACACGCTCATCAAACTTATTCTTCAATAAATCAATTTTAAGCTATGCTGTGTGGCTTGTGGCACCATCCTGTTGAAACCACATGTCGTCCAAGTCCATATCTTCCAATTCGGGTCAAAAATAATCGGTAATCAAGGCGCAATAACGCTGGCTATTCACAGTAACGTGACGATCGTTATCGTCGACGAAAAAATATGGCCCAATAACTCCGCGCCGCCGGCATAAAAAACCGCACCAAACAGTTATTTTTTGTGGACGAATAGGTGTTTCATGAAGCAAATGTGGATTTTCCCCCGACCAATAACGCATATTTTGCTTATTGACGAACGTCATTTACGACCGAAAATTGGAGTTAACGCTCTTAAAGTTGCGGTCACCGATTCCGAATTTCGGTAATTTTTTTTTTTATAATTTGCAGACGTTGCTCCTTCGTGTACTTTATAATGATGAAAATGTTGAGTTTACTGAATAAATTGACAATGACAGTTCGATGATTAGTGAAAGGGATGCGTTTATAAATTAAATTCAAAGTTGTCAAGTCCCTATTGGAAAACCCGATAGCTACATTGGCCGAATTGGCAGTAGTATAGTTTCAATAAGCAGCGCAAATATTGCAATTGTAGTACTTTAACAGTATTGATCTGCATCCTCTAATATTTGTTAAATAAGTGATAATTATAAACAAAATTAATATGAAATTTGGTATAGAGCAATCACAGTGAGAGTATCCAATTTCATTTCAAATATAATTCCACAGCGAAGCTATTTCTCGAACTGCCACTAAAATATTGAATAAAAAGCTTTTTCATCTTCACAAAGAATATATTATATATATTTCATTAAAAATCATTCAAATAATAATATGATTATATATGAGTTTTCAATGAAAGTTATATTATGATAATAATACTTTTTATATCGTCGACACTTCATTACAATATATCCAAAAATTTCTCACGATAATGATTTTGAATTTTGATTATATTGTTATATGTTGATATTTTCATTAACATATAGAATCTCCTTTATCTGAACGGAAATTTTCTGCAATAATAATATTATCAATAAGAATAACAATGGTCCTGAATAATAATACAAAAATTCTCTATCTCCACTACATACATTATACATATATACACTATACAGACATTTTACATAATATGCATAAATACATACATACTGTGTATGGGATAGTGGTACCTAATCAATTCTCGAGTGCAGGTCATTCGTTAGTTGGTATATTTATCAGCTCTACTAAATTATTGATTGGCAAAATAACTGTCATTATTTTTATTATTATTATTATCGAAGGACTTTCTATGGTGTCGTGATCAAACAAATTCCAAAAAGTGGACAATGAATGAGAAAATTATGAAAACTGCCGTCGCAAAGCTATGGCTCATGGATATAACTATACATAATATACTTTGTGTCTATCTCTATGTGTCGATCCGTATATATATATTTTACACTCTAGGTTGTTTGAAACGATGACAATTTTTTTTTTTTTATAAATTTGAACAATATTTATATGTAGACGACCTCTATAAATGAGTGCCAATAATTCAAAAAATTTAGTTTTTTCATGTTTCAACCCAAAAAAAAATCAATAAAGCGACCAATTTCAAATTCAAGATAAATTTATAAGTCTGAATAAAAATTTATAGGCATGAAATATTCAAAATGTAAAGCTGATCATTTTTTGGCTACATATTACACTGAAAAAAATGCACAATAAACTTATACATTTCCCCAAATAATTTTTTTTATAAAACTTCTTTTTTATTTTGGTAAATTCAATAAGTAAGATTTAGGATATTATGTCAATAAACATATCTACTGAATTTAACATTTTTGTTTATTATCGTACGTACTGTTTATTGGCCCGATAAACTATTTATTGTCCTAATAAAATGTTTTTAAGTGTAAGTCAAATGCTTCTTTTCAAGTCGACACTTATAAAATTTACAATCATGCTGTGGATTTTTAGAAGAATTCTTTGAAAGGTACGAAAGCATCTTACTAATGAACTCAATTGTTGTACTTGGGCAAAACGCACCGCATTATTAAAAGTTGAAGTGAACTCAACTCAACTCCAAATGTGTTTCGCCCAAGTATGACTTGTCAGTCGATACTTACCGATACAAAAATCATTCATAATAATTTTAAGAAAGACACTGATGTTTTACCAAAAATTAAATAAGGCCCCAAAATGATTTTTAAAATAAAATAAATTCAAACCCCAAAATTAATGTTGGGGTCATATTTCATTGGAGATTTATTTAAAAAAAAAACTGAAATAGGTTCCCAAAAATTTCATTTAATTTTTTGGGGTTTTATTTCCTGGGCACTAAAGTTTCGCGGAGATAAATTTCATCATAGTTCTTTTGTACAAAAAAAAAAGAAGCATTTTCTATCGGATTTACACTTTCAGTGAGCGTTTATTAGCTTTCATCTCATAACTGTCTAACGGTCGCTTATTATTTGCGTCAGAATTGCAATTTCAAGATTCAAAAGGAAATTGTTCGGAAATAAAATTTTTATGAAAAGACATTATTTTCGATAACGCAGTTTGCTTAAGTTATATTATTATTATAATATATTATTTACAATTTTACATTAAAAAATTCAATTTGACGACAAAAATAATAAAATATGCGTTTGCAAGAAAATTAACTCACATGCGTCGTCGATCAAACTGATTGCATATTACACGATAAAGTTTTAAAGTTTTATGTTTGGCTTGGAAAATCTTCATTGTCAATATAGGTTCTAGGTTTCTATCAAAACTATATTTTCGCAGGTTTGTCAACATTAATTAGAGCAAATAATAGAACACCAACCTACCTCCACTCACAAGCAACTCCCATAATATAGCTGAATGTCTTTTGGCCAGACAACTTGTTTATTTAGTTTTAAATTGATTATTTTAAGTTGCTCTTCATTTTTTGATGTGTAAACATCTTTGCCGGCGGTAGGGTAACTAAAAACGTAGAAATTTCTGTGACATATTACATTGTGATCTTACACGTTACGATATACGTTGATGCAGATTGGATACGTTCAATATTGGGTGCGTTCGTTCGTACTTCAAACTTACTCGAAAGATGGAGTTGAGTTTGGGTTGAAATTTGGTTGATAGTTTGAACTCGTCGTGTTCTGTGATGTAAAACCCGCACTTGAATATTTAATTTTATTTAATTTAATGTTTACACATCTTAACCGTGAGTCCCGTCCTGGCACTCACACTTTTTTTTTTGCTTTAGGTTCAAATAAATTTTGAATGGAAAAAAGAATATTGTGACCGAATGATCCAAAAACGAAATTGACGTTGACGTGCCATTTTTCATGGTTCCGCGATAACGTTATCTCAAAAAATAATTTGCTAATTTGCATAACACATAAACATGAAAACATGAAAAAAATATTTGTTCCCTGAATGGGTATTGCGCATAAAACTATTTCGAATAACTATACCTCTTCCAGGTTTACGAAAAAAAATATTGGTGAGTTGATCTGCCAAATCTGTTTATAATAGCAGAATAGCTATCAACTCAAAGGTTACATAAGTTGACAATGATAACATCAGTTTCTTTCACCGCTTCATCTTCTGGAATTCCAGCAGTTTGTAGGTTTGTAGTTGTTGTCTTTTTTTTTAATGCATTTTATAACTGAAGCGTTCAGAGTGAGAAGGGGCCAAGTGACATTTTTCGATTTTTTTTTTACCAATAATGGTGTTAAGCGACAACTTAAATTTTGGTCTTATTCTTGTGTCTCTATTGTTATTACTTACAAAGTTAGCTTCAGATAAAGGGGTCAACTACACGTTTGTTTTGAAGTTTTTTTAAGCAAGAAGGGGTTAAGATTACTCAAAACCTCTATGAGTTGAGAACGCATTTTTAATTAAATTTTGTTTTTGCATGAAGGTGTTAAGTGCACACCAAAAAACTTTCTATTCAAAAAATTAAAAATCTCGATGACCAGATGAAGTTCGTACCCCAAGAATACCGTTGATTTTATGAAAAGGCATTATCTGAAATGAAATTCCAGTTAACAAAAGGAAGCCTAAAACCAAATTTTAAGAAACCCAACTTACACTTGACCCCTTTTTAATACAAAATAAATTAAACATATTTTCGCTTGAAGGGGTCAAGTGCGTCAAAGGCAATATCAATTGAGTAAAACTTTTTTTATTTTCGTAATCTTTTTGAGCCTTGACTAGCTACATATATGTAGCTAGGTTAAAGCACAGGAACTCGTAAGTCCAAAAATTCAACAAAAAAATATGATATTAATGCAAACAAATTCTATTTATTTTGACAACTTCTGCGTAACAATATTGTTCTTAACATTTTACAGAAAAAAAATAGAACTTAAAACATCGTTCTATAGATCGAATATAAATTTTGTGTTTTTTTTTTTTTATTTCTGAAAACATGGAGAAACGAATTACAAGGTTTTGCACTTTACACGTCAAAATGTAGGTCACAAGAATTTTGGGGATAATAACCAAAATCAATTTTAATATTTTTTCCAAAAATGTTTTTCAAATATCTTATATAGTTTTTGAAATTAAAATAACGATCCAAGACAAAGCTATAGAAAACTTTTATCAATAACTTCTATTCTATTGGGTTACAAGTTGTTAGTACCGCTCTCAAAATGACAAGCTTAGGGCCCGTTTGTTTACAGTTGATTATCTTTAATCAAGGATTACTGTGCAACTAGTAAATTCTCGAATGTGCATGTTTGCCTAATTTTTTTATTAAGTAATCGGCTAATCAGTCGATTTTTATTAATAAGCCCCATTTAATTTGAGGCTGTTAAAGTGATGGTGCGGATTTAAAACTCAATGTGACCAAACTGGCCCTTAGCATATAATGAAGATTTTCGCATTTTCTCTTCAGTAAATCACAAAAAATGATAACGAAAATGATGAAAGTTCGAAAGAGAAAAGAAATCTTTGTAAACTTTTTTTTTCGAGTCCTTTGCAAAAATCTGTGAAATATCAATTGAAAGAATTGAAAGGGTTAGTTAAGAACTCTTATAATAATTCGTTCGTTCATGCTTTACCTTTGTTTAAAGAAAAAAATCCAACTTATTCACAAAAAAATGTTGTACATATTCAAATGACTTAGAGTGTATCTATGTATCTTCAGCTTCAGGCAGAAATTCCATCACATCGGAACAAACATAAATATTGAATAAATTATTCAGTCACTATATAGTTAGGCATAGAGTTTGTTGTATTATGATGTATGAACGTGCATAGGTATAGGTATAGGCTCTAGGTTTTTTGAAGTATAAACTTATTTGTTTTCGGATGGATTGGTACGGCTTTGTTATTTAGCCATGGCCCATACCAAGATCACATCGCATCGTCATTACCAGCCCGTTTCCGCTTCCGTGTCCAAACGGATCAATAATATTAGTTTGCGTTTTAGCATTGTTGCCGCTTGGATGGAGTTTTAAGTGCTTTTTCATGGAAAAAGGGAATTGGCTTCAAGCACATTAGGTAGGTAGGTACCTATCTACAACCTACATTATATATTTGTATCGAATTTGGGAAGAGCACTTTATTTTTGGGCCCATTGTTTCCGATTATGCAAATTGATTTGAAACAATTTCAGCATTATATACTGTCGTGATAATCGTTGGGTCTTTGTTTTTTTTTTTTTTTTTTTTCTTGTATATCTATCTGCATATCTGTAGGTAGGTATACCTACTTTATTATGTAGGTAACTTAGGTTAGATATTTATTTAATGATCATGATGGGAACTGTGACAGCTTTTTGTTATGTGAAAATTGAAGTACCTACGCTTCGTCAATAAGAGTCAATTTCAGCTCATATTTTCGCACATTTTATTTTTTGTTGTTGTTTTATTTGATTTCGTTCATTTATATAGAATATTTACGATGGGGGTGATAATATTGTATTTGAATTAGTTACGTTTGTATACAAATAATGGTGAAATCAGAACCTTGAACTTTTTAACCAGATGTTAACATTTTTATTCTGTATTAATTGAAGCTATTAAATATTATTTTCGTCTAGCAGTAAAATGCTTGACTTTGATTTTTGCCTTCATAACCATCTACGACTGTTATAGTAGTATCTATATCTACTTACAGATACATAATTAATTTAACTACTCACTGTTTTAGCTCAATAAATAAAAAGGGAGTAACGTTTTTTTAATAGTGTGTGACAGTTGGCCATAGTTCCCTCGCTATCACCCTAACAGTATCCATTTTATTAGAAAAATCACTTTTGTTGTCACCTCTTTATGCATTTTAAGAGAAAAGACATCAAGAAAATAAAATCGTTGTCGTCCTTGCTTCGATTACTAGGGGCTATAATTAAGATCAATTAAAAGAAGCTTTAAAGACGCTTTGAGTATTATATAATAAGCGAAACAATTAAATGAAATCTATAAATCTTTGCCTAAATTATTAGATTTTTTTTTACTAAAGCTATTGAATTTTTGAAGTGTCAATTTGTTCATGCGGTTGGTTAAGTCTGTCCTTTGATTTTCATAGTTTCTAATTAAATTTCAGTAGCAAACCAAAATCGGTTGATTAGCTATTTTGTTGTTAGAACAAAACAAATTATGAAATCTTTAATTAAAATTTTGATTAACAAGTTCATTTGATGATTTTTAACAGTTGCAATAATGATTGATTAAAGATGATAAGGTGTTATTTAACTGGCCCTATGATAGAGAAGAATTTATTATAAGAAATATGAAAAATATAATTACATAGAAATAACACTGCAAAAATGTAAATGATTTGTAAAGAAGATTAATAATTTACAAGTTATTTGAATACAAAAATTTATATTTTTGTTATTTTTGATGACTTTTGTTTAAAAAAATAAAAATAAAAGAATTATTGTTTCATTAATTTAGATTTGCAGGTTTTTAAAGCATTTTTGTCTGACTGGTATAATTAAACTAAGCTCTTATTGTTTTTGAATTGGGTACCTACTACTTTATCGAATTTTAGTCTAGAATTAGAAAGAAAGAAAATTAGAATTAGATTTATAAAGAGGATTCGAACATGATACAGATTACTCGAAAGCTTTTGATCAACTCTCTCATGAAATTATCTTATTTAAATTAAAAGTGTTTGGGTTTCCTCCTGGAATCATCACTTGGATTTCGTCCTATCTCCTTAATAGATATTATACTAGGTTAAATTTCGTAATTCTTTCTCTAAACCATTCATTGCCAAATCGGGAGTTCCTCAGGGAAGCCATTTAGGTCCCCTTCTTTTTATTTTAGCTATTAATGACGTAACCTTCTGTATACGTAATAGTGAAATTCTAATTTTAGCGGATGATATGCAAATTTTTAAAAGCATTAAATCTACCAGTGATCGTTTAATTTTGCAAGATGATTTAAACAGTTTTCTGATTTGGTGTAATAAGAATAGTTTGAATCTTAATCCTATTAAATGTCAGGCAATGACTTTTTCCAAAAAACAAACTCCTTCTTCGTTTGAGTACAAAATATCGCAGTACACTTTACGCCGAGTTCATAGTTTTAAAGACCTCGGAGTTCATTTTACTTCCAACCTTGATTTTACTGAGCATATCAATCTGATCGTGAATAAGGCGAACTCTATTTTAGGGTTTATTAAAAGATGGTCTAAAGAATTTCAGGATCCATATGTTACCCTCGCTCTTTACAACTGCTTAGTCCGTCCCCATCTTAAATACGCATCCCAGGTATGGAGGCATAAAAATAGATTAGGAGCCGTACAGCGTAATTTCATACGTTTCGCTTTGAAAGGGCTACCGTGGTCCGATCCTTATAACCTTCCTCCTTATGAACACAGGCTTAAACTTCTTCAGTTTCAGCCTTTGTCACAAAGGAGGATTAATATGGATATTATATTTATTCATCAACTTATAACTGGCGTTATTGATGCACCTGATTTACTAAGTTGTATTGGTCTTAATTACCGTGGGGGAAACTACAATATTCGTAATATGGAATTAATGCATTTATCCCAACACCGAACTAATTATGGCATGCATGAGCCTCTTACCCGCATGTGCAGGCTTTTGAATTTAAACTGAAACGTCTTTGATTTTAATATTAGTAAGATTAGTTTAAATGTTTTAATTATAAATGTTTAAATGTTTATAATTATAATTTAATTTCTTATTGTAATTGTATTTTTTATATGTTTGTATGTATGTATTTATATTTATTCGTATATAATAGTTTTGTAATAATTGTTTTTAAGTGTATGTTTTGTAGTAGTTGATTTTTGCTTATTAACTACTAACACTGCACTAAGTGATGAGTCGGATAACACATATTTTGTGTTGGCAAATCTTTGGCCGCAAATTGCCGCTTGTACTAAGCTATCTTCGGCAAAGATCTGATAGTGTGTAAAAAAAAAGAATTTTCATTTATTTCATTTATTTCATACACGAAATTTCTCTGTGGTTTTATATCTGAATATTTTTTAAACCTATTCATCTGATCTTAAAAGAAATAAATAAGTTTTGTGAGTCTGTATTTTATTTAACATGCCAAAATCTAAGTTAAATTTTAAGTACTAGGTATTATGCGAATAGACATAATATATGAACAACATATCACCGAACTGAAACTGTAAAATTGTTAAAAAATCAATATAATTAGAAATAAATTTATGAAACACCCTTCTGATATTATTTTTGACATTAACGCGCGATATGCATTATCTGATTTCTATATCAAATGTTAAATTATAAAAAAAAACTGAAAAATCATTAGAGTGGTTTTTAAAAAGATACACAAAAATCGATCGGCGCGACAACTCGTATAGAACCAAGGCCTAGTGACTTACAACTCTCAACCATTCCTGTGTACGTGTTATTGGCTTTTAGGTGGCCTTAGGCTGGGAATCGAACCCAAACCCTTCGGCGTAACAATCTAACGCACTAACCCTTACACCACGGGCTACTTTAAAAAAAATACTTTTAATATATAAATCTTTGAAAACCATTTTTAAGAAAAAAATTGGTGCGCCATTTTTTTTAGTATTAATTAATGCAGAGTTAAAAAATTTATTTTGAAAAAAATCATCCGTCCATTTTTGGAAAAAACGAATTTTCAAAAATATTATTTTGAAGTTTTTTTTTATAAATTCAAAATTTAATTTTTTGAAAATTTAAATATGCAATATTATTTAAACGTATTTAAAGCTCTTCCTGTGTACAAAAATTTAATTAAAATCAGTTCGACAGAAATCTAAAAAAATGGTCTTATGAGAAATACCGTTAAAAATTAATAAAAAACGTAGGAATCGTTTTTGAGAAAAATGAGATTTTCCTTAACGAGTTTTAAACACTTGTATGGTAGGTACCGTTATTTTTGGTTATAAGAATTAATTTTGTTGAAAATCTGTTAGATAATGTTTCAAAACTGCTGGGTACGAAGTTTAATGTTTCAAAAAAAAAAATTTCAAAACAAAAATCTAAAAAACAAAAGTTTAAAATTTTAAAACTTTTTAAAATATTCTTCATAAATATAAATTGATCAAAATCATTTTAATCAGTTTTAAGAAAATCGAAAACTAAAAACAAAAATAGTTCTCTAAGAGATGCCACTTATAACCATTTTTCTGATTTTTTTTTTTACAAGAAGCTAGAAAAAAATGATTGAATTAAAAAAAAAAAAAAAAAAAGTGGGCACGTTTTTGAGGAAAATAAGATTATTTGCTTAACAAAATTGTACGGCAGATACCGCTATTTTGGGTCCTAAAAAATCTAAAAAATTTGTCGTGGGAATGCCCAAAAACGCTAAATACCAAGTTTAAAGAAAATCTACCCACCAGTTTACGCTGAAGACGAACGGACAGACAGACAGAAAGACAGAGCGACAGAATTCGAATTTGCTATCATCGTTTGATTAAAATCTCTAGGTCAATTTTTTTACTAATCCATAACTTGCCACTATATGGCCTATAAATATCTCAAATCGGTATATATCTCATCTTTTAATATAATTATATATCACAAATTCTCAACTAAAAACTAATAACCATTTTGCATTTTGAAAGGTAAGTACGTGTTTTCAAAGTTAATCTACTTTTTAATCTTTTTGTTCTATGGAAAAACAACTCGGGGATTTATTAAATTTAAACGTGAAACAATAAGTTTTTGCATTTTTTTCCCAAATTACTTTTAGATGACCAAAAAGAGACAAAATAAGAAATTCCATGTTTTAGCTTAGCTGAAACTGTTAACTGGCAGAAATGGATTTAAATAATTATTTCATTTAAACCTCTACGAGTTTGAGCGATAAATTTACTTATGTATATAATATTTAAAATTAGTAACTCTAAAGAAAATTTTAACTAATAAAAATGAAGAATGATGGTGATGATTGATGAATTTTGAATTTCAGTTAATGCGTATTTCTTTAATAAAAGTGGAATATTTTGTTGACTGTAAGTAAAACCTAAAATATTATTCAAAGATTGATGTTTGCCAACTTATGTACATTACTTACAAATAAAAAAAAAATAAAATAATAAATAAGCTTCCTTGTCGGATTATATATTTTCTTCATCATCGTATATACTTTGCTCGTCAAACCATCAATAAAACCTACTGAGTGCTTTCTCCATGCCTATAGCTAAGTTACATGATGAACACTTTAAACATAGAAATTTTATAGATAAAGGAAGTATATTATACAAGTAAGCTATAAACCAAAGTATTTCAAACAGTAGTTTCAAATAACATAAATAAAATAAACAAGAATCAGAAGAAATCTATTGATTTATTATTATTGCTGTCCGAATTATGTACCTTCATAAGAAAAAAAAAAAAAAAAACAAAAAACTATAAAATCGAAGAAACAACACCACCATCATCACAACACTTTCTCACATCAATGATGGTGGAAAACCATTGCCAATAGCTAAATAGGTTAGGTATATGTAGACAAAAATTTGTGTTGTTTGTTTTTCGAACAACTCAACCGAGAACATAATATCAGTTCAACATCGATTGCTTAACATACAAATTATTATATACTATAATTCCCTCTGGGGGAAATTATTATTAAAGAATCGATGTGAAATCGAAAAATTATTCGAAGAACTTTTGCTGGGTGAAATAACCTCGAAAAATGAATATATGTATGTAGGTCTATTATGAAAGAACACCAAAAACAACAAGCGTATACCAGCTAACAAAAAAAAAATTAAGGAACAAGAACAACACAATCGAATTAGAATCTTTAAAAAAAATCTAAAACTTTAGTTTCACTATGCCCAACCGCACAGTATTGGATTTATTCAGAAGCATTAGGGCCAAATATCTGTGGGGCGGCATTTTTAAACAGTTGCAAATGAACTGTTAAAACTTTAAACTGCCTGAGAAGCAAAATTTAATTTTAAATGGAAACGTCTTTGTCATCTTTGGAAAAGTGTAAAGGCCTTGATCAATTTTTATTGTGGTATTCGATTTAACAAAAATTTAAACTAAAATTAAATGCAATCAAAAAGATAACGACAGCTTTTCGCAACTAAACTTAAATTCTTCAAATAAAAAAAAAAATAATTGAATTTAAAAAAAATGGTTGTTAACTTTTGACTAATCGTTTGAGTGAATTTTACAATATTGATGTAAAAAATTATAAAGGCTAGATCAGTTTTCTAAGAACACCGATGATATTGAAAGTTTAAAATTCTTTCGATAGATGGCGCTGAACAACAAAATAAAATAAAAATTATATAAAACTCAAAATCTAACCATCCGATTGAGCTGAAACTTACACAATATTTCTATATTCCTTACATATTTTGTAAGAGCGATTACAGAAACGAAAATTTTTAATTTTTTTCTAATAATTGGTGGCGTTGAACAGCGAAATTTAAAATTTGCCTAAAAATCAAAAACTATGTCATACCACCCATACAATATATTTAGTATGAATTATTGAGAAATGAATTTCTTAATTTAAGATATTGCAAGTTTTCGAAAAATGGCGCTTAAAACCGAAATATATTTCGCGTATGTTGATGCTTGCACAAGAATAATAGAATTTATTTAACTTTAATTTTGCATTATATTCTTTTTTTCCTATTTTTTTTTTTTTTTAACAAAAAAAGAATCTTTAAAATCGGATATCATATTTTTTTATTTGCCCCATTTCACCCTAACTTTAAATTACTTAATAAAAAAAAAAATAATTTTAGCTTTCGAATTATTCTCAAATTTTAACAATTAAAATTACCTGCTATTAAAACACAAAGGAATTTTTGAAATTGGTTTCCCATTATTGGTATTACCCAATTTCACCCTATAAATAACTAGATATTTAAAATATTTATTTAACTTAAATTAATCCTCTAAATATTACATTTCAAATACAAAAAACGAATGTTTTAAATCGGTAATCACTTTTTGTGTTTACCCCATTTCACCCTATAAATATAGCTAAATAAAAAAAATAAAAATAAATACAAAAATAATGCTAAAGCCATCACCTAACCTTAACCATCCAAACATGAACTTGCTCTTATCTGCGATCACTTACTTACTTATGTACTTACTTACACTTTAGACTGAAAAATTGTTAAATAATCAATATAATTGGAAATAAATAAATAAAAAAATAGATAATTCATTTTTGATACCAACTCGATGTACACTATCAGATATTTTACATAAATCTCAATTTATAGGAAAAAAATTTTAAATCGTTGTAGCGGTTTTTTTGAAAAAAAAAATGATTTTTGATATCTTATAAAATTTTGAAAACATTTTTAAGAAAAAAAATTGGTACGCCATTTTTTAACCTTTATTTATGCGGAGTTAAAAAATTAATTAAAAAAAAAATCTATTACACATTTTCGAAACATCGAATTTTCAAAAAATAATTTTGAAATTTTTATTAAAAATTTAAAATGTTGATAAACAAAACTTTTAAAATTTTTTGAATAATTTTTTATACATAAAATTGGTCCACAGCAGATGAGCCGTTTTTGAGAAAATCGATAATTAAAAAAATGGTTCTATCGGGGGTACCATTTATACAAATTTTTCCGTTTTTTTTGTTAGCCTTTTTGTAAAAGAAATTACTGATTTATTTTTTTTTTTTGAGTTTTTGAGAAAAATAAGACTTTAATAATTTGTTAAAAAAAAAAATTACCGCTATTTTTCTTATAACCGGACAAAAATTGTGGGAACCATGAGTATCCGCTTATTAGAAATTTCACTGTAGTACCTACCTAAGTATAGGTATATCGCAAGTAAAAAATCAAAACCGTATGATTTCTTCTTGATCTAGTACAGCCCTGATCACCCAGACAAAGTATTCCATTTCTATTCTGAACATGAACAACAAGACACAAGACTGATACACTTTACCAGTGTCATCCTATAGAGCAGGAAAGGGAAAGGACATTAAAATTGGAGACACAATGTCTGGATATAGACAAAACGACTGACAAAAATGATATCAATGTTTTTCTTGTTTCTTCCTTTAGGTCCTTTCACTTAGTTTTTTTTTTTTTTTTTCTTTTCTTAATTTTATTTCTTTTCTCATCAAAAGCATAAAGTAAGGGCAACACAAACTTTTGTGAAAAATCCTTTAGAATTGCAGAAAAAGACACTGAGAGAGAGAAAGAGAAAAGAGGTGAATGAATGAATATATCTACTCGCATATACAGAGAAAGTAAAAGAAATCGGTCGCCGAAAGAACAAAAATAGGAATAGTTAAAGGACCTAGTTTGTTGAGCTCGTCTGGTTCGTCTTTGCGATGCCTTATTCGAATATGAAGCTGAACACTGAAACTATAAACCCCTCCTAAATACATATGTCCTTTTTTCGTTGATGCTATAGTTTTCAATTTTAGATGATGTCGTTTCAAGCTGAAGAAAGGGAGAATATAGGAAAAACACACATACGATTTGTGAACCAAATATACCTAGTACCGTTATAGTTTTCTTTTCTATATCAAAAGCAAAGGAAAAACCATTAAGCAAAAGCGAAGAATCTATAAGTGTGTGATTTTTTTTTCTTCTTCATCGTCATTGTATATCGTATCCAACTCGTCCGTATTGTAAATTCTAAACAAAAAAAAATAAGTGGGAGTTGGATGGAAAAGCAAAATCAGGCCCCATAAGGTTATTCCTCCTTCTATAGTCGTACTCGTATTTATGTCAGAAGAACTCATCTTAAAACTAGAACGAACAACTTGAAACTTTTAAAACTATAAGATTTTTGTGTTACTGAAAAATATAAAACATGCCTGGCTAAAAGAGTGAGTTAAAAATATCATTTGAAAACTATATTATATAAACACTTATACAAAGAAACTACATATATACTTATATACAAGCAAGAAAAACTTTAAAATAATATTTATTATTAATGGGAGAAATTAGTTAAGTTATTAAGATGGAACAAGGCGAAGACGTTTAAGTAAAAGGAACTTAATTTATTGTAAATAATGTGCAAACTTTATTTATGTTAATGTATTAGTTTCTTTTTCTGTTTTTTAATGCAAAGTAATAAATTTTCATAAAATTGTTCAAGTGTTAAAAAAATATAGAACTGTTTTTTTATTTTTTTACTTTGAAAGTTTAACAAAACAAAAATGGGGATTATAATTGTGTTTGATGACATCTTCAGTTGTTTTGGGCATCATTACTCAAAAAATTTTTTTTTGTCTGGAACCAGACTATATTTTTTTGAAGTTTTTTTTCCCTAGACTTCATAATGTAATTTCAGATTTTTGATATTTTCTAATCTAAAAGTGCTATAACAATTTTTTTTCGCTTCGTTTTTGGGTTATGTTAGCAAAATGAAAAAAAAAAAATATTTACGAAAACCTCATTACTGAATCCGAAAGTATACTTACTTTCCCTAATATGTAACAGAACCCAAAACAAAATGAAAAATTTACAGATTTCACTCATAGAGTAACTATGGGGACATTGAAAATGACTTATATTACGACGATAAAACAAAAACATGTCTAATCTTTGTAATTTTTATTTTGTATACTATTGTTGCGTTATAATTTCACAAACTGTCTTAGAAACCATTCTACAGTCTAAAGTTCCAATTTGTAAATTTAATGTCACTTCCCAGTTGGCGGTTAAATTAATGTTGTTAATTTTTTTAATAAGGTGAATCTTAGTTTTAATTGTAGCTTAACTCGCAATTATACAATCATACTCATTTTCATCCGCACCGGTACAGCACTTATACACGAAATTAAAGTTACATACTATCTATCTTAACGTAAATCTAGGTATTTGAAATTTTTGCATAGCTAACCATTGCAGAAAGGTAACTGAATTATTACAGATCGATTAAAGCATACATCATATACGGTTCAACTTAGTTCTCGACTCAGTCGGTTGTTGTTCAAATCAACCCGTGTCTTGGCTTGTTATTTGATCAATTTGACGGTTGATGAAAAAATCTAAAGATTTTGAATTTTTTTCAAATTGATTTACAAGTATTTCAAATCATTGAACTATATGTATATTGTATAAAGCCAAGACATTTGATTTACTGTCCAGGTAAACCTTTTTTAAATCGAGACAAAATTTACAAAGAATTTGATGCGAAGCCCAACCTCACTGCTAATTGTTTTTATTCTATAATATTTTATTTTAAAATATCTTGAACCCTTCTTTTAATCAATTTAACAATATCGAGTCGCGTAATTTTTTTAGACAAAAATAATGTTTTTGACACTTGGAGCTGTATTCTTTTAACTGAGTTTATGATATGTGTGGCCGAGCAGCGAGCATCAATTTAGTTGACAACCAAATTGAATAATTTATGGTCTACTTTAAGATGAAGCCTAAAATTTTATTTGCATTTGAGGACCTTAAACTTGAAGATCTGACCATTAGGGCTTAAGTTATAAATTTATTAAAGAGGTTCAAGTAGGTAGCTATGCATATTCTAGGTTAAACAATCAAATTGATTTAGAAGTTAGTAAAGTTTTTACCCAAACGTTGTCTAGCATATTCTAGGTTCTTTAGGTTGACTTAGAAAAAAATCAACTTTTGTCATATTTTACCTTAATTTTGAGACTTTAACCTCAAAGATCCGATGATTAGAACAGAATATATCAGCTTACAAAATCGACCCTTTTTGATTATAATATTTTAATTGTTTAGCTAAGTTAATTCTAAGAAGTTATAAGCTAACCAAGACCTTAACCTTGATGTTTTTTTCTTAGAACTTAAGTTATAATTTTATATAAGAAGTTCAAGTAAATACTTATGCATATTCTAGGTTAAACAATCAAACAGAAGTAAGTCAAGTTTTGTCAAAAGCATTTTCTAGTCTGACATTTTACCTTCATTTTCAGGCCGTAACCTCAAAGATCCGATGATTAGAACAGAATATATAAGCTTACAAAATTGACCCTTTTCGATTACAATATTTGAGTTGTTTAGCTAAGTTAATTCTACCTCTTGCCTGATTTACCTAAACATATCTTAACCTTGAGCATCTGGCCCTTAGAACTTAAGTTATAATTTTGTGTAAGAGGTTCAAGTAGGTACCTATACATATTCTAGGTTAAACAATTAACTGATTCAAAAGTAAGTTAAGTTTTGTCAAATAGATACTTAGATCAGAATATATCAACTTACAACATCGACCCTTTTTGAATATACTATTTAAGTTGCTTAGCTAAGTTGATTTTCCCTCTAGCCTGATTTACCTTAGTTTAAATACCTTAACCTCTCGCATCTGGCCCTTAGAACTAAAGTTATAAGTTTATTAAAGAGGTTCAAGTAGGTACCTATTATGCATATCTATTATAGGTTCAACAATCGATTGATTTAAAAGAAAGTCAACTTTTGTCACATAATTTCTTTAGACTGACATTTTACCTTAATTTTAAGACTTTAACCTCAAACATCCGATTATTAGCACAGAAGTTATAATCCAAATAAACCAACCAAATCCAAACTTTACGATTTTATTATTTGTAAAATACCTACTAAAAATAATGTTCATGCACATACCTACATATGTACCTACATATGTACATACATGCATACCTACATAATGTATATCATTTTTGTGCCCGATGCAAAGCCAGTTTTGTTTGCCACGTGGTGTTTTTTTTTTATTGCACACACTCCACCGTCTTCTCCCTTCTAACAATACATTCTTTGTTGGTACGTACCTACATACATATGTACTTGTACATATTTTGTTTGTTTTTTTTTTCTTTTGCCGTGAAGAAATTAGTTCTAAAAAGACAATTTTTCAAGTTTCTAGTACGAATTTTTTTTACGCCTTTGCAAAATTTTTTATGCAGATTTGTAGCTTGCCATTTAAGCTTTAATTATCTAGCTTAATATCGAACATCCAATAATTTTAACTAAAGTTATAGGCTTCTAAGTGGGCTCAAATCGAGCATTTTTCGAATTTTACATTCCTCCACTGAATCTCGTCCGTTGGCGATGATCAAAATTTATGTACGCTGGCTGAAATTCATCACTTGTGTTTTTTTCTTCATTTTATTCATTTTGGTAGTTTCTTTGGTAACACCAACCAAAAATTCAATCGTTCTCCCCCTATACGCTAGAGTTCATTCTATATCTTTGTTCATTTTGGTAACACCATACTTTTATCAAAACGACCCTATAAACATTTTCAATGTTAAAATTCTGAGCTCGAATTTAAATTAAGGGAAATAAAGGAAAACCTTTGAAAAATTTAAGAATGATTCTAAATAAAGAACAAAATTTGTCGAATATTAATGGACTGTGTACCATATTAGTTTAAGAAAAATTTACAAAAGAAGACCAATCTGAGGGAGATACTTTTACGCAATATTTTTTTTTTTTTTGCCTACGATATATTTTCTACAAATTTAGACAAGGTCAAATATTGGATATATTGTTTTTTCGCATAATCATAACTTATTTTTAATTCGCAATGCCCTGTTACTGATGCCTCGTATGGGAAAAAGTTGGATAATAGTATTTGTTTTAAATATTATAATAAAAAAAATGAGTATAAATTATTGTTCGATATAATTGAAGCAAACAAAGCAACAAAAAAAACGATATTTTTGAATTTGACCAATGATTTTACAATCTTTCACAAATTTTAAATATTCTTTAAATAAACAAAAAATTGATGAAACTTATCCACTCAAGGTTACATTGGAATGGGAAAACAAATATTTTCGACACTTCGTACATAAATATGAACAATATAGCACCGTGCTGTCTTGCACTTCGCACAGTTTACAGTTTATACTGAAAAAAAGTTTTAAAAAAATAATAAAATTAGAAATAAATTGACACCAAACATAAGAAAAACAAATTGGTACAACAATTTTTAAACCTTAAAAATATATTTAAAAAAAAAATCATCTATCCATTTTCGAAATATCGAATCTTTTTTAAATTTATTTATTTTTTTTTTTAATTCAAAATTTATAATATCGGGTTTTTCAATAAGAGCGCTACAAAAGTTTTTTTTAAATAAAACAAAAACGGTTTTGGATATCAATGAAATTCTTTATTCCTGTGAAAGTAAGTTCGATGCCATTATGTATGGAACTCGATTTCTTTTGCATGGCCACACGGGCACGCCTGCAGAAGTCCAGACGCTGAACCCAATTTTCGACGGTTTTCAAGCATAAATCGGCCGATACTGCTGCAATTTCACGTTCGATATTCGTACGAAGTTCATCAATCGTCGCTGGCTTGTTGGCATAGACCATAGACTTGACGTAGCCCCACAGGAAATAGTCTAACGGCGTCAAATCGCACGACCGAGGCGGCCAAGCGACTGGACCATTTCAGGAAATAACACGTTCTCCAAACTTGGTTTCCAATAAATTGATTGTGACATTCGCTGTGTGGCTTGTGGCGCCATCCTGTTGGAACCACATGTCCTCCAAGTCCATATCATCCAATTGGGGCCAAAAATATTCGGTTATCATTGAACGGTAGCGATCCCCATTCACAGTAACGTGCCGGTCTTGATCATCACGGAAGAAGTACGGCCCAATGACGCCGCCGGCCCATAAACCACACCAAACCGTAATTTTTTCGTGATACAATGATGACTCATGGAGTACGTGTGGATTGCTGCCTGACCAATACCGCATATTTTGTTTATTGACGAAGCCATTCAGCCTGAAATGAGCCTCATCGCTGAAGATGATTTTTCGATGAAAATCCGAATCATTTTCAAGTTGTTGCTCAGCCCAATTCACGAACATACGACGCTTCTGGTGGTCAAGCGGCTTCAGTTCTTGCCTCAATTTAATCTTGTAAGGATGTAGGCCAAGATCTTTTCGCAAAATTCGCCACAACGACGTCACAGAGATGCCCAACGCTTGGGAACGATGTGTGAGAGACACATTTGGGCTTTCTGTGACTGAAGCCTCAGCGGCAGCAATATTTTCGACACTACGTGTTCTTCTTTTCACTGGCACGGGAACATTTTGTACTGTGCCTGTGGATTCAAATTTTTCCACTAGACGTTAAATTGTTGATCTGCTAGGACGATTATGACGACCATAAATTTAAATTTTATGTAAATGTAAATTTTAATAATTTCGACTCGTTGTTGGCTCGTATATCTTTCCATTTCTTACTAAAGAGAAATGTCAAAAGAGCAGCAAGAAATACGGCGTCGTTTGCTGTCCCTGTTGCTCTACTTTTGTAGCGTCTCTGTTGAAAAACCCATTATTATTCAAACTCATTAGTATCTTTTGTGTACAAAATTTCATTAAAATTGGTTCAAATGAGAGGAACCATTTTTAAACGAAAACGAAATTTTAATCAAAAGCGGAAGACACAACAAATTTTATTTTTAATTGAATACCCCTTTTCTTCCCCCGTGTCACCCTATAATTAGTAAAACTTTGAAATATAAATCTATAAGCCTTTGAATGGTTCTCGAAATCCAACTACCTTTGTTACTTTTTGAATAGAAAACAAAATTTAAATCAGATACCTACCACTTTTTCATGTTTACCCTACATCATCCTATAAATAACTTGAATGGCTCTCTAAGTTCACCTCCAAATATAACTTTTCAAAAACAAAAATAATTTTTAAAATCGAGTTATTTTTTTACGACCAATAATAAAACTCCAGTACTTGGAAGAACATTGATGGTTTAATATCTTAGTTGTGAGTCCCAACACTCAGACAATATTTTTTAAACCTTTTTTCCTCATTTTACATTATTAAAAGCTAGATTTTGAAAAATGCACAAAAAAGGTTTTTTTTTTTTTTAATCGGATAACCCTATTCAAACCCATTTCATCCTATAAAATATATATAGCATTTAAATGAATCTCAAAGTCTAGCCACCTTTATACATTTTTAAAAGAATTTTTAAAATAAGAAAAAAAGGTTTTTTTTTTGTTTACCCCATTTCACCTATAAAATAGCATAATTTAGGAAACAAATATTTTGGAAATCATAAAAGATAATTTAAAAAAAAATAATAACAATTCTTCCGCCTTTATGAACTTTTTCTAAAAAAAATTCGAAATTTTTTTAAACACGATACCTATGTATTAACAAAATAATTTTAAACCACTCAGAATTTTGACCCATCCCAACCCAAAGAAAACACAAAAATACCAAATAAAATTCCAAATGCAAACACTTTCTTAAATTTCATTTCCATATTGTAAAAGTCTCAATTCAATAATACCTACTTATATATGTAGATTGAACTCACAAACACACACTGATTGTTTCAATGGTTATACTTATAACACTGATCAGGAACATGAGTCAACACATCCGGTCTCTTTTGTAAGTCAGTTTCAATAAATTTACAAATTAAAAATAAAATCGAAAAAAAAAATAAATCGTTTAAGGTACATTTTCGTGTTGGCAACCTTGTTTACAATACTTATGTATATACAAATAAAATCAATACAGGGTGTTATTGAATAAAATAAAATCTCTTTTTTTTAAATTTTTCTGTTTTTGAAATTCTAGAATTTTCTTATTTTTAAATTTAATAGTAATATATTTTGATCAGATATATAATGATTTTTTCTATATTAGTTAATTTTTGTTTTTCATTTTTCTACTTTTTAACCACTTTTTAGCTCACTTTAAAAATAATACCGATTGAAAGTAAGATTACGAGTTGGTTTTATTTTACTTTTACGTGTTAAATTTATACAGTCATACTGACTTAGATTCGTTAGGATACAAATATGCACTTATTGAGGTTTAAATATAGCTAGATTTTATGAATAAAACTGTAGATAATATTGATACTATCGATATTTTTATTTAAAAACTTATGTTACAAAATTCATAAAATTTGAAATCACGCATTGAATTGAAACACATATTTCCCCTTGTACTTATTCTGCAGTGTAATATTGACTATCGAAAAAATCGATCCCTTTCGCAAATTACCAGGGTTTCTTGGTTGAAGTACAGTAAAACCTCTACTTAAGGCTATAAGTTATAAATTCCAATTAATAGCCAACAATATAAATCAATAACAGTTTGTATGTTTTTCTTAACTTAAATTTAAAGGGTTCCCACTGTTTTGAAATTTGTTTCTGTAAATGAATGAAAAATTAATTCTAAGCTTAACCTTTGGCAAACTTATCACCAGGAATAATTTCCCATAAAAAAAAAAGATTTACCTGCCCAATGTGTTTATGAACATTGAGCAATGAACACCCTGTAAAACTTAGCATTTTCCTTCATATACATATTTACATGCGCGGGTACAGATGCGGAGTGAATTACAATACGCGCTTTTGTTTTAATTGCAACTGTAAATGGGCTACACATTTCAACCAGTCCAAAGCGATTAATTAAGCTGCTGATTTCTCCGACAACGACATTTATACTATATACCTACTTCTATACTTAGATACACCCTTTACAAATTTCAAGCTTCACATTCCAGGAAAAATAGGACAAAAAAGAGGACTCGACGGGTTGGTTGGTTTTGGCGAATTGGGTTTTAAAAAAAAATACCACCAGTTAACGAAAAGCTTGCGACATTATATTTTACCCATTCTTGTGTTGTCGTCAGTTTTTATTGTTTACCTACAGACTCGCCCCCTGATGTGGAACTACCTCGGCAATAACAGACTCTCTCTCTCTTATATACCTACAATCACAACAATAAATTTTGAATTTTCACATTAAGGCCCAGAAATAAGTCCGATAAAAAGCCTAGCGAAGGCAGCAACAAGACATTCACAACAATCCCTACAACAAGAGAAAAATAAAAATAAAGGTCCTGAACTTTGCCCACCGAAATAGAGGTGACAACATTAAACAGCCGTACTTTGTGTTCTTTTTGTATAAGGGGTATATGGCTCTGGTGGCAGCGGTCCTTTCTATACATTTTTGTATTGGCCCAGTCGAACGAACGAAAACGAACCAAAACGTGAGAAAATTAACAAAAAGCCTTTTGCCTGGTTACTTTGTGCTTTGGTGTGAAATCGTGAACAATTAAAAAGTAAAAGTTGCCGGGAAAACGTTATACTCGTTTTTGGGTTTCTCATTTTTGTGTATCCTGTTTTTGCGCATAATTTTAACGGTAATACCTTATTTTGGAGTTTTGGTAAAGGTGGTACATAGGTACCTGCCGAAGGGGCTTCCATGGAGGACGTGAGTTTAAATTAACTTAATTTTTTTTTTTTTTTAAATATAAAGGTGTTTCTTTTTTCAGCTCAAACTTTTTTTTCTTTATAAAAGTTCTACAAAGAGAAAAAGAAAAAAATCAGCCCTACATAAACCAGATTGATTTTCAGCCTAAAGGGCATGTTTAGAATAACAAGAAAGACAGGGGAAAAGGATTTGGTTAGGTAATTATTCATTTAGTGCGGTTTTTATGTTTATTTAGCGGTGTTAAGATGATTTTTTATTGACATTTACTAGACGAGGGTAATGCTGTTTTTAGGGAATCTTTTTTTTTATTTTTATAAAATTTTGATGAGCTGGAGACAGATTGTTGATGAGGGTTAAGCTTAGAAAGTATAGGACGATTAAATGTTTTATTTTAATTTATATTGTTGTTCAGTTTTTGAAGATACGATTTTAATTTAATTATTATTTTTTTTTAATAAAAATAGAAATATTAACTTTTTGTTGTTCAGTTAAATTATAATTCAGTTTTTTTAATTTTATTTCGAATGAATTTTGAGAACTTGTGTTATTTTCAGGGTCAAAAGAACTATTTACAAAAAAAAATATATTATAGGAATCAGACATACAAAGTAATATTGCAAAGTTGTATAAATATGCGATTCTCTTAAATTGCTATACATATTTCCAGAAAAGAGTAAATTATAGAGTCTGAAGTAACTAAAGTATGAAAACTGCATTTTGAGGTGGGTGATACTACTTCTCGATTGCGTTACTTACCTATATGGGGGTGGAAAAATTATTTGGACCAAGGTTTGCTTTAATAGATAATCTATTCGCCGATATTTTTTACAACAAGTTAAACTCTCTGTTACACAATATATCAAAATCACGACTCAAAGACGAAGCATGGTGTTCCCTTTCATACGATGAATTTTCAGCAACTTTTAGTCTTTAATAGTTTTTTAAGTAAGAGGGGGAAACGAAATCTCCCCAGTCAACGATTTGAGCAGAATTTTTTGACATTCCTCTTGACACACACAATAGTGTGTGTTTAACCAAACTACTTTAAAAGGAAACTATAAAAAATTTCTACGATTTTGTTTCCACGTGTGAAAGGGGACATGGATTAATTATCGAAAAGATCAATCGAGATGGGGTGGATATTTTATGCATTTAAGTGGAAGGAAAAGTGAATGGATTGATATTATTATATGATTATTATATTATGAACCAGAAGTCGTCCAAACTTCTGTAAAAAAAGTCGGTAAACATGGCTTTGTAACGCCTACCGTTAACCGAAACGTTGTTCCCAGCCTTATTTTTGAAAAAAAAAAAAATGGTCCAATGGTGCCTCCACAATCTGCACCAAACTGTCACTATCTGTAGATGCATTGGCTTCTCGACAATAACGTGCGGGTTTTCCGAGCCCCAAATTCGGCAATTTTGTTTGTTAACGTAGCCGCCGAGATGAAAATGCGCCTGGTAGGAAAAAATTATATTTCGCCCAAAATCGTTGTCCAATTCTAGCGGATGTATGATACTGACTTTCTGTCAAGATTTCGAAAGGGAAACAGCTGTCAGTGTCAAAATAACCTACTATATACATAATATGTACCCACCATAAAAGTCGAGCCCGAAATTTTGATCAAACATTATGATGATAGCGAAGTCTAAAAATTGGGTGTCACAATTCTGTCCGTCTATCTGTCTGACCGTTCGATTGCAGCCTGAACGAGTGGGTTACAACTTCAGTCAATTTTTTTTTTTTACATATAAGTAGATTAATTTTTGTAAATAAAAACAATATCTAAAAAAGGTTATAAATTGCACCTTCTATAATACCTTTTTTTTATTTTCAGTTTTCATAAAAACGATCCAACTGTTTTTGAAATTTTTTTTTCATGAAAAATGTTTTAAAAAATTAAAGAGGATAGTATCTATATGAAATTTAGTTTTTAATTTTTATTTTATTAAAAAAACAAAAACTTTCAAACTTTTTTATAAAACTTAATAATTTTTGAAAAAAATTATAATTTTTATTAAACTTGGCACCCAGCAGTTTTTTGACATAAATGGATTTAAAACTAAAATTATTCTCATAACAAAAAAATTGGTAACTAATCCAGAAGTGTTCAAAGATCATTAAGCACATCTTATTTTTCTCAAAAACGACACCTAAGATTTTGTTTAACACTTTGTTTGAGCTAATATCAGTAAGATCTACCATATACATACATATCAATTTTTGGAATAAATTTTAAATAAATGCATTATTAACTGTAGGTACATATCTGTCATACAACCAATTTTTGGTTTTCGTCTATTTCAATTTCCGCTAAACCGATTTTAATTAATTATTTTTATACAAGAGCTTTTAATAATTTTTTAATACTAAATATTAAAATTTAAAAAAAATTGTGTAAAATAGTGTACCAGTTTTTTTTCTTAAAAATATTAACAAAATTTTATATAAAAAAATGTTTTTTTTTTTCAGAAATGTTTTTTTTTTTTTAATCTGATGATTAATTTACAATATTTAGATTTTTTAAACCATTAAACTTGCATATAAGAGCGAGTCGTGCATTTTATTTTTTTATTATGAATATTTTCACTAAAACTATTTTTTTTTTTACAAAATTCAAAACGGATTTTTGTATTTCAAATTCCAAAGCTTAAAATACTTAACTACCATATCATTCTACCCAGCAGGGTCTGATCTAGTTGGACCTATTTTTAACAAAAATATCGATTTAATCTTCTATTTATACTGAAAGAAGGACATGGGGTTTATTGTAAATAACCCTAACCTTAAGTTATAAAAAAAGGTTAACCCCATAATCCATCCCATATAATGATTCTCCACAAATATGAAAATTCTCAATAAATTATTTAATATTTCTGGATATTATATAATAATTCAACATTTTTGGAGTACATTATTAACCTTATAACCCTTTTCCAACTATAATTTTATTATTACTTCTATTTTCCTGATGTCCATTTGTCATCTATGAACCTATCTGTAGACATAACCAACTCTTCATTCCTCAAAAACCCAAATTCATAATATTAATAGTTATATAATTCTGATGTAAGACCTCTTATGTATGTATGTAGGTAAAGGCCTCATAATCCACTATAACGGAAGAAAATCATTCAAATTTCTAATAATATCAAAATTACCTCATAAAAGTCCCCAACCTTACCTTCTTCTTTTTTTTATATTCGTTATTTCAAATTAGAAAAAAATTGAAATTCGAGATTCTCCTGAAGTTTTTTTTCTTTTTTGGGAATCTAAATGTCCAAAACCCTTGGGTAAAATTATTCTCAAGAATAATGCTTCTCAATATGACTTGGATACATCTCCGATTTATATACTTCTTATTCGCATGCACTCTCTTCCTACATATATTCATACCATCCGTTAGAGAAGAATGGTTGGTTGTTACGACAAAGGATTATAACGATGACTAAAGGAGAGGAGTGTATTGACAAAGAAGGAAAAGATTTAAGAAGAGAGTACAGCTTATGTCTGGTGTAGAAGGGGCTGATGATGATGATGCCGATGATGATGGAATCGATTTTGGATCAAAATCTAAATCGCTTCACCTGGGCTACCTTTACCTATTACAACAATGGGTCTTCTAGCACACAACTAAAGTCTGAAAGTATATTATATTTACCATCGGGAAGATTATAAGGGATAAGTATCAAAATGTTGATGTTATTTGTATGGTGTTGAAAGTTCCCCTCTATATGATACGAGGTTTATATAGTAAAAGCCTTTGAACTCCTCCTGCCATCCGTTCGGCCCATTTAAAGAACAGAAAGGTGTGCAAATGAAAATCATTATGTGAAGACCATAATAAAGTTAATCTTTTGTGTAATTGACATTAGAGCCATATAAATTCTATCAGCAATAAAAATAATAAAAGAGGGATTATTATATACATATTTTGGGTATAGAAGATATGGACTGTTGATTAAAATAAGGGTTAACAAAGTACATAAGACATCAATTATGGGTTGGTATATATGTATCTTACGTGCAGGAATGAATTATAGGATTATCACATTGAATCACCTCTGGCTAAGTTTATATTGAAGTCGAAAATACAAATCAAATCTCTGCAATTAATATAAATGCGGGCCTAAATATGGAAGATACACAATAGACCCATGTATCCAATATTCTTGGCTATGGCAATATGGCATGACGAAATGGTTATTTTACCTTGGCTCAGAGATATCATGTTAACTTGTTTTAAGAAAACAGAAATGTTCAACTGGGGGTGCTTTTCTCCTCGTTTATGTAGGAGGAGGCATTTTATAAAATATTGCATCAAAATCAAATAAAGTTTTGTAAAAACTTTAAAAAACAAATTTGGTGCGCCATTTTTAGTTTTTATTAATGCAGAGTTAAAAAAAATATCTTGAAAAAAATAATCATCTACCCATTTACGAAATATCAAATTTTCCAAAATTAATTTAATTTGATCTTAAACACGCGTATGGTAGGTACCGTCATTTTTGGTTTTTAGAATAATTTTTAATAAAAATCTGATAAATAATTCTAAAAAACTGCTGGGTGACAAGTTTAATAAAAATAAACTAAGTCATTTTTGAATTAATAAATTTAAAAAAAATGAAGCATTTTTTAAAATCCAAACAGAAAAAAAAAATTGAAAATTATTATGGTATGCAAAACTTTTAAAACTTTTTAAAATAATCTCCATAGAAAATTTATCAAAATCGGTTAAGATTTTCTAGAACGGTTTTTTTCAACAAATGTATGACAAGTACCATTAACTTCTGCTCGATTAGTGACAATGATAAAATCGTTATACTTATAAATATCAAATAAAAAATGTATCTTTTTTTAAAGTGCAAAAAACATTTGTTTTTGGTAATCTTGGTATATAATACTTTTTTAAATTGTTTTTAAACCTTCTCCATTATAAATTTTATCAAAATCAATTAAATTGCTTCAGAGAAAAGCAAAACTAAAAAAAAAAATATTTCTATGGAATGTACCATGTTTCCCATTTTTTAGGCGGGAATTTTTGCTATTTTCTGGTTTTTAGTGTTTCACTAAAGATTAATAAAAGCATTTTATATTAAAAACAAAGATATCAGATATAACGAAAAATTTCTAACAAAATTAGTTTAACAATTTTTTTTGTATCTTTTATTTAAAATATTGAATTTGAGAAATATAATTTTTAAACCATTGTCTCCCAACCTTTTTAACATTAGAAATGTTTAAACGGAGGCATACAATATAAAAAAAACAACAGAATTTCAAAAATATGAAACGCCTAGTCGACAAAGGGGACGAAACGTGAGGGGAATAAACAAAATCAACAAAATAAAAAAATAAACAAACTAAACAAAATTATTTCGTTCATGCTTTGTTGTTACTAGTTTGAGGAAACAGAAAACGAAGAAGATATAAAACGGACAGAAAAAAAGGAGAGATGTTCGTAGGAAAAAAATGGGTATGTTTTTGATGATGATTTTTGCGAAATCCGAAAAATACCCGATTTGCGTTTTCTTAAATGCTTATATCTTTCGATCCAATTATCCGATTTTCAATATTAAGGTATATAATTAAAGGAAAAATGACTGGCGTGTTAGAGCAAAATCATTCAAAATTTTATACTAAAAACATGAAAATAAATATCGGACAAATAATTTAATTCAATGAGGAAGTTGGTAAAAACAAAATACATACATTAAAATACTTTCAACCACCAATTGGCGAGAGGGAGATACTATTCTAAAGCCGGTGGCGGCGGCGGAGTTTGTGCAATAAAAAATCACAATCGTGACAAATTTGCTTCGCGTCGGAAAAAAAATGCGAAATGTTCATATGTACCTACATTTGTAGTCGGTATAATAATTGTAAAGATATGTACATTGTGTTTGGTTTGGCTTGCTTATAACTTCGGTTCTAATAAGCCGATCACTAAGCCCCGGTGTACACTTGCATCATTTTGACGCACGGTGACGCTTTTGCGTCATACAGTACTCACGAATAAATTGAGTGGTGCACACACACTTGCGGTGACGCTGCGGCATCGCTTTAGAGGAGTACTATGACCGGCAAAAGAAAAGACCGGTGTGGATAACTCTTATATTTGCAAATTATGTATAAAATATTCCTTTTGTTAAACGTTGATCAACAAAAGGATGTACCCAATGTGACGCAGCGTCAACGCAGCCTCAACTATGCTGGAATGGCAAATCGGGTAAATTTTTGACTATGTCCTACCAGAACCTTTCCAAAATCCTCATGTTCCCTCATGAACTCTGAAATCTCAGCAATCTTAGTTAAATGAAAATTTCTGAGTATTGCTGTTAAAACTCTGAGGAAAAAAAATCTCTTCGATCCCATTTTTCTGAACGCGCCTTTTATACCTAAACAATTTTGTACATACAAGATCTGAAATGTTCAATAAAAAAATTTAATGGTTGATATTAGGGAGGTTTACATTCAACGACGTGTCGCCCGACCCACGTCGTTTTGGTAGCGTTTACATTCAACGACTGTCGTACCGACACATGAAATAAACTTTCAAAGAACGAACATGGCGCGCAGCTCATTATTTGCATTAATACTAGCGCATTAATTTCATTTCTTTCCCCCCTCGTTTTATTATTTTCCTTACATTTCAACCCATTCTCTTTTAATATTACAAACAAAATTGAAAGAAGACGTAAAATTGCAATTTTCGGTCGTCCGACTGCTGTTCACATTTACTACACATTTATTTACAGAACGGCCGTTCGACAGAGCAAATTATTAAAAAAAAAAATTAACTACAGACTACAAAAATCTAACGACACGACGCATGTTGAGGAACATGTCGTTGAATGTGAACAGCCCTATTTGGAAGAAATCCATAGAAAATAAGTAAACACGGAAAGTTTGTTTTCAAAACATTGTAGCACAGAACTTTAAGTTAAAAAAAAAAATATGTATGTAATATTTAAGTTTATTGAAATCCTTGCCCTAGATGCCTCCTGCAAATAGATTTTATTTAGAAAACTTTTGTTTCAATTCCTTGTTTTAAATCCAGACGATTTCTATTATGGCATTAAATCCGCATTTGACGAATGACAGAACCTGGATACGTTCAGAAATATATCTCTAAGGGTGGAAATATAAGAATCATAGATTTTTCGGAATAAAGTGTAATGCAACATAATTTTAAATTGCCCCCCTATAAAATAAAATTTCCCTCCTATGGGGCGTGTGCCCACATTGATTTAGAAACAGAATTAAAAAAATTAATTTCTGGTTTTTAATAAAAAGTAAAACATAGCATTTTAAATGTTGCCGTTGATTTTTAATTATTTTTTTTATCTCAAGTCAATTTTTTTGAAAATTGCTCCTCGCGCTTAAACAGTGGGCAATTTATCCCCTTTCTTGTACGTTTTCTTCCAACCTACACACTCTAGCTTTTTGTCGCATCTAATTCAAAACAGCTTGTATAAATGAGACAGTGACGAAACTTAGTTATTCAAGACCAAGACCGTTACCGAAACATGATAAAACTCATTCATATAAATATTATCTTCAATAAATCGTAAGCTTAACATTTGTATCCGAATTATGATGTGTTAACATTAAAATACATACTTTAAAATAAAATTTGCATATTACTTGAGGTGTTAGTTTTTTTTTTTTTTTTTTTCTTAAAACAAAATTTATTCAAAAGTAGGTGGGTATCCTTCATTATGGTTTTTAAAATGTCTCTTTGGCAATTTCTCAACGACTTCTATTTCCTTGTTGTTAAGTTACATAAGATTGGTTTGAGTTGCACCACTTAATGGTCTTACCAAAAATTCAATTTAAAAACTTTCTAACTCAATTTATGTAAAAAAAAAAATATAGTTATACCTATCTATGTATATATTTTTTTAATGAACCAAAAAAAAATATATATGTATAAAATATCTAACACTGTTTCAAGGTTAACATTACGATGGATGAAAAATAAGATACTTTCTTCACGTTTCGTAGCTGTAATATCAATAAAACATTTTTGCAGCAACAACCTAACGAAGAAGAATTTCCTTAATTTATGCGACTACGACTACGACGATGAAGAAGAAAAAAAAAAGGATAGCTGATGATGGGTGTGCTAGGAAGAAATTGTATACCATCTACCTTTTTCATCATCTGGAATCCTGTAAATTAGATTTTTTTTGCTCTCAACAACAATTCTAAGGTTAAGTCATGGATTTAAAAAAAAAAAAATAAATTTGTTTGTCTAACATTCGAAAAACGTTGGTATTTATTTTTTTTTTTTAAGAAACTGTTTTGACTTTGAAAATTTTCTGGAAAACTTTCTTAAATTGAAATTTTAATTTCTACGATATCTGGAGTCCAAAAAGCCATGGGATAGGTAAATATCAAGGTCAAAGTCATTCAAAGTCATGATTAGGGTCATTACTAAATGTTTTTTTTTTTTTTTTTAATTAAGAAGTTTGGTCTTTCAAAAGCTTATATTCCACTTGTTTAAGTTTAATTCAACTAAGAGTGTTCCTCAGGTAAAAATGCTACACCTAGTATCCTAAGGTTCTTTTCTAATTTAAGCAAAATTTCACGCTCTTTCGATTAGGTACGGACATCAAGAAAGGGTGTTTTCAATAAATAAAAAGTTGACCTTAAAATAACCTTGAAATTCAAGGTCAAAATTAAGGTCACCATCATTGATTTCCGTGTTGAAAGTGACAAGAATGATTTTTTTTGAAAACTGACTTATCTATAGAAATATTCAAGAGTTTCGTTACTTTTGTGACACACTGTATAAATTCTCAGATATAGATTTAACCCCTTTCATTCTCGACTATCAATTACCCATAAGTCAAGTAAATACGTGCGACCGCGTCAAGCACTTCAGTTGTATTTTTTATTTATTTTTTTTGTTGTTGTATTTTGCGTTTGCGGAAGATGCCACTACCATATTTTATTCAGACGCTAGAGTCAATTTTTATGTTTATGAAAAAACGTGATGTCATGAAAATTTGAATTCCACCTAAGTACCTATCTATGCGTGTTATATCGTTTGGGGAATCCTTCGTTCTGCTTGGTTTAGAGTATATATATTCGGTTCTGACTATGAATCAGCATCTTCCTCATTCATATCGTAGCGTGTATATGTATATCAGAGTGAGTTTGTTATAAGACTCTTCATTTCCTATGGTTGATATACCTTAAATATATATACATAAAGATTGCGTAGCAAAACGCGTTTCACTGATGTTCTTTATATATCTCTGTACTCAGCGAAGCCCAAGGAACAAGTTCATTTCCGAACTTATATTAGTTAGGTTATGTGGTTTATACAACTTCTTGTTTAAGAACGTGATTTATTGAACTTCAATGCAATTCGAAAAAAAAGTTATTTTTGCGTGAGAGAATCTTATATATATGTATTATGTAGCTATACCAGCTTTAGAGTGAATTCATTCACCCTGGGTATAGCGAGAGTATATAGCGTGCCATAAGCAACGAATTGCGAAATTACTTTAATCAAGGTTTTTCGCTCTATAGCGTGCAGGGATGTGTGAGAAGGATCCTTAAATTGAGAGCTATATACATATATACGACGTACGATCCCTGTATATATTATTCAATATTTTTGATTCGACCTAGAAGGTGAGGAATTTTGTTTTTTTTTTTTAAATAACCGTTTTTTCTGTATAATGCGAAGGATGAAAAAATGCGTAGGTATGGGCAGATATTTTAAAAATAAAAATATATAAAAAAAATAGAATTTTGTTCAATTTGTTGTTGATGTTTTCTTTGCCATGGGCATGACGCACGCGGCGAGTGGTCTTTTTGCTCTGATTAAAAAGGTTTGAAGGAAATTTTTTTATATTAATTATGCGCATTACCTTATGAGCTAAAGAATTTTTTTGTTTAGTTTGCTTAAAATGCGTTTTTAATCTGTATTGCAAATTATAAATTACTTATTTTCAATGTAATCTAGTTACATTTATCGTTTATTTTGAAAAGAGAGAGAGAGAGAGAGCGAGGAATCAAACTGGTAAAAGAAGTCAGTGATGGCAAAGTGTGGAGCAGGTTTTCCCAAAGTAATACCCAATAATTCCCTTTTTGATAAATATTCCAATTCTGCCGAGACAAAATAAAAAAAAAAAAAAAAAAATATTTCATTGTAATTAAAAAAATAAATGTAAATTCCGCATTGGTAAAAAATATAAATATTAAACTTAAACATTGAATGCATTAATTTAACTATTTTCAAAAAAATACAAAAATGAAAGGACGTTAAAATCAGTACGAACATCAAGAAAAAATAATAAAACTCCATTAATTCATTAATTATGTGCGAAAAAATAGTGGAGACTTCTCCAAATATTCTGCTACGATTATTGATTTTGCTTATATTATCGAAGAGCACAGTACCTACTCCAAAACAAACACCAGAACGATATAGTTTTCGTATATGGTTAGTTGGATTATTTCTGTGTAGGATTTTTCGTTTTGCATCAACAGTGGTACTGGAGTAAACACAAAAATGGAAATGAACTCATTCCCATAATAATTAAGAATGAGTTTTTGTATATGACAAGTTTCATTTAATCATATTTGAATAAATTGTGTTTCTTAATAAAATAATCAATTTAGGAACAAACATTTTGTTTGTATATGTACTATGAGGTTCGAAAAATCCCTTTTACCTTTTTAGCTTATTTTATACAGGAAATTCTAACAAAAAGTGACAAATCCCACGGTCTGGTATAGCTGAACTGAAATGAATGCCTGTTAAAAGAGATTAAATAAAGTATTTTTATTTTTTATTTTTAGCATAATTGTATTCTAGAAACATACATATAAAAATAAGGAAGGAATGCCCTTTGAAAGAAGTAATTTGTAATTTAGATTATCAGACTACAGTGGTGGTCTATTATAACGAATGATAATAATGGTTTCGTAATGCTATCTGTCTGTCCTTTTAGTTGCAGCGTTAAGATGTGGGTCAATTTTCTTTAAACTTGATGCCTAGCGTTTTTTGGATAATCCCACGTTTTTTTTTTTTAGTTTTTTTAGGACCTAAAATAGCGGTACCTTCCGTAAATTTTTTTTTAATAAAAAATGAAAATCTCATATTCTTCAAAAACCTATACCATTTTATAAAAACAAATTCGGAGAAATGGTTATAAATGCGGTACCTTCCGTAGAACCAATTGATTTTTGATTTTCTCAAAAACGGCTTAACTGATTTTGACCAATTTTTTTAATAGAAAATGTTTCAAAAAGTTTTAAAAGTATCCCAAAACTTCTAATTTGTATTTGTATTTTTTAATTAAGTTTCCAAATTTTGAGAATTTGAGAATTTGTGAGAATTTAATAATTGGAAAACTACTTGATTGATTTTTATTAAACTTAGCATTTAGCAGTTCTTAAACATAATCTTGTAGATTTTAAATAAAAATTATTCTTATGACCAAAAATAACGGTAACTCCCATACAAGTGTCATATCATTTTTATCTAAAACGGCTCCTACAATATTGTGGGAAAATAAGTATTATTTATATCGATTAAAAATCTCTCTCATATAACCATTTTTTTTAGTTTTCGACTATCTCATTATCTGTTGAACTGATTTTAATGATATTTTTTTTACAAAAGAGCTTCTAATAAGTTTGAATAATTTTGCATATCAAAATTAAAAAAAAATCTAATTTTTTTATTTTTAAAAAACTTTCAAAATAATTTTTCGGAAATTCGATATTTCGAATTTTCAAAATTATTTTTAGAAAATTCGTTTTTGGCAGGTGTCATAGAATAAAGACACAAAAACAGTTAAATAAGTTTAAAACTTTCAAACTTTAAAACCGCAGTGTGATCGTACATAAAAGTAAGTTTGTGCGACCTAGTCCTGAATTATATTTTCTTATATAAAAATTCAGATTAATTAAAAAATTTAAATGTAATTTATTCAAAGATTCTTCGTTTATTCCGTTTAAGACGTTTATTAAATATTTTAAAGAAGATTCTTACTCAAGATCGAAATTCTTGATGAGAGAACATTTTATTACGTTATAATAGCGTGGGAAATTTGTTTTGCTTACGTAATTAGATGCCATACCACAGTATCGTGGCTAATCCCATCAAGGATTCTTGAAACATATGTATAAGTATTAATATTTTGCATTTTGTTTGTATTTTTTTTTATTATATTTAAAAAAAAAATTGTTTTATTCTTGTAAGTTAAAAAAATAATCTAACTATTTAAGAGCTTGATGCTATTGGGTTAAAAAGTGCGTCGGATTTGATGCCTAGTTTAATTTTTGATAGAAGAAATAGAAATTTAATTTAACCATTTCTAATTAAGGTTTTTCGTGTTTTCTTCAAATTTAATGTTTAAATTAATAAATTTAGTTATTTATAGAAGAACTGAAATAATAGTATTTTAGATCAAAAATACATTGTATGGAATGTATGTAAAATGTGCGGTAATAGTCAACTGTAAAGTTATAACGAAATAAAAATATATCGATCTAATTTAACCAGCATTTTTTTAGGGATAATCCTTGATGATTTTTGCTTGAAAATTTTAAAATCTATTTTTCTTTCATTGCTTTTTTAATAAATGCGTTTTGTTGCTTTCTTTTGGAGTTCCATTTAACCTTTTTATATTTTTTAGGCCAACAAAATTCTAACCTTAAACATAATTTACCACAATTTTTCATTTTTTTTTCTTTAATCTAAAACAAAACCATTTTTGTAAACTGCTATGATGGAGCCTAGTCTATTTTCTGCCCCTGTACTCAAAGCCGTTTAGCTACGCTGCTGTCACTATTAAAGTATTTTCTTATAGACTGAACAGGCATATGTATGTAGTTTTTAAAGATTCGATTCTTAAACATCTCCCTGGAAAAATAAAAAAAATCTCACTCCACCTTAAACGTAAATTCGTTATTTTATTGACATCTGAATTGAGCACCTTCAATGATTTCGCCTGTTGACACAGTATAGAAATAGATGTATATAGTATACGCACTTACACACAAAACCACTTAATCAGCCTTCCAACTCAGATCCCAGATGTAGGTTAGGTACATTATACATACATATATGTATAAAAGAATTTGACGAGAAACTTATTACCATTCAAGAGTCAACACCAACCCTTGAAAGTAATTAAGTTAGCACGCATTAAGACCAATTGCCACAAATTTCAAATCCAAAGGATATGAATATAATATATACGTCAAATATATGAGAAAGTCTATGTATATACTTTTACGTACTATTATAACGACCAAGGACCTAAAAAGGACCAAAAGAATAACAAAACAAATACAACAACAAAAACATTCAAAATGTGGAAACAAGTAGTTTAGATTGGGAAATATAGGTAATATACGTACTAGGTACCTTTGCTGCCAACAGGCATCTTTCTACGTGACTGTAATACATCAGGTATATCAGAGAGACAGAAAACAACACTGCCAAGGGTGTCAAAGCCAGAAAATGAGTAAAAAAAGAAGAACAAAAAATAATAAAATAAGGGCAGATTGGGTCTAGCAATGTCACGTAGCAATAGTGGCACAGACTATATAGGATTCTCTTCATTAAGTTCTTTTGCCAACTTTTATTCCCCCCAAACGTTTAATAATAATAAATAAATTAAATTGATACTCCAAGCAACTGAAAGACAAAACTAAATGTTACCAAGTTCTAAATTCTAATTTTTTATAAAGAAGAACTCAACTTTGTTGCGTCAAGAAAAAAAAAAAAAAAAATAAATAAAAAAATTTCAAGGATCCGTGTTTCGACAAATTTAAGTTTGACATAAATATGTCTTTTTTTTAATTTCTTAAAGTTGATTTTGTTAATGTAGAAGATACATTAACAAGTCGACTATATAGGGGAAGTAGGTAAAAGCTTTTACAGTGTCATTATGAGAGCGTGCCTATAAACAAGAAAAATAAATGTATAAGTATATTGTTTTGTCTGACAAATATTGACAAGGTAACATCCAATTTAATATATAATAATACTGCCTCAGGAATGAAATTGAACTTAAAGTAATTACCTATTAACGAAAAATACACAACTAAAGAAATATAATATAAGTATGAATGTACCTATAAGTAAAAGGACTCTACGACTATACGACCCATCACAGTGGAACTGGAAAATGAAAATGAGCCCAAACAAAATTTTACATTCACACAAAAGAAGATAAGGTGCTTATATTATTTTATATGTATATACCTACCTAGAAAAGGATTAAATAATTTGAAATTTATGAGGAATTTCAATTTGTGTAGGTGTTCAGTAAAAAAAAAAATGATAATAATAATATAAAGAAGAATTTTATGGAAATATTTTATTCTACGAAGAAATTCGTTTCATCTGGTTGAATTAACAAAAATAAATATCTCTAAATATATAAATAATCTATTAAAACGCTGCTTACTTATGATTTTAATGCTTAATTATTCTTATTAATCAAATACAAATACATTTATTATTTATTTATTGAGTGAATAATTGTATTTAAAGCAAATATTATAAAAATGGAATTCAAAATAAATACATTAAGCTTAGGAGAAAATACAAAAATTAAATGCGGAAAAATCTTCCGCCATTTTTTACCTATGGCAAGTTATGGATTCGTAAAAAAATCGAACTCGAAATTCTTATCAAAATTGGTCAAACATAATGGCATTAAATCCGCATTTAATGAATGACAGATCCTAGATGCGTTCAGAAATATATCTCCAAGGGTGGCAACACAAGAAGCATAGATTTTTCGGAATGAAGTGTAATACAGCATAATTTTAAATTGACCTGTGGGGCGTGGGCCCCACTTTGGGAAACACTGATCTATAGTTTTTTCATACATTTTTCAGTTATTATCGTATAAAATATTAAAGGAAAAAAATAAAAAAATACTTCACGTCTGAAGTTTTAGACATTGTTCTAATGTTTTTCATACAGCAATTTTTATATGGTGGGGGGAAACACCAAAAAAAAATTAAATTATATTTGACCAATTTTGATGAAAATAAAATATTGAATACTAATGAAAAAAATATTTCACATACGCCACCCCACACCTTTAATTATTTTTGGGAAAACCAAAAGCGCCGATAATTTTTGTTTTTTTTTTTTCTGACTAAAATTATAAAGTGTGTCATAGTAACTTTTTAAGTAGGTATACGTAAATTGTAATGTGTATAATATGCACAAAAATACTATAGCGGTTAGAAAGGGGGAATATATAAAAACAAATTGGGGTCTTTATTCTACATTAGGTGGGAGAGCCAATTTTATAAAAAAATAGACTTCAAATAGAAAAATATAAAAAGAAGACAGAAAAAATATATTTAATAAATTATAATTATTATAATATGCTACAGCTTTTTAAAATATTTTGAAACTAAATATCTATTCTTTATATTTTTTTTCAATTAATTTATTGCAGTGAATATTTCTTGAAAAATTAGTACACAAATTTACTCAAAAGAATTTAAAATATTTAAGCTCATTATAAGAGCTTATTATGTGATAGTTTACACTTATAAAACAGTAGAACATAATCGTTTAAATTGAACATAAAATAGCTAAATTTTGTTTCAGTACTTTTTTTGATTTTAATTTAAATACATTAAATTTACATCAAACTTAGTGGTCATAAGTTCTTTGGAGTAACTTAGCAACATATTGAAGTAAAATTAAAGAAAAACGTATTTTTGTTATATTCAAGTTTCTAAAAAAACTATAAAAGAATTTTAAGCATTTTCTAATGCCATATATCCCTTGAGTGACATCCGTTTATTTTCAAATTCAGTTGCTTTGTTTAAAAAAAAAAAAAAAACGCACAAGTTCCAATTCGACTTAAATCCCTATATTTAAATATTTTTTCTGAAGTTTAAAACCCACACCTCTAAGTTAACAGTCAAGTATTTCATCTACTTTGATCATCTACTATTTCTTCCACAATAAGTATTATGTATCCTTAGCTCCGAAAATTGCGAAAAAATTTTAAGGTTAATTTTAGCTTTATTATGGTCTATAAGAATAAAGCATGCACTTACAGGACCTGATATCTTCTTAACTTTTGATCCCAGCAAGGTTTTCCTTATACCTAATAACACTCAAACTCTAAAAAGTACCCGAAAATTCTTCTTAAATTTTTCATAAATATATTTTTTTGAATATTTTCGATTATAATTAAATTTATTTTGTTTACAAATAAAAATAATTTTATTCAAATAAATAAATTTCCCATGAAATATGTAGATACTAGTCCTTTATTTGTGTGTCAAAATAAAAAAGCGAACTATACAATTATTTTTGTTTTCCTTCTAGACCAAAACTGACTAATTTTAAATAGCTCACTCTATATGAAACTGAAATTGAAGCCATTTTTTTGCTATCTATTTAAATGCTACATTAATCACAATTATTCAAAAATGTTTACAAAAATCTTAGATAATCAATTAAAAGGATTTCATTAAGTAGGTATATAGGGGTGTTAAAATTAAAAACTTATTAAAAGTTTTTCATTAACGATGATGCCGCGTCGCGTCGCACAAATCTAAACCTGCGTTAGTTTTTTAAATATACGTACAAAAGAATCTCCTCAATTTATTTGATTAATTTAAATTCACTTTAAGTTATTATGAAGTCCGTTCAAGTTAATAAGGCAATCTCTTTAAGAAAAAATTCAATTATGTTTGACCAATTTCGATGAAAATAAAATATTGAATACTAATGAAAAAAATATTCCTCATACGCCACCCCACACCTTTAATTATTTTTGGGAAAACCAAAAGCGCCGATAATTTTTGTTTTTTTTCTGACTAAAAATAAAAAGTGTGTCATAGTAACTTTTTATGTAAATTGTAATGTGTATAATATGCGAAAAAATACTATAGCGGGTAGAAAGGGGAAATATATAAAAACAAATTGAGGGTCTTTATTCTACATTAGGTGGGAGAGCCAATTTTATAAAAAAATAGACTTCAAATAGAAAAATATAAAAAGAAGACAGAAAAACTATATTTAATAAATTATAATTATTATAATATGCTACAGCTTTTTAAAATATTTTGAAACTAAATATCTATTCTTTATATTTTTTTTCAATTAATTTATTGCAGTGAATATTTCTTGAAAAATTAGTACACAAATTTACTCAAAAGAATTTAAAATATTTAAGCTCATTATAAGAGCTTATTATGTGATAGTTTACACTTATAAAACAGTAGAACATAATCGTTTAAATTGAACATAAAATAGCTAAATTTTGTTTCAGTACTTTTTTTGATTTTAATTTAAATACATTAAATTTACATCAAACTTAGTGGTCATAAGTTCTTTGGAGTAACTTAGCAACATATTGAAGTAAAATTAAAGAAAAACGTATTTTTGTTATATTCAAGTTTCTAAAAAAACTATAAAAGAATTTTAAGCATTTTCTAATGCCATATATCCCTTGAGTGACATCCGTTTATTTTCAAATTCAGTTGCTTTGTTTAAAAAAAAAAAAAAAACGCACAAGTTCCAATTCGACTTAAATCCCTATATTTAAATATTTTTTCTGAAGTTTAAAACCCACACCTCTAAGTTAACAGTCAAGTATTTCATCTACTTTGATCATCTACTATTTCTTCCACAATAAGTATTATGTATCCTTAGCTCCGAAAATTGCGAAAAAATTTTAAGGTTAATTTTAGCTTTATTATGGTCTATAAGAATAAAGCATGCACTTACAGGACCTGATATCTTCTTAACTTTTGATCCCAGCAAGGTTTTCCTTATACCTAATAACACTCAAACTCTAAAAAGTACCCGAAAATTCTTCTTAAATTTTTCATAAATATATTTTTTTGAATATTTTCGATTATAATTAAATTTATTTTGTTTACAAATAAAAATAATTTTATTCAAATAAATAAATTTCCCATGAAATATGTAGATACTAGTCCTTTATTTGTGTGTCAAAATAAAAAAGCGAACTATACAATTATTTTTGTTTTCCTTCTAGACCAAAACTGACTAATTTTAAATAGCTCACTCTATATGAAACTGAAATTGAAGCCATTTTTTTGCTATCTATTTAAATGCTACATTAATCACAATTATTCAAAAATGTTTACAAAAATCTTAGATAATCAATTAAAAGGATTTCATTAAGTAGGTATATAGGGGTGTTAAAATTAAAAACTTATTAAAAGTTTTTCATTAACGATGATGCCGCGTCGCGTCGCACAAATCTAAACCTGCGTTAGTTTTTTAAATATACGTACAAAAGAATCTCCTCAATTTATTTGATTAATTTAAATTCACTTTAAGTTATTATGAAGTCCGTTCAAGTTAATAAGGCAATCTCTTTAAGAAAAAATTCAATTATGTTTGACCAATTTCGATGAAAATAAAATATTGAATACTAATGAAAAAAATATTCCTCATACGCCACCCCACACCTTTAATTATTTTTGGGAAAACCAAAAGCGCCGATAATTTTTGTTTTTTTTCTGACTAAAAATAAAAAGTGTGTCATAGTAACTTTTTATGTAAATTGTAATGTGTATAATATGCGAAAAAATACTATAGCGGGTAGAAAGGGGAAATATATAAAAACAAATTGAGGGTCTTTATTCTACATTAGGTGGGAGAGCCAATTTTATAAAAAAATAGACTTCAAATAGAAAAATATAAAAAGAAGACAGAAAAAATATATTTAATAAATTATAATTATTATAATATGCTACAGCTTTTTAAAATATTTTGAAACTAAATATCTATTCTTTATATTTTTTTTTTCAATTAATTTATTGCAGTGAATATTTCTTAAAAAATTAGTACCCATTTACTCAAAAGAATTTAAAATATTGAGGCTCATTATAAGAGCTTATTATGTGATAGTTTACACTTATAAAACAGTAGAACATAATCGTTCAAATTGAACATAAAATAGCTAAATTTTGTTTCAGTACTTTTTTTGATTTTAATTTAAATACATTAAATTTACATCAAACTTAGTGGTCATAAGTTCTTTGGAGTAACTTAGCAACATATTGAAATCAAATTAAACTTATTTTTGTTATATTCAAGTTTAAAAAAAAAAACTATAAAAGACTTTTAAGTATTTTTTAATGCCCATATATCTCTTGAGTTGCTTTATTGAAAAAAAAAAAAAATAATAATAAAAAATGGAAAAGTTCAAAGGCGACTTAAATCCCTATATTTAAATATTTTTTTCTGAATTTTAAAACCCACACCTCTAAGTTAACAGTCAAGTATTTCATCTACTTTGATCATCTACTATTTCTTCCACAATAAGTATTATGTACCCTTAGCTCCGAAAATTGCGAAAAAATTTTAAGGTTAATTTTGAACTAAAGTATTGAGTAGCTTTATTATGGTCTATAAGAATAAAGCCTGCACTTACAGGACCTGATATCTTCTTAACTTTTGATTCCAGCAAGGTTTTCCTTATACCTAATAACACTCAAACTCTAAAAAGTACCCGAAAATTCTTCTTAAATTTTTCATAAATATATTTTTTTGAATATTTTCGATTATAATTAAATTTATTTTGTTTACAAATAAAAATAATTTTATTCAAATAAAAAAATTTGAAAAATTTGAAAAATGAAATATGTAGATACTAGTCCTTTATTTGTGTGTCAAAATAAAAAAGCGAACTATACAATTATTTTTGTTTTCCTTCTAGACCAAAACAGAGACTGAAGACAAATGAGACTGAAATTGAAGCCCTTTTTTTGCCATCTTTTAAAATGCTTTATTAATCATAATTATTCAAAAATGTTTACAAAAATCTTAGATAATCAATTAAAAGGATTTCATCAAGTAGGTATATAGGGGTGTTAAAATTAAAAATTTATTAAAAGTTTTTCATTAACGATGATGCCGCGTCGCGTCGCACAAATCTAATCCTGCGTTAGTTTTTTAAATATACGTACAAAAGAATCTCCTCAATTTATTTGATTAATTTAAATTCACTTTAAGTTATTATGAAGTCCGTTCAAGTTAATAAGGCAATCTCTTTGAGAAAAAATTCAATTATGTTTATTTCCTGGTGGCTACTTTAAGTGAACTTCACACAATTTTGTCTTCTTCTTATAACAACTGTTACACCCAGTCTCAGATCCATTTTGTGGTTGATAAAGAAGTTTTGCTGAGCTCTGCCGTCTCAAATTACTTTCTTTCGAATGAAATTAATTCTTGGTTGTGTGGTGTGATGGTATAGGTTGATGGGACGAACGCCAAAGCTGACGTCAGCCGGAAATAAAAAGCTGAGGAAAGTTTTTTTTTTTTTTTTTTTTTTTGTACAGAAATTGCACGTTCAAAGTAAATTGGTATTAAGTGGGGAAGGGCGTTTATAAAAAAAAAAATATATGGATCCCCAAGCGTAGATTACTTTACCATAGTGGATTTTTTTAAAGTGACATAAGAATAATATTATTTGTTCTATATTCAGTCAGCTCGACTCGGTATGGCATTGGAAGTGGCAATTCAATTTTGGTTGTCATAAATCACCAAGATACAACAAGGACTTATACAAATAAATGTTTGATAACAATTATTATTATTAAAATACAAGAGAGTGCTTCTGCTCCTCCTGACGACAAAATGCTGCTGATGTCCTTCTAAGTGAAGAATAAAATATATTTAAGAAAAAAAAAAAAAAAAAAACAATAAAAAAAAATAAATGACAGAGATATAAAATTTTAACGAAGAAACGCCTTCACGAAGTGTGAACAAGTAAAACAAATTCAAATGAATGCTGCTTCATTTAAAATATTCCATAAGTGAAAAATATGAAATGCAGAGATGGCAGAATAAGGAAACGAGACTAACAGCAGTTTTATATAAAATGACGCACAGTATTTTTTATGTATGTATTTATTTGTATGCTATTAGGTTAGGTCGTTGGAATGGCGAGAGGTGTGGAAATTAGCATAGCATCACAGCACAGCAGCAACGGAGATAGGGAAATTGAAAATACGCTAACTAATGAGGGCTTTAAAATACAATTTTATTCAAAGGAAAAATTTTGAATGACATTTTGCATATATGTAGCAATGACATCTTTCACATTCCGACTTCAATGTCTTGCCATCAAGGATAATTGACATGAATGACGAGGTGACACCCGCCCATTGGATTATCATTATCATTTCGGGTTGTGGCGGGCGGCGGCGGCGCGGCGGCGGCGGTGTGACGTTAATTTTTTCCTTTAAATTTATGTGCCCACATTTTTGTTTATGAATTTATTTATTATTTATATTTCGTTTTGTTATAATCCAATTTTAAATAACAGGGTATTGGTTTAATTGATGCATGAGTAAAATAAAATAGTTTGAATTAGTTTTAATAATATTTAAAATTTAAATAAACTGTCCTACCGACATAATCTTGATTTTCTATAATTTATTTATATGAGGGTTTTAATGTTTTTATAAGCTAAGTCCGAATAATGGGAAGGACGTTTTTATGCGTGACTATTGATTGACGATGATGATGGGAAGGTCGAAAAAGTGGGTCTCGGAGCGGTCTCCCCATTTGTCTGTCCATTTTACTGCAGCCAGATCGGTTGGATCGATTCTCTTTAAACTTGGTAGGTACCAAGCGTGTTCCAGACAATACAGTTTTTACTTGCAATATGTAGGTAGTACATATATGGCATGTAATGGATTCTTAAAAAAAAAATCGAACATGAGATTTTGATCAAAATTGATATTACAATGATTAGTAAAGGCGAAAAAATGGGTCACCCTGAACGGGTGGGTCGATAATTTTCTTTAAATTAAGTATCTAGCGGTTTTTGGGCATTCTCCCCACACTTTTTTTTATATTTTTTTTAAGACCAAAAATAACGGTACCTGCCGTACAAATTGGTTTTACCAAATTATGAAAATCTTATTTTTCCCAAAAACGTGCCCACAAATTTTTTTTTTTAATTTAGTATTTTTTTTTACAAAAATGATACTACTTTATAAAAAAAAAAACGGTAAAATGGTTTTAAATGGTACCTCTCATAGAACCATTTATTTATTTTCAATTTTCTCAAAAACTGATTTTGATAAATTTTTTTATAGACAATTTTTACAAGATTTTATTATGTTCCTACTAAAATTTTCAAATTTTTTTTTTTTTTTTGAGAACTTAATAGTTTGAAAACGACTTGAACGATTTTTATTAAAATTAGCACCCAGCAGTTTTTTTACATTATCTAGCAGATTTTAAATATAATTTTTTCCTATAACCAAAAATAATGGTACCTCCCATACAAATGTTTAAGAACCGATATTGTAAATCTCATTTTTATGTGTTATTTGAAAAAAAAAAAATGAAACTATAGTTTAAAAATGGTACGCCTTATAGAACCATTTTTTTTGGTTTTCGACTATATCATTATCTGCTGAACCAATTTTAATGAAGCTTTTACACAAAAGCTACTAATAAGTTTGAATAATATTGCATATTAAAATTTTCAAAAAATCAAATTTTGGAGTTTTAAAAAAATTTCAAAATATTTCGAAAATGGCTGGATGATTTTTTTTTCAAAATTAATTTTAAAACTTCACATAAAATTGGCGTACCATTTTTTCTTAAAAATATATTCAAGATTTTATATATGTATGTATAAAAACTATTTTTTTAAAAACAATTCCGATTAAAAAAAACACGTATTTTAAATTTTTTAAATAAAGTTTCCTTTCAATTGATATTTTTTTTTGGCACTAAAATCTACCATATTGTCTGGGTGACATAATTGATAAAACCCAAAAATCGACCTTTAAAGCGTGGCACCCCATTGCCTTGACCATATTTCGCCAGGCTACCCTTGCGCAAAAAGTTAGTTAAAACACTTCCTAAAAAACTGCATACCACTTATCCGGTAACTCGATGAGGGTAGGTCGTCCTATGTCGGGATCTTCTACTATTAGACTATATTACTTTTGGCAGATGAAATATATAGACTCCAATAACTAATAAATTTCTTTTATCGGATGAAAAGTTTTTTTAAATTCTTAAGACTGTAAAATCACAGTGTGATAGTACATAAGAGCAAGTTCGTGCGACCCATTCCTGCATTTTATTTAAATTGCAACACAGGGCAGTACAAATTTAATAGCATTCAAAAAAGAGTAGGTAATTATTCCTTACAGTTCTAGGAATGCATATCTGTTTACCTCGAGCTCAACTATGGATGTGCCATTAAATACAGAGATTCTTTTTTTTAGCGTAGTACCACATGAATGTAGAATGCCTTACCTGTCTCTGTTTTCCCTTCCAATTAAATATTCATAATCCTTCAAAACCTTTTAGGTGTGCAAAGTAAAAATCAAACTTATTCAACATTTTTTAATAAAATTTCCTCTTTCCCATTTTCGACTTTAAAACATTATTTTTTTTTGTAATCTTACGTTATTCCAAAATAAAACAGGTTCACTATTTAATTCAAGATTGCGAAAATCAAGCAAGGGGTCGATGGTCAAGAATCCGAATTTAATTATTTTTTTTTTATAAAAAGGTGAGCCATTTAAAAATAAAAAAAAAATTATTTTAAATACCTTCATACTCAAAACTGTTGCATCGAAGGATAAGCTAGCACAAAATTTCAATCTTTCCTCTAGGATATGTTTGCATAAAACTTCTCCCTATTAAAACAAATTCGTATATGGTTTGTGCCTCAATATTATATGCAAATATAGACGTTCATACTCTCAGACGCACAGACAGAAGCCGAAGCACGGACGGGACGGTATGATAAAATGCATATAAATGTATACATATGTGTATATAATAAGTAAAATAATCGACATGACTATAATATAGGTAGGTTTTACGAAAATAGGTATTAACAAGAATTATCCCCAAAAAAAGGCTGCAAAGTTGTATGTAATTCCTCTTTTTGTAATTATAAAACTATACCTACAGACACTATTTTTAATCCTTATTTTAGATTGTAGATGTAGAGTATTATTATGGGATAACATTATAAAGTTATAGTTTCAAAGTGTTTAGAAAACTTTTCTTATTTTCAATGCTGGTCGTATGTGAAGAGAATGACCATCAGCTTATATTTAGGATCATAAAATTTTATATCTAAAGTTAACCATTCTATATAAACATTTTGAAATATTCTATGAATAAAAGACTGAACGATATAAGGTAATTAAATTGATAATGAAATACTGACGTTGTATAAAAATCCATTGTCTGATTTACCGAGAAGATTAATAATGAATATCTTCCCTAAACTGGCCCAATTTTGTATTTTATAATTCAACCGCAGACAGAGATACAGAGTTGATTAAAGTTAAAACAGTTTTTGTACGAAAACTTAATTGTAATAAAATAAAATGCACGACTGGGTCGCTCGAATTTGCTCTTATATGGGATCATACTTTGGTTTTAAAGTATACATGATGGTATACTCACACTTAAGACCGAAAAATTGTTAAAAAAAAAACGATATAATAAGAAATAAATTGATCAAAAATATTCTGAAACATCTGATTTCTTATACAAATCTCAATTTATCAGAAAAAAATTTAAAAATCGTTGTAGCTGTTTTTTTTAAACTATTTTTTTACTTATAAAATTTTGAAAACATATTTGAGAAAAAAAATTGGAAGGCCATTTTTGTATTTATTCATGTTGAGTTAAAAAATTAATTTTCGTAAAAAAATCATATACCTACCCATTTTCAAATTTTCAAAAAATATTTTTTTTTTTAAATCGAAAATTTGTTTTTTTTTTTTGGAAAATTTAAATAAATATTTTAATTCAATATTTCATTAAAATCGGATCAATAGAAAATGAGATAGTTGAAAAACAAAAAAAAAAAACTTATCTATGAGAGATTCCACTTTTAATCGATAGTAGATCAAACTGATATTAGTTGACATAAAATTTTTAATGAAAATCGTAGGAGCCGTTTTTGAGATAAATTAGATTTTCTTTAACGGGTTTTAAACATTTTGTATGTGGGGTACCTACTGTTATATTTGATTATAAGAATAATTTTTATTTAAAATCTGGTAGATAATGTTAAAAAACTGCTAAATGCCAAATTTAATAAAAATTCATTAAGTCGTTATAGAATTATTATGTTCTCAGAAAAAAAAAAAATTAATTTTTTTTTTAAATCCAAAAAAAAAATTTTGGTATGAATTTTTTAAACATTTTTGGAAAGCTTTCTTTATAAAAAAATTGGTCAACATCAGTTAAGTCGTTTTTTGAGAAAATCGAAAATTAAAAAAAAATGGTTCTACGGGAGGAACCATTTATAAACTTTTTTCTTATTTTTTTTATAAAATGGAGGCCTTTTTTTTTGTAAAAAACATACCTACTAATTAAAAAAAAATTTTTGGGCACATTTTTGAGAAAAATAAGATTTTAAAAATTTGGTAAAAAATTTTATACGGCAGGTAGATACGGTTATTTTTGGTCTTAAAAAAAAATTAAAAAAAAACGTGTTGGGAGAATGCCCAAAAACTGCTACCAAGTTTAAAGAAAATAATCGACCCACCCGTTAAGGCTGCAGCCGAAAGGACAGGACAGACAGAACATTTATTTAAGAGTTTAGTCTATAAGTTGTGAAATGAAATGATTTACATATTTTATTTCTCAAGTTTTAAAAAATAAATGTTTGTTAACTATGAATAGGAAATGATACCTTACCCAAGAGCTCGAAGCCATTTTTAGGAGTAGATTGAACAAAAACCACACATTATGTGTGGTTTTAAAGTTTCATATAGATACATTAATTCTAATATCAAATAGGTACAAGAGATCTTTTTATTTTATTTATGGGTAAGTTCGAAATAAAATACAGTTTTAAATAACACATTATTTTTAATGAATAAGTTCTGAAATTTTAATCTTTGTTCAAAATAGCCACATTTCAATTATAGTTTTAAACTTAAATATAATTACAACCCCTCAATATATATACAACATCCGACCCTAATCACATTAATATGAACACTCAGGGAATCAAGTACCGTATCAGAAGAATTTTACACGTGCTCTTAACCTAGAACTGTAGTGTTATAATTTTGTTTCATCCCTGAAGACGTAAGGATTTTTCCACTTAACTTTATTTCATGCGAATAATACACACTTTATATATATGTAGGGTACGTTGCTGGAATACTTAAGGATTTTGTTTTTCTCAGAGTCTACAAGTAGGTATAACCTAAGCTTTGGATAACAAAATCAAATTCTTTTTTTTTTCTCTACCCCATAGATATCACAACAACTTGGAATAATTGATCAGAATTGGCGAAGCAGGACAATTGAATTTACAAAAGAATTTAAGATTTGTGGAATTTCAATGAACCGGCAAGGCTCAAGGCATCTGCCTATATCTTCTACTATGATGTCTCTTCTTCGATGTTTTCTTATTAATGATTTATTTATTTCTTTATAGAATACGAGATATCTCTATCAATGGCAATCGATTGTAAATATAGAATGTATATAGAGAACAATAAATTGTTTTTATGAACGCATTCATGCTGATCACAACATGGCATTATAAAGGCACACAGGAAGAAAGGCAAAGAGTTGGAGGTTTTGGGTTGTGACTTTAAGGAGATAGGTTTATTTTAACTTTGTTATCCGCTTGCCAGTTTTAAGAGTAATGACTAATGAAAGGAGACTTTTGATATTATCAAGAAATTTTAAAATGTGTTTTTTTTTTTTTTTTTTTTTTTTTTTTTAAGTTGCAAAAAAGCAGAGTTGGTAAAAAATGATGTACAAAAATTTCAATTACAATTACCTGTAATTGAAATCTCCAAACATTTTTTCAATTACTTTTAAATGTAATTGAGGAATTTCAATTTACTAATTACATGTAATTGAAAATCGTAAATTACATGTAATTCAATTACAATAATGTAATTGAAAACACAAGTAATCATAAAAAAAGCAGTAATGGTTCCTTTTTCAGTAATCATTACACAAAAATGTAATTAAAGTATTTATTTTTTTCAATTACATTTTACGAGATATTCCACAAATAGTTGTTTTTCATTAATAAACATATATTTTATTCGTTTTTATCAAGCTTTTTAATTTACATTTCGTTATTTGAATAAGCCCTGTTAGAAAACAATAATATTCAATTGGGGACTACCAGGAAAAAACGCCAATGTTTGTGTACTAAAGGCCGTTAAAATCTATTCTGAATCGAATATTCGTTTATTTTTTTCTTAAAATACATTTTATTTACTTTTATTATTACTATTAATTAATAGAAGCTTGTAATGAATTACATTCAATGAAATTAATTACCTTTAATGTAATTAACACAGTGTTTTCTTTTAAGAACATGCAAAAACCCATTACTATTTTCAATTACATGTAATTTGTAATTGAATTTTTTCAATTACAATTACAAGTAATGGAAATGTATGTTTTTTTCAATTACAATTAAGTGTAATTGTAATGGAAAAATTTCTATAACTAAGTACTTTTAATTGAAATGAAAGTTGAAATAAATTTCAAAAAGTAATCATTATTTCCCAACTCTGCAAAAAAGTCTTCTTTTTTTTTGCGGATTTTATTTGCTTTATTGGGGAGGTGTCAGTTGATGAGATGTCTCAATCATAAGCATAAGCAGATGGACGTATTTGCTTCAAACGTGCTATACACAGTATTCGTAAGAAAAAGTAAAAGTTATAAATGGTTTTCCAATAAGAGGTTTCATTTTTATGTAAAAAAACGAGTATTTTTTTAGGAGAAATCAATGTAAAGGAATGCCATAAACAATAAAACTATATCAGGAAAATGGCCGCCACGGCTACTATTGCAGCACCTAAATTTGCCATACCAAAGTTGGAGCTAAGGTAACAAATTGGCCGTATTTAATTTTTGTGCTTTCCAGAGTAGTTCTTATCCACGTTTGAAAAATTTGGAACACAAATTTATTTTCTTCTGCCCTTTATTACTTTTTTTTCTTTTTAATTATCAGATTTTTTGGAGAAATAAAAATGCAAAAATTGTAGCTCATAAAATTCTAAATTCAACATTTTTTTTTTAAACTTTACAAAATTATGTTATTTGTTTTAATTGAGGTATCATAGGAGAGAGTGGGCACATTTCCATTTTTTTTTTTTTTTTGTTTAGACTCTCCTAAACGCGCAAGTGTGATGAAATGATTCGCCTTTAGGTTATTGGCACTAATTGAGAAATGCATTTAGAATTCTATTTTAACCCATTTTTGAATTAATTTAACAACTAATAACAATTTAATATCTAATAATTTTGTTTTAATATAAAATAAGAAATAGGTCATTGTGTTCAAAGGTACTCCACATGTGAAGCAGCTTTGAACTAGCTTGGGGATTTTTTGAACGGAAATATTTATAATTGTTTGAATTAAATTATTGTAAATATTTTATTTAGACAACAAAAAGTTTCCAATTTTCTTCTTCAATACCTTGTGTTTAACCTATTCAAGGTAAAGGTATTGTGCCTAAACATATATTCATTAAGAAGTGTTAACATTTATGTAAACCGAAATTATGCTGTGCATCTACTAGTAATTTATCAAAAACCTGACCAAAAAAAAATTAAATATCTTAAACATTTTTTTTTTCAATTGCAATTTAGGTATTCTACATACCTAGCTATTTTCATAAATGACCATAAGAGATGTACCTACCACAAATTTAATGACGTGTAAAGATATTGCTATTATAATTTTAAAATTAAGTTTAAGCTTTGAAATATTAATTTGTTAAGATTTAACTAGCCATCATGTTCAAAGATACCCTGCATTCAAATAAACCCCCTCTCTACTACATATTTTCACACTACCGCGTTTTTTTCAAATACCGAAAAGAGTATTACAATCTTTTTTGTGGAGAATGCCTTAGGCAACAATTTGTTACTTAACATTTTCTTGCAAAAAAAAAAAAAAACTACTAGTTTTCGAGATATTTCTAAAAAAAAAATAATTTGTACCCATATCACCGTAAAAAACTATAAGACTTGGTTCAAATTAACGGTACTTTTTGAGAACTATTTTCGCATACAAATAAAGTTCTTCACTAATTAAGGAATTGGGGTATTTTTTTTTTCATAATCTCGCCATCATAAAAATTAAATAAGTAGGTACATATGTATTTAAAAACATTAATATTCTGTCGTTTTTACTTTAATTCACCCTATACTTTAAAATATATATAGACAAAAATTAATTTTATGTAGCCTTAAAGTATTCCTCTGAATGTTGTCTTTCAAACAAAAAATTAATTATTAAAAACAGATTCCATTTTTTGTTTTTACCCCCTTTCATACTACAAATAAATTAATTTGAAAAAATATCTAGCCTTAATACATGACGATATTATGTTGTAAATTAAATATGGTAGATACCTATAGTTACTTAATCTATCAAACCAAATATTTTTCAAATCAAGTTATACCCAAATTCGAAGTCAGAAGTAGCATAATATGTTACTAAATCACAGTTAGAGGGAGCAGACATCACTAACTAACTGTCGATTATGGAATTTAAGTCTTAGAGAAGAGCAAAAAATCACGACTTGTGATTTCCAACCTGTGAATTTTCATAGTAAAATTACAACGAGACGAGTGGTTTATCATTGTGATTTTACTATGAAAATTACTCTTATAGAACCACCACACTTACATTTTTATATTTGTATTTTCCCCTTATTTTGTTCCTCAAAACAAAGCTCATTTTTAAAAATGAGCTCTCCAGAACCTTAAGTATAACAGCCGATTTTTTTTTTTAAATCTACCTACTGACACGCCTCCTTTTTTATATTTAATGTTTTTCCTTATTCTGTGATTAGTAAGCATACATTTTTTAAATAATTTCACTATAGTATCCAAAGCAAAGTCCATAATTTTTTTTAGAAGTCCACCT